>JACYXH010000472.1:765000-1300000 GCA_026745465.1 Lota lota | reverse complement strand
ACAACTACAAATACCCAAGCCTCCGAATTACATAGTTAAATAGTTACAACTATTTGCTTTCCCAAGACACAAATAGGAATATCTTCCAGCTTTTCCCTCACTCAGTCCAAGGCGTCCATGTCCTGTCACCAGCCAACAGTGCAGATGCAGGGTGTCTTTCGCCTCCTCGGGTCCCTGTGGACGTCCCGGGGCAAAGCAGATGACCCAGCTAAGCTCCAGAGGACAGGGGCAGCCCGACAGCTGCACTGGTGTCAGTGCAGTGTGTGTGTGTGGGTGTGTGTGTGTGTGTGTATTGTGTGTTTGTGTGTGTGTGTGTGTGTGTGCACTCGCGCACGCGTATGTATATGTGTGTGTGTGTGTGTGTGTGTGTGTGTGTGGAAGTGGGTGTAAACAATTGTACTGCAGAGGCATTATCAAGTTACTTCATGTTTGGTTACGTCGAACCTTCCAAACATTAAAATTTTCTCTCATATCTGTTGTTCCTGTGTTCATCTCCTCAACCATCTCATACACTATTCTCTGTTTACTGTCTACTGAAAATGCCTTCGTTTGACGAAAGCAGTTATTTGGATGTAAAACGCCCTGGCACAAACAGTTCATGACAGGCTCAGAGGGCAGTGGAAACATGGAGGCGGAGCACCGACATGGTTTCTGACCGACAACTCCTCAACTCAAAGTCAATTCAAATGTTTGTTTTTTGTGTTTCCTGGAGCTCGGCATTGAACCCGTGACCCTTCCATGGACGAGAGTCCCGCAGATGGCAGAAAACCAGCAGAGTCAATTTGATTAGCCACCATGCTCTCTCTCCCTCTCTCTCTCTCATTACTGCCTCAGGTAATGAACACTGTCTGGAGGTAGAGATGTGAAAGATGGTGGAGAAAGGTGTGTGTGTGTGTGTGCGCGCATGTGTGCGTGTGTGTGTGTGTGTATATGTGTGTGTGTGTGTGTGTGTGTGTGTGTGTGTGTGTGTATGTGCGCGTGAGTGTATAACAGGGGTTAGGTTGGAGTGGCCAAGGTAAGGATCGGGTGCCACAAGGGTAACTGAGGAAGGGGGTGAGGGTGGGGGGAATAGGGGGGGTCAAAGGGACCCCCTCAAACTTCAAAGGCTCAGGATTGGAGGAGAAACACACGTTAGAAGAAGTGGTGGGGGCGGGAGGCGGGCAAATCGAATTTCCCTAAAGAGCGGAAACGCGGCAAATGAATAGTTGGCGACTCAACGAGTTGTGACCCCGCGTTTACCTGGTCATCGAACCCACGGAGAGCCCCCGTCCCACACACACACACACACACACACACACAGTCACACACACACAAATACCTCCAGACGTGTGTGCACCCAAACACACACACACACACACACACACACATAATCTCCACATCCGATAAGAGACCCCACCAACCCTGTCATGACAAAAGGAGGAAACACAAAACATGACCTGCCTTCAATTGGAAACGGATCCACTGCGGATGGGTGAGGGATATAGAGGGAGAGGTAGAGAGGGAGAGACAGAGAGAGAGAGACACACACACACACACAGAGATAGAGAGAGACTGAGACACAGAGAAAGAGACACAGAGAAAGACAGAGATAAAGAGAGAGACAGACAGACAGACATACAGACACAAAGACAGACCAAGAGACACAGACTCAAGACGTAACTGAAAGATGTAGCTTGAATTCAAAGGTTGTCATGTGCGCAAGACAAACCCATTTGTAAGACTCATGTTAATGCAGTCTGTGTATGTGTGTGTGCATGTGTGTATAGCGTGTGTGTGCACGCACACGTGTGTGTGTATCGGGTGTCAGACGGGGGTAACGTGCGCTGCCGTATCTCGTTCTGTGTGATCTCACGTGTGCACGTCTGTTTCCAGATTGTTCGTTTCATCGAAAATATTTCCAGACATTGACCCAGCATTCCAGCACTTTATTTGTTCTCCCCCTGCAAGATCTCTGGCTAGTATTGTAGTCTTCATCGTGTTTCATCCTGATACGTTTCACATCGCACACACACACAATGTCAGATTAAACAGCTGTTGCCTTGGTAACGCTTTAAAAGCGAAGAGGCTGGCCGCAAGGATTGCTTTCCTTGGCTGGTTTTTAGGAAATGAACTGCATATTAATACTCCCTATTTGGAAGAGTATGCACTTCTGCTGTGTGTATTTGCATGTGGTAATGTGTGGTGATGTGAGTGTGTGTGTATGTGCATGCGTGTCACACCCATAAGGCATTTTGAACTTGTCACTCGGGAAACGACTCACAGATCTGTAAATTATCCTAATGTTTATTTTTTGCCGTGGTCACTGCTGCCACAGCAATGAGCCCACCCTTACACACTGGCACGAACACACACACACACACACACACAAACACAAAATTTATATCATCACTTGGGAAATGGCTGGATAAACAAAAAAAACGGCCACACATGAAGTTGGAGAGGCATGACTTTACAAGCTCGTACATGTAGAGCTGCAGTGTTTTTAATTACCACTCAGAACTACATGTCTTCAAAAAATGAAATGTGTATTTCAAGGGAATCATGGCTGTGATACAATTTATACAATGCATTCAAATAAAATCACTTACAATTCATTATACAATAGATATACAATCAATTCCTTATGGTAAAAAATATTCTAGCACACTGAGTTGATGAGCCGAGAATAAAGTTCTTATTAACATCTATTTTTATATATTTTTTATCCAAAGAGACCTACAGTGAATTGAGATACATATCATTAATGACCAGGTAGGGGTTAGGGCATCTTGCTCAGGGAAGATATGGACATGGGGGATTGAACTCAGTATCTTTTGGCTAGGTGGATAGCTACACTTTCCTAACAATATGATGGGGAGGAGGAGGATGAAGGTGTGAAAGAAGGGATTAAACAAAGATGGAAGAAGGGTTGGCTAGGAGGCACACACACTAAAGGAGCACACCTGCTTCTCACAGACACTCACACACACACACACACCTGCACTCATACACACACATACACACACACAGACATACACACCAACACACCTGCACTCACAAGTGTGGGTGGCTGCCAGTTTAAAAAAGTGCTGATAGGTAAACAAACATCCAGCAGGTCTCCCCGGCCAAACACAACCAATTTTCACAGCTCTGCAAACATCGTCATGACAAGTCATGACAAATCCTGACACTTTCAGACCTTTCTTTTCTTTAGTGTAACACCTCAATTAATATGTCACCACAAGTACTGACCCTGAGAACCTCCTCAAATAAGCAGGCCACTTCACTCTTGGCCTGGGGAGAGACAACGAGTTAAACGCCCTCTTTGTCTGGGGAACAACGCATCGGCCGGTCTAGGCACCTGCGCTACTCCAAATAAATAAGTCTCTTTCCTTGTTTCTTTTTGTCAGCCCTGTGAAAATAACTTTATTCATCAATTTCATCATGTGTTGTTTTTTGTCATGCTACTGCCAGTCTCTCTCTCTCTCTCTCCCTCTCACACTGGCACTGTGTTCAGGGAGTCTGACGCCACCGTCTCCCTGTCACAGAATCCCGGCTGGCCCGGGTTCAAACATCTCCACGCACTGTCCCCGGCAACACCTGACACTCTACCCCACCTCTCTAGACGTGTGTGTGTGTGTGTATATATATATGTGTGTGTGTGTGTGTGTGTGTGTGTGTGTTGCATGTGTGTAAAATGAAGAGGGAAGAGGATGTGATCAAAATGCTAAGTAGTGGTACCAAAAAGGCTATCGCAGACACTGAGGGCTCACTGGGGACTGACGGCAGTCTGCTATACACCGTAACGTTTACTATCATTGTGGGGACTAAAATGGGTTTATCACCAATACTGGTTATTCTAGCAAACAGATGCAAATATGCAAATAAAGGGGAGAAGAGGAAGGAGAAGCAAGTTGTACGGAGATAACACAAAAACAACACGTTAAAAAGTTGTCAGGTTCGTCGGTAAACTCTACAATCTGGGCTTTGTCTCACACTTTAGCAATCAGAGATCCGATCTGCAGCTTTTGTATGCAGCCATTTCCAATCTATCCTGTAAACGACTACGGTGTACAAATTGACCAATCAGAACAACGGAGCGATGAACATACAGATGATGGATTTGGAGAACCGTTACACACAACAATAGTTACAATATAAATGAACTGTAAAATTAATCAATGAAGGAAAGTTGGAAAGCCAATCGAACTCCACTGCTGGAAAAAGTGGCATGAAAAAGCAAGAGAGGAGGGGGTAAGGAGGGAGAGGGGGAGAGAGAGGGGGGAAATAGCATTAATGGTGTTCTTTTCTCCTCTCGTCTGTCTGATATGGGTTTCAAAGTAAGTGGATGAGACACACACCCCTGTTCTGACTACAGTGAGGTTGTGTGTGTGTGTGTGTGTGTGTGTGTGTGTGTGTGTGTGTGTATGTGTATGTGTGTGTGTTGGGGCTGACCCAGATGGCAGGCGGGCGGGCGTGTAGGTGCAGGAGGGGGTGTGGCCTGGCAGACAGGAAGCAGTAAAAAGGGAGTTCTGGTTACGAGGATCAGAGGGAACGGGACGCAGCATGCTCAAAGCCACCGCTACTACCGTACCGTAAGGTATGAGTTACAGTCTGTACACACACACATACACACACACACACACACACACACACACACAGTCTGTACACACATACAGTCTGTACACATTCATACATCCACACACACACACACACACACTCTCACACACACACACACACAGTCTGTACACACTCTCACACACACATTCAGTACTGCACACACATAGTCTGTACAAACAGGGGACACACACACACACATGCACGCATACAAACAGATACTCACATACGTTCATAGATGCACTCACTGAACCATACACACGCTCATAGATACTCTCTTACACATACGCACACACACACACACTCACACACACACACACACACTCAACCATACTCACACTCATAGATACACTCATTCACACACACAAACACACACACACACACACACTGATAGAAACGCTCGCATACAAACATACTCACGAACACTCCCCCCCACCCACACCCACACATACACCATTTAATTTAGGGAACAGTGCACAGTGAGTGCACGAGTCATGTCCATTTACGCGTTTGCATGTGCATGTAAGTGCAGTTATCTTAAGTATGCTAATTTACATCCACACACACACACACACACAGCGGAGCAAACCTGCTCATTCTTCTTTCCTCTCCCCAGCCGAGCAGATCCACTTTAAAGGCCTCGTATCAATTGTCAACGGCCATGTTTAGTTGTTTAGGCCCCCTTACCCCGCGCTGATGAGGACCAGACCATGCAGAATGCCAGCCGCCCATTAGCCACATGTTGCTTCTAATATTGACCCAATAAAATGCCTCTTCCCCCCCCACCAGGCCTCGGGGCTACCACGCAGGGTTCAGACCGCGTCTCGCTACGGAGAGAGAGGGAGGATCAAGACGAGATGACGAAGTTAACAGGAAAGGGCTAACGGAGGATAAGGATGGATCAACTGTATGGAACAGCCAGAGAGAGAAGGGGGGGGGGGGGGGGGGATTCTTATGAATGAAAACAAAGCGGTGACTGACTGAAAGAGAGGGGGAAGGGAGACGGGCGTGTGTCTGCTGTTAATTTCCCACCCCGAGCGCGGTAATCTGAGTGGGGGGTGGTGGTGGGGGGGGGGGGGGGAGATTAAGGTAAAGGAGTTATTCTTGAGTATTTTATTAAGAGGTGCTTTAGGCGCAGGAAGAGAGAGGGCTTTGGAGCTCCCGCAGCAGCGCGCCATACAATACAACGCAAACATTTGCTGTTATTTCGCCAAAGCACTCTCAGATGTGCGGGCAAACGCCAGGCCCTCGCTGCTTCGCCCGCCACGCTACTTTGATGTTTGGGTTCCCCCCACGATTCTCGGAAGACGTTAAATATATGCGTAAATAACCTCTTTTTTTTTGTAACAAATGTGTATCAAATCCATCCTTCTCCTGTCTGTGGGCGCTGCGCTCCCATCTGGGTACCGGTAGGTAAACATCGAGCGGCCAAAACACAGAAGACAGCGATCCTCACTTCTCGTTTTAATTAAAATGGATGAGTGCGGTAAAGGGAGTGACGCTAATGGAGAGAGAGAGGGGAAAAAGTAGCGTGAGCGAGAGAGTTGTATGAATCAAAGTCTTGTGTAAAGGGAGGAAGCACGCAAGAGTTTGCTCTGAGATACTTCACAAGGTTGTAATGAAGAGTCAACTTAACGCGAAACTGTGATTCTGGGGTTTGCTTTTTGGAAAGTCGGAGAGCGTAACGGTACTCTAAAACTACGTTTTTTTTTATTTTACATTTTATATTTATTTTGATAAATTAAATGTATTCACCACACAAAATGATGAGGCCCTGATGATGTATATAAAGTCGAACTTGACAACATCAAGTTGTCTCCGTATATGTTCACAGTAGTTACGAGCGTGAGAGTGAAACTACAAGGCCGACGTGGCACACAAAAACGTTTCTCCGACTCGAAGGGTCCCCGGGTCCAACCGTCTTCCCAATTAAAACGTCTTAATTAACATCTTCCCAAAAACCCTCAGGAACGTGGAGACGAACGGTCAGCTCGCCCCGGGACCGAGGGAGAGAGAGAAACCACACAAGTGGTCGATTCAACCGCCCATAAAACAAAATGCAGAAAGCGGATCTTCCGCCTTTTTCCTATTATACCCTCGAAAGGGAGGATGTGGGCAAGTTTGATGAGGAGCGAGAGGCGGAGAGCTTTGGGACGCTAACACCAAGTGAAGTTAAGAGTATTTCTAGAAGGTACACTTCTGCTTTTTCTTTTTTAATGGCCACCAAGTTCCACTGTGAAAACGCCCTATAAAGCGTCGCATCGTGTTCCACTCTACAACCACCCGCCAGCTTAACACTGGACCTTCACAAACCACTTAATCGCTGATAACTCAGTTGGGACTCTAAATGATCAGTTTTCACTTTTTTCCCCCCACTTTTTTACAGTATTCTGTCCTATAACAATGCCGTCTAAAAGGTTGCGAATGATGCAACACAGACACATCAGCAGCTCGCTAGCGTGTTTAGAGGTGCTCAGACTGATGACATCATGTGGGTGGGGTGACAGTAGTGCTGATGATGTGTGAACTGTGTGTGTGGAGAGGAGAGGGAAGAGCAGCTGAACATGTCACATCCTGGTGGAGACTGCCGGGTGCTAATGTGTATTGAGGCTTTATGGTTCGTAATAACAATAATACATAATCATAATTATATAGACATAATTATTTTTATTTAAATCATATTTCATAAAAAATATATATTTAATAACATTACCGATATTATTATTAAACTGATCTAATCGACTATTATTTTGTCTGGTATTTTCTTCTATTTGAAAGAAAAAATAAAATAAAATTGCTTCTATATTCTACACTTAATTGCTCACGCAGTATAATTGTAAACGTTTATCTAACACTTTTTTCCGACCCTTTTATTACCACATTTTTACGCATTTTAGCTGGGTCATGTGACTCATCTTGGCTCATCACAAAGCTGTGTTCTGATACATGGGCTCTGGCACACGGCTGCCAGCCCAATACGTGGATCCTGTCCATCCTCCACCTACCCTGGACCCTTCCAGCAACAACATGCAAAGCAAAAAAGAGCGGGAAATTTGCCAAAAAAGACCACAAAAAACCAGATCTGTCCCGAGCGCAACGCTTTGCAATTAAAGCAGCCTCAGTCTCAGCCTCTTGCCTGCAGGCCACACTGCGCGGCGCAAACGAAACAATGTGGTAATAGAGCAATTTGTTTTCCTCAGAAAGCTGTCTGAAGGCCTCGCTCCCTCTGGGATCGCAGAGGGCAGCTATGAACCGGTCACCTCCTCTGGGAGGGTGATTGGGGTGGGGGTGGGGGGTGGGGGGGTCCTATTGATTCAGACGGTGGGTCGCGACGCACAAATATTTAACTAAATGAGATATTAGAGTCCACTTGAGTCTGATTATACACGTGTGTGTATGTGTGTGTGTGTGTGTGTGTGTGTGTGTGTGTGTGTGTGTGTGTAGGCTAATTTGAGGAATTCATCAGGAGTTGATCTGGGTCTCAACAGGAGCAGCCCATCTGTTATAGGTTTGTGTACATGTTGGGACCAATGGTCTGGGTCTCAACTGATCCTGCGTCTACTTCCAATCTAAAGAAGCAGTAATCACAACTCACAGGTTTAAAAGAGAAATAGAATCAAAAAGAATCTCTCCCTCTTTCATGAATCACTGTACCTTGATAACTGATGCCACTAGCCTATTTAGTGTGTGTGTGTGTGTGTGTGTGTGCACATACATATTGTCATATACCTCAAACACCCCCATGCCATCCCGTAACCAACACATCACCCAACGCAACACCTGAAAGACACCCCCCCTCCCCATTCTTAGTCGGTGGGTTTGGAGGCAATACAAACCTATATACGACCGTCATACACCCACTAAGTGGGAGACAGAGACAGAGAGAGAGAGAGAGAGAGAGAGAGAGAGAGAGAGAGAGAGAGAGAGAGAGAGAGAGAGAGAGAGAGAGAGAGAGAGAGAGAGAAGGAGGGAAAAGAAGAGTGAGTGGGAGGAAGAGGACAGGAGGAAGAAGAAAAAGTTGGGGGAGGTGGGTGTCGGCAGGAGGAGTTGTGGGTGGGGGTGGAGAGATGGTGTGTGTGTGTGTGTGGGGGGGGGGGGGGGGGGGGGGGGAGGTATTCTGGGGTGTCAGCCATCAAAGGCAGGCAGGAGGAACAGAAGGCCAGGTGCTGGTGGTGGGAATGCCTGGTCCATGCCTCCGACCAGGGACCAGGAGTCTGGGGAGGGGGTGAGGAGCTGGGTTGGGGGGGAGGTTGGTAATTAGTCAAGCCTGGAGGACATAGCGCGAGAGAGAGAGAGTCAGAGAGAGGGAGAGGGAGGGAGAGAGGTAGGGGGGAGATGTAGTCCCTCTGAGAGGATACCATTTTCACTTCTACATGAGCCGCCAGTCTCCCCCCCACCTCCTCCTCCCGGTCCACAAAGAAGAAGGCAAAAAAGGAGGAACTATGGCTTCCTTTATCAGGCTGGACAAAGACACCGCATCTTTTCAAAGGAGACCGCAGAGATGGAGAGAGAGAGAGAGAGAGAGAGAGAGAGAGAGAGAGAGAGAGAGAGAGAGAGAGAGAGAGATCAGTGTTTTAGTGTACTAGGGCGGAGGAGGGAAGAAAATCTCCAAGAAATAGAAGAGAAGCTTAGAGAGAGAGAGAGATGGAGAGTTAGTCATACTGTGACCTATAGCCAGTCCAATGAGATATCAAAGGTCCCCCTAATGTTTTACACACACACACACACACACACACACACACACACAAACACATCTTATCAGTTACATGAAACCTATTTAACCACTTTTAAAGCCTCATCATTCCAAACATTGATACTAATCTAAAGAATCTAAACTAATATCTAAACTGGCTCACAAACTCCTCAACCAATCTCAAGTGAATCAAGTCTTTTAAATGGAGATCATCTCTACATAATAAGGGGGTGCATTACAGAACACCTTAGTCAAGCCCTTATTGGTACAATATATATGAAGGTCTTGTCTTACATGGGGCGCGACCTTCACTTTAAAAGTTCTGCAGCAGAGCCTGAGGACTGGGGGTCAAAATGGCGGCTGCCGCTTACCTTTGTCACTATCAAGGAAATCTTAAGAGGTTTGCCTTGCCGTGGAACGGGGGAAAGTGGGGGTCGCCAGCCGTACCTTTACCTATTACCTCCGCTACACAGGGGGGAATGCTGCTCTTTGAGTGTGTGAGTGTGTCTGTCCCACCCCATGGGTTGGGAGGAGAAAAAAAAGCCTGGCTGTCCTCTGCTGAGCATGGGGAAGGGGGGGAGGGTCAAGGGTCAGATGGGTCATGTGATAAGGGGGCGCTCCAGACTCAAGTGGTCTGAGAAAGCCCTCAACATCTCCTCCTCACCCCCCCACACACTTTCTCTCCCTCTCTCTCTCCTTCTCTCTCTTCTTCCTGTCCCTTACCCTCACTGCCCCCCACCCCTTTTCTTTTTCTCCCTCCCCTCCTCTCTCTCTCTCTCACCCTCTCTGGACACAGAATGCCATTTGTTGTCCGTCAGTCAGTGGTGGGGGGGAGCGGCGCGGCCCCGGTGCTGAAAGCTCCATTCACACACCCTCTCACCCGGGGATGTTTTTGCAATTCAATATTTTCACACGCGGGCCGCCTCATCGTTACTGTGGAACCGTACACTCGGCCAGGGTGAAGCTGGGGTGGGGGTGGCGGAGGGGTGGGGTGGGGTGGGGCAGGGCCTCTGGGACAGAGGGGTTGAGAGGTGGATGGTGGTGTTGGGAGGGTGGAGGGGGCATCTTGCAGCAGTGTGTGAGTGTGTGTGTGTGTGTGTGTGTGTGTGTGGGGGGGGGGGGGCTGGGGGTGACGTGGAGCTAATGTGCAGAGGGGACGTCGGCCTAATGGGGCATCTTGAAATGTTTTAGGGGCAGAGACCCCGCCAACACTTAGACACACACACACACACACACACACACACAGGAGGACCCACACACACACACACACATGCACACACTGGAGGACGCACACACACACACACTCACTCACACACACACACACACACACTGGAGGACCCATACACACACATACGTATCCAAACATCCTGACCCAGAGAGGACCCATAGCAGCCCTGGACAAAGTGGGGTCCTCCCTCAAATCAGTTTTAATGTGTAAGGTAAAACTAAACCAATGCTTTAGGTCTAGCTCACCTTATACTGGAGCCAGGAACAACAACAACACCTGTGTATTAACTGTAGGGGCTGAACACCTAGGTGAAAAAACGCTTGTTCAAACCATATGACCCATATCCCCGTCACCTGTAATGTAAATGCCTAAATGAAGCGGCTCAAAGAAGGGTTCGTATAGTGGGTTAAACGCCTAAATGAAGCGGCTCAAAGAAGGGTTCGTATAGTGGGTTAAACGCCTAAATGAAGCGGCTCAAAGAAGGGTTCGTATAGTGGGTTAAATGCCTAAATGAAGCGGCTCAAAGAAGGGGAGCCTTTTCATGATTTTATAGCCTAGTGAGGACTTGCTATGGCGGTTGTCCCCATGGAGCTCAGGTAATCAGCAGGGGGGAGGAAGGGGGGGGGGGGGGCAGTCTAATGTTAGGGGGGAATAAATGGCGACAACGGCAGAGATACAAGCAGGATTAATTGGATAGCGGCCGCCGGGGTGGAATTGTGGGACTACAGAAATGCACACACAGCGCCAATATAACGCAGCCGCTCTCCAACGGACAGCTGCGCCGCTCAGGAAAGGTGGTAGAATAATCACCAAAGCACTCATGTAGGAATCTGTACCCTCTCTCTCTCTCCCCACCCACTCCTTCTCTGTCTATTGGTCTTACTCTCAAGGAAAGTTAGCCAAGTATTTAACAAATAGAGGCCGCGGAACTAGCGTCTGGCAGGGTCATTGGATAATGACAGCTCAATTACTGTGAATCTGCTTGTATGCCCGCTCTGCACACACACACACACACACACGCACACACATATGTACACACACACAGCTACCACCAAAAATTTGTCAAACGCAAGCCAAACGATGGGCCCGACAGTGTAATCGCTAACCGTCCCGTCGACATGAAAGAGGTCTTTATCTGGACGAATCAAAGAACCTGATCTCTGGGCGAGAGTGGGAGGGCTGCTGTGTGTGTGTGTGTGTGTGTGTCTCCAAAAAGAAGAGGGAAAGTGTCCCGCGCGGGCCCCTGTGAGACAGGCCGATGGCTCTAATCCGCTTAAATGAGACACTGCGTGCCCATCTATGTGTTCACGAGAGAGAGAGAGAGACAGAGAGAGAGAGAGAGAGAGAGAGAGAGAGAGAGAGAGAGAGAGAGAGAGAGAGAGAGAGAGATAGGGGAAGATAGGGGAAGATAGAAAGGAGGATGGACCCAAGGCTTTGAAGATGCGGCCTGATGAAAGAGAGAGAGATATAGAGGGAGTTTAGGGCCACACCGCCCATGGACACTGCACTCTTCAATCCCTCCCCCAACTCCCCCTCTTTCTCCCTCTCCCGCTCTGTCTCCTTCCCTCCCTCTCTCTTTCCCTCTCCCTTTCTTTCTCCTTCCATCTCTCTCTCTTTCTCCCAGACAGAGCTGCAGCCCTGAGGGACAGAGCGGTCTGTCTGCTTATCATATTTGTACAGGATGAGACATCATCACTAGTCCCCGCCTGGGACTGGGAGACAGGAGGAGGAGGAGGTGGAGGAGGGTATTCTGTTTGAAAATAGAAGTCGGATGGAAGTTGGAGATACTAAGTGCTGGGTATAGCAGGAGCTAAAACATTTATTTTAGTTTTAGCAGTGTAAACTGAAGTGAGTGTCAATGGGAAACACTTTTATTAATTCATATATAATAATCATAATACTCATATAATGGAATTGGTTGGTGGGTAATGTAAGAATGTCACTAACATGTTTCTGGATGAGAAAATGTTTAAACAAAAGTACCATGCGCTAGTTTACATAGAGCCGCCACATGGCATTACAACTGACAAGGGCACACAAAGAAAACGCAAAAACTTAAATATTTCCTCACAAAACCAGGGTGTATGTGAGGTGGGGAATATATCTGTATTGATAAAAGAAAGAGAACAAGAAAAAAGAAAGCATGTATGAAGAAAGAGGAGAAAAAGAAAAGAGCGAGGGAGCTAATACCTAGGGAAGCAGGATTAGCGCACGGGGATAAGACTAGTCACAATGCAATGCAATCATGAGGTTAGCTAAAACACGCTAATTAGTGACTCGACACATTTGCCCCCTTGTTTTGAAAACAACACACACTGTCAAGCAGCGGGTGGTGTGCACCACACACACACACACACACGCACACACACAGATCATAATTTGGCCTTAATCAGTGGCAGTACCCTGGTAGTGAGGGACGAAGGGAATCTGCTACAGTGCTAACAGACGCAGCGTATTCTTAGCCCCCGGGTGTCGAAAGGCAGGACAGAATCTTCCAGAACGAGTCTAGCGGTGGCTAAAGGGTAACTGGATATAAGCAGCCACAGGTCAGGGCACAAAGCATTTTAACTGCGGTGTAATGGCTTTCTTTTCCGTTTTTCTTTGGGGGGGGAGACCCTTTCCAGCAGCAGCAGCACATGCTGCCATGCGATGTTGCTTTACACAACGCTAGGCTATTTTAGGAGACCTTATCAACCCCTCACCCAGACCCCAGACCCATCTGTAATCTCCAGGCTGGACACCAACCCTCTGATACTGGACGAGAAACAGGGGGTTTTCCTGAAAAGAAAAACATGGAGGGGAAAATATATCTTACATAAACTCGGCCAGACAGAGAGAGAGCCTCCTAATGCCAACAACACTGGGAGACAGCCATGTTGTTGCAAACATGGCGGATGAGGTCATGGCATGAGAGGGGGAAAGAGGCATATCCACGCGCTTGATAGCTGCTGGGTCAAAGTAATGGCTGGAATGAATGGGATTCAAAGCTGTGTGCCAAGGCTTAATGAAATGATATTCCTATACCAAGTTATCATTTTTGAACTGACATGCACGAATGACACTGAGAAGGAAATATTGTGTGTGTGTCTTTGTGTTTGTGTGTGTGTGTGTGTGTGTGTGTGTGTGTGTGTGTGTGTGTGTGTGTGTGTGTGTGTGTGTGTGTGTGTGTGTGTGTGTGTGTGTGTGTGTGTGTAAATGTGTGTATGTATGTGTGCATGCCCACTGTGTGTTTGTCTGTGTCTGGTCCATGCACGCCTGTTTGCCTCATGAGTTTGAGTGCGTATACTGTATATGCATGTTTGTGTGTGTGGGGGAGCTTGTGTGTGTGTGCACTTCCTTTGCGTGGCCAGGTATAATAAGGGTCTGGGAATCACAGCACCAGACCACAGCAAGGTCAGGGCTCCGCACTGTGACAGCAGCTCTAACAATGGTGGACGTTGGCTGGTGTGCATGCATGTCCACGTTTCGACTCACACACACACACACACACACACACACACACACACACACCCAGACGCTCGGTCAGTCAACAGTGCCAGATCCCGCTGCCTAGATGACATTTACACTCAACCTTTCCACGCGGAGATTGATTGGGGTTAAATCCATGCTGCCCAAAAATCTGTCACTACTCAGGTGTGTGTGTGTGTGTGTGTGTGTGTGTGTGTGTGTGTGTGTGTGTGTGTGTGTGTGCGTGCGTACGAGGGAGAGAGAGACACAGGGAGACAGAAAGAGAGCCTTTGGATATGTGCACGCAATTGTAATTAGAGTTGAGCGTTGGTGGGCAGTCCGTCTACATTGACGTATGCGTGCCATTATGTGAACTGCATATCGTGCATGATGCATGTCCGTCCAGTTCCCCTGAGAGATACAGTAACAACACATTTACAACACGAGTGAAATAGAGTGCAAATATTTGGACCATTCAGCCGGCGAGTTAGCACTGGCTAACTTGATTCATAACAATATTTCCATTCTGCTTGCTGGCTATTTGAGATATGTCTAGCTTGCTAGCTCATAAACAGAGTATCATGTTGAGTTAGCTTTGGCTAAGGTCATAGTTTGGTTCTTGAGAGACCCATCACTTGTATAACAAGTGGGAAAGATATTTTGAACAACCCAAAATGAACACGTTGGTTAAAGTATTGGTTAAAGTGAAACAGAATGCAGTGTACTTTTCTAGGCATGTCAGAGATGGTCAAATCACACAGACAGATTACATCCAACACCTGTAAGACCTTCTGAAAAGTGTCCTAACAAAAATATAAGGAAGTCATTTGTCACTGGTAAACTTGGAAATCAACACTTATAAGGAACTTTCCTTTTATTCAGACAGAATTTGGTGAACCACCGATGATGTATAAATCGATAAAACACCACTCGTCCCTTATCTCAGAACCCGAGGTCACCTTACGGTGTCCTAATGGTTCCGGGGTTTCTGGTTTCTCGGTGCCAAGTTTCATGGGGTTGTCATTATCTGAGGAGGTCACAGAAGTCATTTTAGACAGCCATGTTAAAGCTGTACACAGGGCCCACTGCCCTACCCCTCACTGCTAAGGGGCTCTCTGGAACCACACAGGGCCCACTGCCCTACCCCTCACTGCTAAGGGGCTCTTTGGAACCACACAGGGCCCACTGCCCTACCCCTCACTGCTAAGGGGCTCTCTGGAACCACACAGGGCCCACTGCCCTACCCCTCACTGATAAGGGGCTCTCTGGAACCACACAGGGCCCACTGCCCTACTCCTCACTGCTAAGGGGCTCTCTGGAACCACACAGGGCCCACTGCCCTACCCCTCACTGCTAAGGGGCTCTTTGGAACCACACAGGGCCCACTGCCCTACCCCTCACTGCTAAGGGGCTCTCTGGAACCACACAGGGCCCACTGCCCTACCCCTCACTGATAAGGGGCTCTCTGGAACCACACAGGGCCCACTGCCCTACTCCTCACTGCTAAGGGGCTCTCTGGAACCACACAGGGCCCACTGCCCTACCCCTCACTGCTGCCCTACCCCTCACTGCTAAGGGGCTCTCTGGAACCACACAGGGCCCACTACCGTACTCCTCACTGCTAAGGGGCTCTCTGGAACCATACAGGGCCCACTGCCCTACCCCTCACTGCTAAGGGGCTCTCTGGAACCACACAGGGCCCACTGCCCTACCCCTCACTGCTAAGGGGCTTTCTGGAACCACTGCTATAATTGTCTTTCATTAGGTTTGAATGTAGCCTCCATGCAAGAAAAACATGATGATACACTGCCCATTTAAGATTAAACAACATAAATATTGATACCGTTATAGATAAGGTATTCACTAATGTTCATTTTCGTTGCATTGCACGGGAACCTTAATTGATTTTAAAAAATGCCAGCTGCCAGTATTTTACTGCTATGAACCATTATCTGACCAGGAATGCATCCTAAATACATTTGTTTCACTGGACCTTGAAGGTGTAGGCAGAGGTTCAGCATGCCTGTTGCTGTAATGTGAAAGTAGCCACTTTGCCAAAAAGCTACATCGGGTCATTGACTATTAATCGGGCGTAATGGAAGAGAAACTGTTTGGGGACAAAACGTCTTAAATTAAACGTTCATATTAAACGTGAGAGAGAACGCGTGTGGGGAATGTCGCGTGGGCGCGCGCATGTCTTGCCGCGTGCGGGCGTCGTCACTGCGCCCAAGTGCATATGCGCCCCCCTGATCGTAAAAAGAATCCGCATTGAAAATGCAGCATGCCGCGTCGCGCCACAATTGTTACATTTTATTGACTGTTGATAATGCTGACTGAATAAATGCAGACGGGGTTTGGAAATCAGTAACGCGTGAAAGTTGTGTTCAAATGCAGCGTCAAAAGGCTTCATGTGGATTGACAACGACTTATTTTAAGAGCTGTAGCCTAGTCTTTAAACTCGCTGATGCTATGTGTAGACTACGGGAGAAGAAACAAGTCTGTGTCATGTGGGCACGTGTTCGTATGAACAATTTGTATTTTATGTCATCGTACAGCATGATGCATATGGGACACAGAAGTTCAAAATAACTTGACTTGAATTGTTTCAAGTTGTAATTCTGTTATAAAATGAAGGAAAAAAGAGGACGCCCTTAACGCTTTAACTTCGTACAGCCACCGCATACAGCACTGAGAAAACGTCTTCTTCTACATGAAAGCCGCTACTCTAAGTGCCTCCCAGTCTCCGGCTTAACGCAATACAGACGATTTAGATTAAATGAACTGTATCCACGCACAACATCAATCTCACCTATACTGTTTGTATTTAAATATAAAATTAAATATATCGAGTAGCAAATCATATAATGTAAACGGCTGCCCATTACCATGTTTTTTAAATATATGCAAAACATGCATGGAATAGGTAAACGCTCTAATTGCTACATTCATTTGCAGAGAGTGGGCCCTGTACCGCTGTTTGTGCTAAAACGGGTGGGCATTACTTATATGAACCATCCTGAATACATTTCCTATACCTACTAGCTAATCCCAAAAAGGCAGCCAACGATTCCAAAATGCTATGATGCAAATCAAATAGCGTGCCATGTTGGTGCTCGTACGTTTTTAAATGCCACCTATGTATGTTTGGACCTGTGTGGGCTGCATCCTGGTATAATCCAAACAAGCTAGAATTTATACGAACTCCTGACCTACTGGCAAATGTGTTTTCCAAAACACCGGAGCGGTCAGTGTAGCCTTTTTAACCGATCAATGAAAGCCTATATATTTAGAGAGCGCGCTGGGCCGCGTGCACAGGGGCCCGTCCCCCTTCGGGAACTGTGGCGTCTGGAACGCGGCTCACCGTGTTTCTTTACATCTCACGTAGTTTAAGATTTCTCCAGTTATGACAAACAACGACAAACATCGCTAATGAACAAGCAATATGCAATGGGGGGAAAGCAAAAAGAACAAAATCATATATAAACAAATAGTTAGCCAACATGTGTTGCATGCGGTGTTACATGCGCAATTCAATTTGTGTGAATTGTTTTGTTTTTTTGGGCGTGGGGGGGGGGGGGGGGGGGGGGGGTTGTTGGGGGGTTGTCATGCACCGCGTGTGTAACAGGGTTACTAAACCCGCACATTTGGGCCTATAACTCGTCATGTGTTGGTGTGTTTGCGGTGTTCTGACCGCGGCCTTTGGGGCCATTCAGAGGCTCGGAGCATTCCGGTGTGAGAGGGCTACAAAGCCAGGTATTTGTGTTCATTAGCACCCGGATCAACAGGCTATCAAGCCTATTTAGAGATCAAGTCCAAGCACAATTACTGGCGAGAGTCGAGGCCCTCTGTATGTTCAAGCATTTACGCTAAGTAATTAGTTACTTTCTTCTGGGGGACACGGTGCTCACGAGTTAACATTTGAAAGTGTAAGTGTAATAAGATAACTTTCAGCCAACACTCGGTGTAACTACAGTAGCCCACGATTGCTTGCGATGCTGATTTAATCTGTGTTTATTTTTTAAAGTAAAAGGATCAACCTGCAATTATTACGTTAAATTGCAGTGACATCCCAGTAGATTCGAATGACTAATATAGAATAATATAGTTGGAGAAAAGTCATATTTTATTTTGATGCTTGGCAGTAGAAATACGAGGCTATTTTATAAACGGAGAGAAGTAGTAAATTCTAAGTTAATTGTAATGAATGAAGCATGGTCGTTGATATGGAGATTGGGGTTCCCATTTAATTACAAAATATCAAAGACATTGGCAGTTCTGCAAACTTTTAAGAGGTGGGGAAAGTTGCAATAAAACATTATAAAAATGTATTTTAAATAGCTATCATAACTACATTTCAACTTCTAAATAAGAATATAACATGACATATTCAAATGTCTTGATTTGTCATTAATTTATGCTCTACGTTTTTACACAAAAACCCACAACGAAACTCGAATTCAAAAATTAAAATCGAAATTAAAATGGAAATATTCATCTATCGCACACAAACACTTCAGTTGTTTAATAATGCAATTCATATAAGAGAGATGTGTGGATTATTGATGAATGAACTGTAGGCCTTACATTAACAAGGAAAACAACATTTATTCAAGCCCCAAACTTGCATGCAAAAAATAAATATACAAAAATGCAATTCGCACATCGACCATTAAAGAATAAATACATAACAAATTGTGGGGACGATCCACGTCCCATCGGGGAAAGTGCCAATGTTCACAAAACTGAATACATGAATTTTCCGTGTGACGCGAGCAACAGTCCACGAGAGAAGCATGGGCGCTTTCTTTCTCCACACATTATTGATTGGCGGTCCCTGGAGGAGGAACCAACAACGGTCCAACAGCCCAGAGACACAAACAAATAACTCGCCGGAGTAACACACTTTCCCTCCGAGATAAAGCAAGGATCGGCAACAAAATCGGCAGATAATTTTTGGCACATTGAGTTAAAAAAACAACAACAACAACAACAACAACAACAACAACAACAACAACAACAACAACGTATCGCGCTCGCGTCTCGCATTTGTAAAGCAGAAAAGTGTGCAGTGCAAGTCCGCGTGTGCTCCGCTGCAGCGAGACCCTTTGACCATGAGCAGTGCCACAGCGCCCACTATTTCAGCACACGGGAATATTATTTCACAAGACTTGGAACGGCTCAATAAAAGTTGCTATTTCTTCGACAACTTTTTTTTTCCCCCTTTCACTTTCGGAAATGAATCTGCGCTTTTATACAAAACTCCAGACAAAACAGAAAACAACAAATTACAAGCTCGAGCTCGGTTTTGCAATGGCAATGTGTGTGTTTTTTCCTGCATCCATATATTTTCTACTAAAGCAGCATCGGTGTTTTACATCACACGCGAAACGTGTTGGCGCTGGGAACCAGCGAAGCCCAGACTGCAGCACGCAGCGAAAAGAGGTACACGCACCGGGTCTGGGACTCATTCTAGCGACACAGTTCCCGTGAAGAGTAAAAAGTTATCTCACTGGACGAAGAATCTACCCCTTAAGGATATGACAAATGACAAGTATATGTTGGTGATATGCCCGGGAGTTGGAGCCGGCGGCTGAAAGCGTAAGAAGGGAAAAAGAAGACCTACTTTTGGCCAGTTTTCTCGCCCTCGCCTTGGATCTCATCTTGTCGGCTTGTAGATTCCTCTCGTCGTCCTCCGTGAGCCCAGAAGCAGCAACAACACTATCTTCATCTCACGAGCATTGTCAGTTTGGACACCTTCGCACATGCGCACAGGCCATTCAATCTGACACCCTCGTTGGGGCCAAAAAACTTTCCAATGTATTCATCATCATCACTTTTTGTCCTATCGTCTCCCCTTTAGATCACTTATCTCTTTCCCTCCTCCTCCTCCTCCTCCTCCTCCTCCTCCTCCCTCTCTCTCCACACCATCTCACCCTCCTCCCCCTCCCCTTACCCCCGTCCCCAATTCAACCACCGCCATTGCCACAGCCAGCACCTCCGTCTTGGATTTTACCCCTTTAAGAGGGACACAACTTAGTGCACCAACCTGCGGGGTCCGGTCCGGCCGGGGGCACCACCAGGTAGGCCTACGTGGGGGGGGTTCAAGGTCGCGTTTGACACGTTCTTTTCGTGATACTTTGTACGTTGTTGTAGCGAAAATGTCAACCTATTCCACATTGAATTGAAGTTATACACATCGTGAAGTTCAAAGTGAAATGTGTAGGCCTGAATGAAGTCTTACGACTGTTAACGTTGTTAGTAGGCTACGATTATGATTATGTTTTTGTCATTTTTATTCCGCATATTTTTTGTTTGGCAGCATTTGTATTTCAGCCGACATGTTTCTGTAAATGTTTATTTGAAGCAACATTTGATCTTGAACCGCATTTTGCTGTAGGCCTATAGCCCTGGAATTAACCACTTTCAGTTTATGTTCTCGTAGTTCTCGAATTGCAGCGGTATATGAATGGTCCTGACTTGCAGACGTGCAGAGGGGTAGAGCGTTGGATTGTAGATGTGTTCCTTATTGTGGTATGTGGCTCTTAATGTGAAAACACCCTGCGTTTCCCCAGGACGAGTACGGAGCAGCCAGGCTGACGGACAAGCCAGAGCAGACCAGAGCCACAACAGGACCCGGCCGGGCTGTTTCTCGCCTATTAAAACAGTGGTAACAGCAGCCATGTATTTGATCACAGCCATTCATTTACAGAATGGTTTGATTTAACGTTGGAGTGACATAACAGGTATACATCCCCATTTCAAGACGAATAGATGTTGCTTTTCTAATGTAATAACCACCACTGCAGTGCACCTGTTTATGTGGCACGCACATTGTGAGTGCGTGAGAGTAGGCTGGTCATATTGAACAGTTACCCGTTGCCATTATGGATTTGTCAAATTAAGGCCTGCTTTTCTTCAACTGGTTTTAGTAAGACAATTATTTATGTTTGCTTTTTTGATTGTCTTAAATACCACATATTTCCTTCAACTTGGTTTTCATACGGAGGATGCAATTTAGACTGTTTATAATATTATCCAAATATAAACAATGGTTGCATGCAGTATTTATTTATTATGGTTAGCCTATATTATTTAGTAAAAATATTACTGTAAAAATATTATTAATAACAATTGTATTATTTGGCTATTCTTTTTTGCATTATTATTATTTGTTATAGTATTGATATGCTTGTTTTATTATTAAATGTTTGAATAATATTTATTTTGTATTGTTTTTTCTCTTGACTGAGCCTATTTAAAATAAGGAAGAGCTTCTGTGACACTGGAATATCGTTATTAACGTTTTCTTTTTTTAATTTGCAATAATTGTGAGACAAACTTTCGATTGGGGCAGGTCTGCTCGTAGGTGACTGGTTGTATTCAGTTTGCCCGTAGCTGAGCGAGGGCCCAGACCCTGAACACCATATGGGAATGGTTTCCGTACAGACTATCGGAATAAATGCGGCAGTGTACAGCGGTTTTTAAGTCGTTTCGTTTGGGATAGTTTGAGAAAATGTTTAGATATCACTCAAGATCTTCATTACGAAATTGACCAAAGCTCTAAAGATTACAACTATTTTACATGTAGGCCTATTGATAACAATAGGTAGGCCTACTAATAAATAATATGTATTATTCTTATTATTAATAATATTACAATTATTATTAATAATATAAACACGTTTCAGATTTTAACAAGGCTATACATATATT
The DNA here is from genome assembly GCA_026745465.1 of Lota lota. Lineage (NCBI taxonomy): Eukaryota > Metazoa > Chordata > Actinopteri > Gadiformes > Lotidae > Lota > Lota lota. The sequence goes on along the minus strand of JACYXH010000472.1, from coordinate 1,278,323 downwards.
ATACATACATAGGCCTATGTATTTTTTTTAGCGTAATTGTGAATATGATTACGATGCTACTTCAATTGACCTTTATTATGTTTTTATGAATTTTTATTCCATAATATTTTATAGGAAGGGCACAGACACTTTTGTTAATCTAATGGTTATGTAAAGCTAACACATTTTTGTTTCTTGCAAACATACATGTCTCAAGCTGAATAGACAACAGCTGTCATGGGACATTTTCCCACGAGTCAACGTGAAATGAAAACATCATTATTAATCAATAATAATCAACAGTCATTTGCATGCAGTAGGCCTATATCTATCAGTATTAGCGAGTTTGTTTAGGCGTCTCGAGGCGAGCAGGTCAAGGCTGTTAACACGTGAGCTTTATTGCTGCCGTCGGTAGACGTAAAGCTGCGTTCTTAAAACTGACCTATCAGAGTGGGTAATAGTCAGGGGCACGCGCGATTGGTCGATGTTACACCACTTATTATAATTTGAGGGATGACGTTATGCATAAAGACCCAAATAACTAATGCAAGTAATAGGGTAACTACTACTACTACTACTACTACTACTAATAATAATAATAATAATAATAATAATTATAATAATAATAACAACAATAAAACAAAAATCGAATCAGACCCATGTGTGCATTGTTTTTGTCTGTAGAGAGGCGTTGGAGTGGGCAACAAATTATCAATAAGGTCAATGGTCTTAATCGATTCGCCCTATCGATAACGTTTCCTCTCTCTCTCTCTCTGGAAGGGACAAAAAAGGAGAACGTTTCCAGCTGTACTTTCCCAATAAGTGAAAATGATTTAACCCCCCCTCCCCTCCTACCAGCACTATTCTTGATGCAAGGTAGACCATGCGTGTGCTTTTTTTTTAAATATATATATATATATATATATATATATATATATATATATATATATATATATATATATATATACACATCTTGTGCACATTGGGCCAGGACAAATGATTTCACACAGCGCAACACCTTCTTTTTTTTAAAGGCGCAATTAACTGTAATTATGCTTGTAAAGGAAAGTGTTGCTCTTCGACATCAGCCCATTGGGGAATAGGCCTACTTTTCTGCGTCATTTAAACGTCGACCTTTAACGGCTTTGTGGAAACGCTCTGGTTGTTCGTCTGACCTGCCGTTTGCGCTGCTTCCCCTCCGCAGTGTGGCTGGAAGGCGGGCACGAAGGGGAGAGAGGGGTCTTTTTTTGAAAAGGCCTATCCTTTTCTTTTCTAATGAACGTGTGCCTTCCGTTCATGAACATATGCTTTTTTGACAACGTTCAACCAAACAATTACAAGACACATTGTAGTCCGTACGAGCGCAGCACTTTTCCCAACCGTGTCCTATTAATAACTTAATGTCATAACACACTGTAAAACATTAGGCCTAGCATCAGCTGCACTTAGAGGATTTGTCTAACTGGATTTGGATTATCCTGAATCCTGCGTAAGCAATGGACCACCATGTTCCGTGATGCGGAATTGTCGTTTATTAAGGCCGGGTTTATTTGGTAATGTTTCACCATTTCGTCCAAGGAAAAACACAGCAAACAATAAACGTGGTGCAATGTATGTGGTGAATTAAAAAAGAAAAAATCCCCATACGTATTCGACATTATAATCAATCCGGCTCATGGGCCTTTGAAATATATACAATAGGCCTACATTTGGCAAATACAATTCTCAATATATATGATTGATTGAACGGTTTTTCATTCTGCGACATGTGTAGAGATCGTCGTCAACTATTTGGTGTTGGTTAAATCCTGCGGTAACCGTTTTCACTCCGTCCCCATCGTGTACACGCGACATGGGGTGGGATGGGGGGGGGGGGGGAGAGAGGAGTGAGTAGGACTATATGGGTAGGTGGGAGAGCAATGAGGAGGACTATATTGGTAGGGGGAGAGCAGTGAGGAGGACTAGCCTATATGCATAGACGTGACGCAACGCAGAGCCAAGGAAGAAGCAAAAGAAAAACGAAGAACCTAGGTGCTCAGTGTGGTCAGGCCGTGCGCCGCTCTACCTCTACCCCCCCCCCCACCCCCCCCCCCCCCCCCCCCCCCTCCCCCGCCATACACACCCAGTCAGAAACTCAAGCTTAATCCGCGGTGGAAAGGGCTCGGGTCCCTCGATTATACGTTACGCACAGATAACATCAGCGCACATTAGATGTGAAACGGAGCACCTTCCAAGGCCAGATTGTGGAAGAGAGTAAAAAATGGAGCGGCCCTTTTGAGATCTCTCCGGGCATTGTGAAGTCGCTCACTGTAATTCTGCCGCATTTGATGTAATGGGAGAGTAAACATGGTAACTACAGCGGTGTAGGGGAACTGCAGTCAGAGTGTAACTTTAAAAAAACACACCCCACCCCCTGCATATACACACCCACAAACGCGCTTGCGCGCACACACAAACACGCGCACAGTCCACGCCAACTACCTGCCCAGGAAACAGCAATAACACACCCCTGCACACAAAACAAACTTCTAAATAATAATACTGTGACAGACAATTCCATTCATTCCAACATCCTTGGGTTTATTTTTCTCGCGATGGGCCCTTAGTTGTCCACAACGCATCCATTAATTCCATGCACTAAATAATAATTAACAAATGCCTCCTTTTCCCCCGGGGTATTGCTTTGAAGTGCCACTCTATAAGAGCGAGTATATAGAGTCCTCGCTCCCTCTTTTCCGCCGTACAACCCACGTCCCTGCAAGCGTTGGGTCGGAGTGAAGTAGTCTTGGTAATTATTAGCCATTAATTGGGTTCAGGACCTTGGGCGTCTATGGGAAATGGGAAATCTGACCGCTAATCCAAGCCATTTCTTTAGGGCCTATTTCTGTGTTGTTAACATGCTGTCAGCGACAGACGGGCGCTGTGCTGGGCTGATAGTAAGGCTGTGAGGATATGGAGAGGTTAGAGGGCAGGTAGGCCTACTACAGAGGTGGAGCACAATGCACACACACACGCTTTTATCACGCCGGTAAGTCTCTCTTATGGACCGGTTTATATAAAAAAAAAAAAACACTTGGTTCGAAGTCACACGTCAAGCGTATGCATTGTATTGCTAAATGAGGCTATTTTTAGTGTGTTTAATCAGGGGGCATTAACTAAATGTTTGGTTTAGTCAGAAGCGAGCGATAGGCTATCAGCCATACTGGTTATTTGTCAATATATGTGTATGTATTTCCGTTAGCCATATCTTTCTTATGAGTGCGTAAACGCGCACCTAATACGTAATATTGGAAATTTTGAATAATTTTGGAAATAATTTGTCTACAATTTATTTCGATCCTTCATTTTGAAACAATAAAAGTCGCGTTGAAGTGTCTTGTATTTGTTTGTTTTTTACATACCACTAATACATACCACTAATATCCTTATTTATTAATATATCCTTTTGCTTCTTCGTTATGAATTCCCAATGTTAATTATTCCAAATGTGTCGGTCATGCAAACCAAAAATATGAAACAAATTATTAATGTTATAATTAGGCTATAATCATATTATCAGTAGTGATAGTAAATAGTAGTCTGCTAGTAGCCTAGCAGTAGTAATAACTTAAGAAATTATAATTGCTCATCAGGCTATTTTTCTTCTCCAAAACTCAGTGTTATCGAAATAGCCATTTAAATAACTGAACAAAACTCGGACAATACAAGCATATTCGGTTCGTGGTTCTTACGACCTAAAACAAATCGTTTTGCCCAAGATCAGGCCTAATTTAAAAAATATATATGAATATTAGTAATATTATTATGCATGTGCTGGAATAAAGCAGGCTAACACAATAAGGTCAGGAGGTCCGGAGACGAGAACATAAAACGGGGTGGCACTGGGCCAACTGGGCTACGCAGTGGGGCATCGAACCCTGCCACTCCATCAAATGTAAAAACATTTTTTTAAAAGAGGAGAGGAAGCAGAAACCATTAGTCGAATATGACGACTAATTTCCAAAACGATTAGGCCTATGAATTATGCTTCCAAGGCCTCTTTGCTGACGGCGACCCAATAGGCCGACAGCGCGTTGGGCTTCCCAAACCTCGCGACAGCCGCCCACATCATCATCATCGTTAGTGGTCGTCTGTTGTCGTCTTTAATTAATCGCTTATTAATGTCGTTATCTATTTCCCCGTAGATCAAAGCAGCGAGGAGCCGACAAGCGCGCCGAAACAAATGCACATTGAAAATTCTTTTTTTTTTTTTTTGCCGGGGGGCCTAGTGCGAAAATTACCCCAATGTAGAAATGACTTTAATATGATGTAATCAATCAAGCTGTCCGCGGGGACACTGCGAATAACAATGTTAATCTTTCAGCTCGTATAGTGAGCCTAGGAAATAGTCTGTCATATTTCACAGCTCAGCCAGCATTCACACACTTTACTCATCGCCGCCTATCCTTAAAGGCTGTCGATTTGTGCACTCAATGAAATATGGATACTGGCCACACGCCTATAAGGAGGGGGAATTATGTCAATATAAAGAAATCATGGAAATCTATATAGACATGGTGCTAGAAAGAAAGAAGTAGCCTATAACTTAATACAATTTGAATATTTTCATTGTTTTCTGAGTCTTTTTCAAAATCATAAATCAGGCTGCCATTATAATCAATAAAATAAAACATTAATAAGTATATTGAAATATTTATGCATGCAAACATTTACATTTAATAACATATGACCATGTTCTCAGAACACATGAATTTAACGTTTTCCTAATGATTTTACCATGGACATAGGTAACACGAATACCACCAGAATGTCTGGGCCATAAAGAGGCAGGTATTTAATTCACAAGGTGGAAAAAGGGAATTACAAAAACGTTTAAAAACGGTACATAGCCTTATGCATACTGAGCTCCAAACACAAGTGTATACGTTATTACCAGCCCTGTACACACACACACAAACAAACATACAGTAACAAACACACACACACACACACACACACACACCGAAATAAACACACACACACACACACACACACACACACACACACAGAAAAAAACACAGAAACATACACACACAGAAACAAACACACAGAAATAAACACACACACAGAAACATACACACACAGAAACAAACACACAGAAATAAACACACACACAGAAACAAACACACACACACACAGTTTGGCAGGGGCCTACAACAGGCTCCTAGTGGCAGCCTCAAGTGGCGAGGGGGAGGGGGGGGCGTTATGGTTCCCAGCTGTGGACAGGAGGGGGCCGATGGAGGGACACAAGTGTCCGTTTCACAGCGGGCTGGCATGGCAGCGGGTCGCTGGTTGCCATGCTCCAGCCCCTCTACCCAGCGTTTGATGGGGGGGGGGGGGGGGGGGTGAGGAGGAGGAGGAGAAGACAAAGAGCTCTGGTTCTCATCTTGGGAGAAGAAGAAAAAAACCAGGAAAAGAAAAAGGCCCCCAGAACGACGAGGACTTGTTTGAAAGAGTAAACCTGATAGGATGGATGTAAGACTCACCTGGGCCAGCTAGCTGGCGGTCCCACCGTAACTATAATGAAACGACACGTTGGGATAGGACCAGGTCTACTGTCCGGGTACTGATCCAACATGACAACTACTCCTTGATGTGGACATGATGATGTACACATTAAGGAGTGAGATCAGGGAAGTCCAAATAGTCATTCACCCACCAGAATGTGTGCAACCTCAGGACCAATGATGCTGTGTGATGTTAAAGTGCGGGACTTCAGATATTGTATGAATAAAATATAGCTTTTGTAATTGATGAAGCCAAATATAGCAAATTAGATTTGAATATGCTAATTAGATTGCATTTCTTTTCATTTATTGCATCGCTGCATTTAAGCAGCTATGGAAAAAGGCACAAGAAATCTCAAACAAAGTCCATAAAATAAAGAACGTAAAAAAATATTGTCACCAGAACATTCCTAAATAACTTCTCCACAAATTGAAAGAAAGCAGTGTCCTTTGTTGTTAGAGTTGTCGTTTTTCTATTGCCTTATGCACTGCCAAAAAAATAGCAAAAATGGCAGCAGATCTCACGGCCAGACTCGACCAATGGATCAGCGCTCCGCACAGCGGATCAGGGCTGGAGGAGCTGGGCAGCATGTGGACAGTGAAGCCACTGTGACCGGCCGTGGCCAGCACCCAAGACACAAGCAGAGCACACTCAGGCTCCTGAGAAGTGGCTGCCGCCAAACAGAAGAGAGTGAAGACATTTAAATCATCTCCCCTGTCTCAAGAACCCTGTTGATGAACACGTTTAGAAAAAAACATTGTATTTTAGTTAAATTCTTTTACCTTTTTTTTTGTGATATCCGTTATTATATTTTTATATATATATTTGTTGGGTTACATGTAACATTTTTAGGGAAATGTTTAAATATTTAGATGACATTTCCATTAAATCCAGCTGGAGATAGTTATTAGTGTGAAATCCACACGCATAACGAGAGCTTCTGGCTGTAGCCGAGTTATCATCTCAAACACTGGTATCCCAGCTCTTGTTGACATTCTCAGACTAAATGGTTTTGCGTTTTGCAGTAATGTGTTTCCAACGCCAAGGCAAGCACACCACGTGCTTCAGGAGCCAGGGACCATTTCAGCTGACAGAAAGTCAGCTCTGAACACACACACACACACACCCACACTGTATACACACACATACACTGTACACAAACGCACAATAATTATACAGTACACATTAAATATTACGCAGCTAAACATGGACCCTTAATGCATAAACGCACACACAGACACGAGTGGAAGGGAAACGGCAAGCCAAGCTGTGCTCTCACACTACAAGGCTGACATCACATAGGAAACAAACGATAAAACACCAAAACAGCTACAGCCCAACAATGGCCCATAAAGGTTTCCAATGAATCAAGCAGCTAACACTGAAAGCAGCAAACAGGCCCATGGTGCTTCTGAACACCGCCTCCCCCCATTTCCATACACATCATTTCCAAGTCTTTCCCTCTCTCTTTCTGCATGTGTCTCTCTTTCTTTGCCTGTCTCTCGCTCTAGCTCTCGTTCATCTATTTCTCCCTCTCTTTCTGCATGTCTCGCTTTCTTCGCCTATCTTTCTCTCTTTCTGCTTGCGTCTCTTTCTTTTCCTCTCTCTCTCTTTCTGCATGTGTCTCTCTCTTCTTCCTTGCCTAGCTATCTCTCTTTCTGCATGTCTCTCTTTCTTCACTTGTCTCCCCCTCTCTTTTTCTTTATAACTGTGTGTGTGTCTCCCTCTCTCCCCCTCCCTACCCCTCCCTCCGTCTCCCTGCTCTCAACTAATCCATTATTTATATGTTTGGTTTGTTTGCACATGCTACATGTGTCTCTGCTGCCACTGTGTGTGTTTGTGTGTGTTTGCAGCAGCAACAGCAGTAGCAGAGCCACGGAGAGAGAGAGAGAGATAATGAAATGAAAAAAAAACAGAGTTAGAGAGAGTGAGATAGAGAATAAAAGAGAGAATAAAAGAGAGAGAGAGAGAGTGAGAGCGAGAGCGAGAGAGAGTTAGCCTGCGTGTAAGTGGACTGACAATGATTAATAAGGGTTCCATGCCGGGCGGGTGTAGCAATGTGAGTCTGTGTGTGTATGTGAGATTGGGGGTTATTGCTTATAACACATCAAAACAACAGCACTCCTTGTGGCTTACAGTTGCTTCCTGTGCAAGACATGGCCACACCCCCCTCACCACATCCAACCCAGCGTTGGAACATCAACCCAGGTGAGTTTGGCCAGCGGTGGAGGTGGTGGCTGTCAGTGTACAGCACACGTACAAACACAAACACACACACACACACACACACACACACATACACACATATATAAATACATACACACATAAATACATACACACATACACCTGTGTGCACACACAACTTGACTCAAGTCTTCTGCACACATCATTTAGCTCCTTAATGTTTTTACATTTCCTACATGTTGGGTACTTAGAAAAAGTACCTAGAGGGAAATATTGGTCACTAAAACCGTATGGATAATGGCCACGAACGCTATTGAGAAGGTCTTCCCTTCCCACCGACTTCCAATCTTTAGGTGAGCCAACCACATGATTTGCATACATTTGCAAAATGAACCATGGTAAGTATAATCAGTGAACGTGACCTCACCAACTCAGAACTCCACCAATCACAAACAGAGACATCTCTCTTCTGTAAAATTATTTAAAAGAACTCTGGCGACAACCGTCTGTCTAGACAATGTTACACTTTAAACCAATAAATACATGTAATTCAACCAGTGTCTTAACTTATCTCAACCATAGGAGTCAACCATATGAGAAGAGTTCCACTATGCGGAATAATTGTGCCTTTTTTGGCAACTAATAAAAATGTACGTACATGTTACAAGTGCAAAACAACTCATAGGTTCATGGCAGGCTCTAATCAGTATTTAGTTTTCCACACTATGAGATGCAATGGCTCAATAAGCAGTTAATAACAGTCCAAATGGTCCAGGAACACATGGGTGCTGGATCGCAGGTGTTGAAAGAACAGAGGGGAACAACACCAGGTCCTATAAGGGCCAGGGTATACCTGGGGTGTTGCAGCACCCAAAGATGCAAAAAAGTCAAAGTTCACCAAGTTATCTGACACAATGTGGCTTTTATTTATATGAAATGTCTAATTATTGGCGAAACGTCCAATGAACAGACCAAAAGAAGTGATGTTCTTATACTGTTCACACATAACACTATCGTCTGTCTAGCGTACAAATATATGCTAACGATGGGCGAGCTAGACGTCCATTTCTGTCCATAAACACAGAAAATCAAGAGGGTGGATTCTGCTGTTGTGAACAACAGGACGGCTCTGTGGTTTGTTTTAATCTGTGTTTGGTCCACAATGGAAACCAGGACCATTGTTTCCATGTGAGTGTTTATAAAATAAGAAAACATAGTAATGTCCTTGCTCTTTAACTTCTGATAGAGACGAAGCTGAGCTAGACTCAACGCAGACACGAGTGTCTGTGCAATACCATGATCTCTATGGAACTCAAATAGTGCTACAGCTTCATGTTCACAGATTGTCATGCACCAGAGAGACAACTTTAGTTTGTTTTCAGCAGTTGATGTGATGATGTTGTGTCTAGATTTGGGAATTACAGCTCAGGCGAAAAGCGGGCAAAGGGTTCTGCCACAGATCTCCACTAGAGACCAGAGTGTGTTGAAAGACCTCCTGTGTCTCGCACACGCACACACACACACACACACACACACACACACACACACACACACACACACACACACACACACACGTCTGCCTCGCCCACTCCCTATCCAACCCATACATAATTAAGTGCAATGTAGTTGGGCAAGGATAGAGTAATTGGTAGCTTAGGTATTCGACTCCCAGCCAAAAGGTTCCCGGTTCAATTCCCAATGTTCACAGCCAACCTGCAAGAAACAAAAAAAAATATTTTTGAAAAAAGGTTTTTTGATTCCCGGCTGAAAGGTACTGGGATCAATCCCTGAATATCTGCAGCCTACCTGAAGGGCCCTAACCCCCGACCTGCTCCTTAATGACATATATCCGACTTACAATTCACTGTCCGTTACTTCGGATGAAGGCATCTGCTAAAGGACTGCATGGAAATAAATCTGCGGATATTGACAGTGTTTTTGTGAATGGTTTTCACATGACAGGATACAGAGCCGCTGAGCCACTGGGACGGTGAACCGGTGCCAGATGGAGCATAAAACAACTCCATAACTGGGACAGTGTGACAGAGCGTGTGAGCATGGTCTGTCTGTAGGAAGGGAACCACAATGTGTTCGGTTTCTGTTGTGGTGTGTGCACATTTGCATGCTTGTTAGTTGTCATGCTTCCACGTGCATATGCGTGTGTGTGTGTGTGTGTGTGTGTGTGAAATGTGTCCGTGTGCATAATCGGTGTGTAAACATGCATTCATAAACTGATGGAGATGTATTTATGAGTGCGGCTACACACGCTATCCATCCTCGTAGTTTACGTCCATATTTGTATTTGTTTTAAATGGTTCTTATGAGTCCTCTGTTACATGTCTTCCCTGATGGAAGGAAGAAGCCCTGAGGATGGAACACACACACAGAGTATGAGTATGTGTATGTGTGAGAGAGAGTATACATGTGTGTGAGAGAGAGAGGTTGCATGTTACCAAGATGTCACCCCATGCTCTTGCTGTTTTCCGAGAGCGAGAGAGCTGCCAAGTCTCGACGCAAGCCAAACAATTCCCCTACCAGTGCACGGAACACCCACAAACTCGCCATTTGAAGCCAGTGTGTTTTAGAAGCACAAGAGTTTATTGACTTCAGATTGTTACCACTTGGGCCCCAATTGTATTTATATATCATTTTTTTATGCGCTCATATTTTTTCCCCCTCTCAAAATAACAATAAACCCAAACGTCAAACTCATGGCGCTGGTCGGGCTGGGATCTGAGAGGAAATGTTGAAATGATGTCGGTTCTGATGAGGTACCCGGAAACACGTCGCACTACGGCGGAGGCCAAACATCGGGAATACCGCCAGGCAACACTCACAACGACGGCTCATCATTGGTTTATTTATTTAATTGTGTTTTTCTTTGATTCAGCGGCAGCAGGCTTTTGTTAGCAGAGGCCCTCTTGGTTTCCCTCACAATGGAGATCATCTGTGCACCAAATGTGTCATATAACAAGACTAGTTGGGGGGGGTTGGTTCTCCTCTCTTGCTCCCGGTCGCGTCAATAAAATGTGACAGTGGATCAGATTCACTATCCGGCCCCAACCGTCAACTTGAAACATTCATGAGCCAGTATACATGTCACCCAGTGACATTTGGCACGCGCTGAAACCGGATGACTTGCCACTCTATTTCTGGTGATTTCTGCCCCTGCTTCCTTCCCCGGCGTGAAACATCGACGCTGGGAATACTGGTTCTCTCTCTCGCTCCCATGATGTAACCTTTTGAAGTTGTCATTGACGCTTATAGCCTGTCAGCTGCTGGTGGGGTGGGTCTGTGGTGTGCATGGTGGAGGGCTAGGGGCGCTCCCAGACACCACGGCTGCCCGAGGGGTCAGCCATCCCTCAGCCCTTCCTAGACACATGGCACCACTACATGTGGAAGGGGCGGTGGCAATTGTTTCCGTGTGCGTGTGCGTGCGCGCGTTTGGACTTGCATTTGCATGTGTTTGACCACAAGGTTCCCAAAATCATGGTCCCTTAATATCTCTTGGATGGTAAAGGGGTTGTGCATCATTCCAGAGCTGTCACATTGTATATTTTGATATTTGAACAGGCCCATATTGGAATAAACAGTTTTTATTTTCAAACACCGGCGCTTGGGCAAGAACAATACAGCAACTTCTAATAGAAAATATGAAATAACATAAAGGTGAGGGAGTTGGTATATACATACACACACACACACACACACACACACACACACACACACACACACACACAGATAAATAAAACAATAAAATAAAATTAAATTCCCATGTTATTTGTCCACCTGTTTCATAAGCACATGTCATTCAGTGAATCTGCTTTTCAGTAAAATATGACATGCTGGTGAAATAAGGTGAAAATCGTTTGATTCTACAAGGTGTTTCATTCATTTACCCGGCACAGTCATCAAAAATGGCAAATTTCTCTTCCGAGCCAAAATAACCCCATCCTCGGAGAGAGAAGCCAATCAGAGCATGGCTCATTACCATAAAATATAAGCAACCAAAACACCCCAAAAAATTTCTAATTTTTACAGTGAAGACAGAAAGGAAAATGTAACACTATTAGGTCGCGCGTATGGAATTGTTTTATGTGGCTATAAATAAAACTTTTTTACTTGGAGAATAAAGGAACAATGACTTGTACAATGTCTGTGTGTTGTAAAAGTAAAGACTGGATCTCTGGATAAAATATGTTTATTGTGATTCCTTAAAATGTCAATCATTTTGGTAATTACAGTCAAATATGCTACATATGACTGACTGTGGAGCTGGCTAGCCGGCTAACTAGCTAGCGGGTCGTCTAACTGGGTAGCTGGTTGGGCAACTGTGTAGCTGGTTGGCTAACTAGCTAACTGGTTGGCCAACTGTGTAGCTGGTTGGCTAACTGGGTACCTGGCTGGCTGGCTGACTGGTCAACATTCAGGCAAACCCAGCACCTTTTATATAAACTCAAAAGGCATAATTAGTACTGGGATAACCTCACTTGTCTTTGTTCTATTACATTATCCACTATAGACCAAGACAACAGAAACTGAGGGAAAGACGCAGGGATGATTGAAGTATAGTAATGAACTTGACTGTCTGTGTGTCTGTCTGTTTCTACCACAGAGATAGAGAGCGAGAGAGATCTTACCAGGAGAATATGGTCTGAGGGAGAGAGAGTGGCCTGACAGGAAAAGAGTGTGGCACACACACACGCAGGCACACAGGGCCTCAGTCACACAGTACCTACCGCTGAAACCCTGATGCAAAAACAGCCCTCCAACAACAAAGCCTATGGGCTGTGCTGATTGGATGAGGTGCATATGAGCTCTGCTTATTAGGATTGTCGGCAACAAACGGCTTGATGACTCAATGATGAATCCGCCTTTGTTTGTGTGAGATTTTTAAGTCCACGAACTTCAAGGTTGCAACTTCAAATATTATATTGCCATCAATATATACATAACTAAATATTATTTAAAATGATGCCACTCGATGTATCATAAAATCGGAAGTACTGAAATTAATATTTATTTATTCTTGTTCTGCATTTGACTAAATAGCTTTAGAAATATTTACGTACCAGTTTATTCTATCTTCAATTACCCTGTGTTATACCACAGCATTGTTAAATACTTGATCTTCATTGGTCAACCAACCATATCCAAGGGTGTGTATTATTTTTCACTAATGGGACACCTCTGCCTTTTAACAGTTCCAAATCAATGTGCTACAAATCAACATTAACAACAACGGTTAAATACAACTATCGAGCAGATGTTTCCTTAACAATGCAAAAACAATATGTTCAAAGCACCACCAAAGAATCGTTTCATTTCAGCTGATTAAGTCGATAAAGAACAATAACGTTATAGATGAAAGTAACTAATAACTAATGGTAACTGCGGTATAAGCAGAATTAACTACTCATGGGTGTCCCGTTATTGGTAAATAATGTACTTTGGGGGTGGTGATGCAGCCATGATACAGCCCCGCTGTGGTTTATTCCTTACTAATTCCTGTCTATTATGGGTGTTTTCATTTACTTTGGAGCCGCAGTTCTTGCAAACATCCATTAATTGACATTCATAATCCATGGGTGCATTTGGATCATGATGTAGAAATCGACTGGGATTGGCTGGCTTAAAACATGACCAAAACCTTGCTACCGAATATCTATTCTCAATGATGAGCTCATAGTTCAGTTGACGGGTGGATGAGGCGTTTTGAAGGTTTTGCTCCGGGGATTAAGTTTGCTTTAAATAAACGTTAATGTGTCCCAATACCCACATTATCATTCATTTAGAAATATGTTAACCGCGTGATCGAAACAACGCTACCATGGAAACGTATTATTTGGACGTAACTGGATTGTGCTACTTAATCCTTCCAGCCAGTGACCTTTACACTTTATTTATTTTTATCCTTGCATGAAACAATGTGGCCAAACTCTTCACAAAGTCTCCATTGTTTCCATTTACTGCTTGCATTACGTAGAATATATTTACGAGAAATTATATAAACGATCTGTGGGATATTAGTGTAAGTGTCTGCATAGAAACAACCCTCCATGCACTCAAATATGTGTGCATGTACATGCATATGTAGGCCTATAGACATGCGCAATCCTGTCTTAATGCATGAGCAGGGAGTACAGATGCAAGGCTATGGGTAAATAAATAAGGGTAGACTAGTGTTTAGGGTGTTTGATTCCCAGCCCCAGGGTTATGGGGTCAAACCCCAATGTCTGCCGTCTACCCGTAGTCAGCGTTGCGCAAAATGCCTGGTTCCTACCTGCTTGTTTATAACATGAAACGGGAAGCATCTGCTAAATTGCTAAACACTAAATTGCTAAATTTCACAGTGGACAGTGAAGAGAGACTAAAGAGTCAATGAAATTAAACCGTTTGGCTGAGAACACCCCCCCCCCCCCCCCCCCCCATCTATTTATCCAGCCGCTGTTCCCAGACACACCATGCCTTTAATTAAAATCTACTTTGTCTTTTATCGGAAACTGAGCATGGGTGTGTGTGTGTGTGTGTGTGTGTGTGTGTGGGGGGGGGGGGGGGGGGGGGTATTATCCCGCCTGTTCCCTCCCCCCACCCCCTCTAGGGTCTCAAACATGGAGGCCAGTGGGTGCCAGGCAGCAAGGCCAGCCTGCGTAAAGTTATTCGGGGGCCAAAAACTGCATAAAATACAACAGCGTAGGAAAAGGTGGTCACTTAAAATGCCTACCACCTCATAGGCCTGGCCTCCAAGGCAGCTTCGGATGGGTGGAGGGGGTGGGCCGCTAAAAGGGTCCCTATCATGGGATAGTTTTGATCCCTCTGGTTCCCTCTAGTTCAGAACCCTGAAAATGAGGGATGTGTTGGTGTTTGTGTCTACAAAAGTCTACAAAAATGTTAATGCAACATTACATTGGCCCTGTAGTCAGCGCCTTGACTATGGTTCCAGTTATTGGTCATTTGTATTCTTTTGTCAATTTCCTTAAATGCCTCTTGAATTAAACGTCTAAATCGCAGGGAAACATGAGCCTAGCCCAACCCTTCACCGCAGCCTGCATAGTCTCTTAACCTCAGTCATGTTTTAGCTCCTGGTTATGTCCGTCTGCATAGCAATGGAAATAAAGTGAGATTTTCCTTCTGTCTTCCTACAAAGGTCAGGAAAGCCTAGCCCGGCCAGACCACAATTCATACCGCCACCGTCTTTACCGTTGAACTCATGTGAAAAGCCCTGACAGACAGTGTCCAGAAAGCCACCTTACCCAGCAACATGAGGTAGGGTGGGAGCGTTGACTGTAGGAAGACAGAGAGACATAGAGAAGTGCTAGAGAAATAGAAGGCTCTCTCTCTCTCTCTCTCTTTTGTTGCCCTCTGTGGTGCTTTGCCTTGTGAGCATGGAGGAGCAGGACCACACATGGAGGCTAAGGGAGAGGTTCAAATTGTGTGTGTGTGTGTGTGTGTGTGTGTGTCTGTTACCTGCATGGGATTCGGGAGACCCTTGAGGGGCCCCTAAAAGTTTAGTGATGGTGTCTGGGGGCCATTGTATGTTTGTGGGTGCATGAGCTCAAAGTGGTCTCTGCTTCCAGGGGAGACACACGTATAAGTGACACATCTCTCTCTCTACACACACACACACACACACACACACACACACGAGAAAGTGTGCATGTACAGTTATAAATACTTTGTATACAGTATTAATAACCAGCTCGTTAGGGACGTGTGTGAATGTATAGAAGTGCACGTGAGTTAGCGTGTGCACTCTCTTTCTCTCGGCCTGTGTCTGTATGAATACCTGTATCTGTAGAGCACACAGGTACTCAGAGAGACACACCCCGGCCCCACCCCTTCCCCAGCTCAATCTAAATCACCTGCTGACAGGTGGTGTGCCATCAGTAAGGACGTGCTGATGGATGCCATCAGACACACACCCCGGACACACACACACACAGAAAACACATTTGATCCCGACCCCCGTTATCTCTCTCGTCCCTCGGGCCAAACTCTCAGTCCCTTGCTGCACTGAGGTAGGTCAGGTAGACAGAGAGAGAGGTAGAGAGAGAGCGTGCGAGAGAGAGGTAGAGGGACAGAGCGAGAGGTAGAGAGAGGAGAGAGAGGTAGGAGAAAGAGACAGGGAGAGAGAGGCAAGGATGCAGAAAGGAGGAAAAGAGACTGTATTATCACAATTGTTTCAAGCTCACTGATTCCACCTGCTGACCCCCCCCCCCCCCCCACACACACACACACACACACACACAGATCCGATAGCAAGCTGCTCAAATGTCTTGTTTTTTCAGCATACCTGAGCCCCCCAGTCACCAGAGAACGAGCTAGAGGACGCAAATCATATGAAGGCAGAGAGAGGGCAACGTAAGATACTTTTTAAATGTTCAAATGTATAGCTCACAGGAATTGCCACCACAGAAATAAATGAAATAAGACAGAGACATACAAATGGATTGAGATATTGAGGCAGAGAGCCAGTGGGATGAAGCGAATGAGATGAACACACACACACACACACGCACACACACACACAGAGAGAGACAGAGAGAGAGAGAGAGAGAGAGAGAGAGAGAGAGAGAGAGAGAGAGAGAGAGAGAGAGAGAGAGAGAGAGAGAGAGAGAGAGAGAGAGAGAGAGAGAGAGAGAGAGAGAGAGAGAGAGAGAGAGAGAGTGGCAGACCTCATGGCGTTAAGGCAGAGTGCACCTGGATGATCTGCTTCCTGGACATGCTGTGAGGGACCATTGTCCCTCATGTCAGCAGCCCCACTCCTTAAATGGGGCCCATATATCATCATTCTGATTATGGCAGATGACTGCAACCTGGAGCCAGTATGAGGCAGACGCATATATATGTGTGTTTTGTGTGTGTGTTTGGGAAAGCAGTGTATGTGTGTGTGTGTTGTGTTTATGCATGCGTCAGACGGACATAGAGAGAAAGTGTGTGTGTACGCACAAGTCAGAATATTTGTGTGTGTGTGTGTGTGTGTGTGTGTGTGTGAGAGGGTATGCAGTACTTTGTGTGGGCATGTGCGTGTGTGTGTGAGAGTGAATCAGCGTAGGAGTGAAGATGTAGTGTAGGGTTTAGGGGACAGGGGCTTAAAAACCCAGGGACCCCCGCCCCCCCACCTCCACACACACACCCCCAAATCCCCCACCGGCTGAAATCCTAGCACTTAACCCCAGCCATGGCATTGTGCTCGGCCGTCGGGAGGCTCACCGCTCTGCCTTTCATTCCTCCCCCCCACCCTCCTCCGTCTATTCTCTCCATCCTCTCCAGCCATCATTCTCTATAATGGACTCCATCGCTCCATGCTCTCCCCCCTTCTCTTCCCCATTCAACCCTTTGCTTGAGTATGTCAGGGTTTATATATATTATTTTTTTTCTTCTTTCTATTCTATATATTCTATTGTTTCCTGACTGGCGACTGGAGGGAGTGGGAGGTTAAAAGCTGACTGGCTGTGTGTGTGAGGAGAGGCAGTGGCATTAGCCTCTTCTAACAGTAAACTCTACAGCAGGTCCCCCTAGATGAAGCATGTCAGTCACACTAGAGGGACAAAGACTGAAGAGAAATATGAAGATTTGTAGAATTTGTGTACGTGTGTGTGTGTGTGTGTGTGTTAACCCTTGTGTGTGTTAACAGGCAGGAGCGCTTTGAAGATAACAAGCTGATTCATGCCATTATTGGTCAACAACGCAGAGGTTAAATGGCACACGTCGAATGTGACATTTGCATATAGTGCACGTGTGTGCGTGTTTTTAAGCCTGTGTATCCCTAGGAAAAAGCAAAATGGACAAAGATACATTGTGATTGAGTCCGACACATTACATTTTTTTATTAAATTTATGATGTTGCATTAAAACAATAGGAGATAATTATGTAATTATTACCACTAAAAGGCATCTGGAAACTTTTAATTATGAATTAAAGTCAAACCAACATGTAAACAACACACAATGATGTCTTCATAACCAAACAGAAATGATAGCTCTTCCACCAGTGTAATTTGGGGTCTGGTGCAATTTTGAAGTACTTTAATTGGTTGAAAGCTTCTACTGCTTGAAACGGATAGGGAAAGAGACATTCATCCCTGTGTGTGTGTGTGTGTGTAAGTAGTGGCAATGTGTGTGTGTGTGTGTGTGTGTGTGTGTGTGTGTGTGTGTGTGTGTGTGGTGGGGGAAGGCCACAAACGCTAGTCAATTGAGTAGGTGTTGTAAGAGCTTGTCAGAATACTTTTCAAATGAGCGGAGGCCATTTCCCCTGTAATTAGCTGCCTACAAACCGCCGTACACAAATCATTAGCTCAGACCTGAGTGTGTACTATTGACCGCGTGTAATTTAGTGTGTGTTAGACGGGGCGTGCTTGTGACATTGTTTATGTGTGCTCGTGTGTGTGTGTGTCTATGTGTCTGTCTGTGTGTCTGTGTGTTTGAACGTGCATATTGTTTTGGAAGCGCAATAAGGGAAACATTTGTTGCCTGAAACTGCTGTTTTATCAATCAAAATTTGAATATTTTTATTACACTTTTAGTACACCATTATTATTTGGCCTTAAAATATGTTGAATTTTCCCAGTTTAACAATGGGAAAACATTGTTAAAATGGGAAAACATTGTAGTATTCTTAATAAGTATTAGAGCATTATAAAAAAAGAATCCCTTCATGTTCAAATATGTTTTGTAAAACCAAACAAAGCATTACAATTCAGTTAAGAGGAAGCAGTTTACTCTGAAATGTACATGTCAGTTTTCTTTTTCAGTTTTCATGTTTCAGCTGTTGCGTGACTATAACACTCCCTTTACTGAGAGTATAAGTGTGTGTGTGTGTGTGTGTGTGTGTGTGTGTGTGTGTGTGTGTGTGTGTGTGTGTGTGTGTGTGAGTGAGTGAGTCTGCTCCTTTTTCCTGGGGCAGATTGGGAAACTGTGGCCATTCATCACAAAAACACCACTTGTCCGGATCTTGTTTACACAATTACCTCATGAACACAAAGAACAGGAATGTACAAAAAAAAGTATCCCGAGTACAATATGAATCACGTTCAAATCATTGAAATACACTTAAAGAAGCTGATAGTTTGAGTGTAAAGAAAGCACCAACAACAATTATTTAAATGTATCTACAATTTTCCCAAAATATAAAAAAGATTGTAAAATAAAGTACAAATTCGCTCAAAACTGTTTCTGCTAATTTCCTCGCTTGCAAAATTTGTAAGCATCCAGACATAATTTCTTTGTTTTCGTTCTCTCCTCAGTCTCTCCCTCTCTCAGTCCATCGCCACAAAAGGAAACGAGTGTGAGAGTGAAAGTCAAGACATTTCCTATTCGGACACGGAGAAGCTGTGTCCAGAGAGCTGCCTTCTCTCTTTTTATTTTTTTGTACGTGTTCGTTTCCCCAAGCCAAAACACTGTAATTCCAGTGTCCTTCTCCCGGACACAGACTGAGTGTCCGTCCACCCGGCGCACACTCCGTCAGATGAGAAGCAGTTAATGTGTCGGTAATTAGACCAGCGGCGTGTTTTGGGAAAAGCCCTTTATAATAATATCCACCACCACAGCGTGCCAAGAGGGAGGGAGGGAGGGAGGGAGGGAGGGAGGGAGGGAGGGAGGGAGGGAGGGAGGGAGGGAGGGAGGGAGGGAGAAGGTCGCCGGGGCGGCCCACTTTACAACTTAAAAACAGAGCAAGTGATGTCAAAAATAAGTAAGTGAGTAAAAAAAAACAACAACAACATGTTAGAGAGTTCTAGTTTGAAATAGCTCGTTGTGTTTCTCTGACATGCCGGCCGGCCGGCCGGCCCTCCTCTGGGAATAGGCTGGAATGAGGTGAGATGTGGATGACATCACGGGTAGGGGTGGGGTGTGTTGGCGTCGTAAAGTTGCCCTCTTTGCCGTAGCACAGGGCTGGGTGCCAGCGCTGGCCGTGCATGGGTGAGGGTGAAGAGGGAGGGGGGTGTGGGGTCATTAGTGGGGTTTTATTGGAGCTCTGCGCGGGAGCCCCTGGTACATAGGTGCAGACGCACAGGAAAACAGACCTCAGACGGGCTACAACCAGCAGCAATTTGATTGCTCCCAGACCTGCTCTGTCATTTGTATGTGTACGTGTGTGTGTGTGTGTGTGTGTGCGTGCATGTGCATATCTGTGTGTAAGCACGTGCGAGCTGTGCGTTCAATATAAAACGTTGACAAACCGGTGCTTTTGCGTCCATGTGTTTGTCGGTAAACTGTGCCTTTCAGGTTGATATGTATATTGGCACGTATAAAAACTATGCGCTTGTGTGTATGTATGTGTGCATGCTTTGGTGCTTTTATGCATGCTGGTGCATAAGGTATCCCCTCTTGTGATGGAAACCAGAGATGTCCTATAGCAGTAAGAGGCCTGACCGGGGGGCAAAGAGGGCTGTCCAATGACGTTTACTCTGACTTCTCATAAAATGCATCATGGCAAAAGCAAGAATTCCTTCTACCTTCAGAGAACCACGTTGCCTAGCCCCCATCACCACCGGCACCACCGACCTCCACCTCCCTGTGAAGGTGTGGGAATGGGAGACGACAGCGAGGGATATCGAGGGCTAATCCCAACCGCCCTCTCCCCTCCAGATGGAACAGACGTCTCTGACGCCTCTGGGCTCGGCGGTAGCACCTGCCCAGCCTATTGTTTCACTCCACATGAAGTCATGTCCACCATGTTGTTGTGGAGCCAGGACGAGAGACATAGAAAGAGAGAGAAAGAGGGCCCTAGCAGCTCTACACACAAGCTCCCTCCCCCAGTGGACTCAATATTTTTTTCGAGTCTTCTTTTTGGACGCGGTCTCATCCAGTGGTGGTTTGGGGATCTGAAAATCCCCCTCTTTAACAACCTTGCAATGGTGTCCTAGAACACAGACCAGAGCTGGTCAGACACCTGGCCTCTCTTGAGTACTATCTGTCCAGCTGTCTGTCCCCCAAGATGAAAAAAACAGGCTGGTGGCGTTGTATCGTCCTCTGCCATCGGACCATGGGTAGGAAACGACCTGTGAGCCATACACTTTGTCCGCCATTCATTGTGAAGCATGACCTCTTGGGGGTTTAGGTTAAGAGGGGGGGGGGGGGGGGGGGGGGTGTCCACCCGGCAGGCCCGCGCTGTGGGCTCATAAAACGGTCAATCAGTCATGAAACAGCCGTTAGGGGGGAAGGGGGGTGTCAGATTGGGTTGGCGGATAGTGAGTGGTGGGGTGTCCCGGAATTGACAAATAGTTCCCGAAAACCAACTTGCTAGAAAAAAACTTTTGAGGCTGTTTGGTGTCACAGAGAGTTTTAGGCGCTAATAAACCTAGCTTAAGTTTACTTGACAACTCAGAGGGAGGGAAAATGCATATTAACTCGGTCACTTAGTGGCTATTAGCCGCACGGCCACGGTTCCGCTTCCAGTATCGATCGCGAGTATGAAAATATTAAGAGTTGGCTAAACGTACCACTAACCGTTAAGTTTAAATGAATTACACCATCTATACGCACAGCTTAGATGTGTAAATGTACTTATCAATTTGGGGGCAAGGCTTTATTACCTATTAGTTCTTTAATGGTGTAAACAGAGGCACGGCTTCCCGTGCTCAAGAACAGCACATGTTTGAATGAGGTGGCTACTGTTACGCTAATTACAGAGGCCTTTTGCTGTAACGCTATACACACCGTCAGGTTGTGTGTCGACATTAAAGTTCTTTCACAACTTGAGACATGTGAGATAGGCTGCACGAGTGTCTCAAAGGAATAGCAGAATCAATGCTATAAAAGACATATCGCATATCGCAAGATATCGTGTCCTGAGACTTTCAGAATTTTGTACACAGGGCTGAAAAAAGGCCAGGTCAATCCAAAGTAATGATGCAGTTTGAGGTTCGATTCCTTGTTTATCTTGAAGATGCTCGGATGGACAATTTCAGGTTATTATTTTAATAATAATAATAATAATAGCATTTTAGGGAAAATCAAGACACAAATTGCTTCCTTTATTTTAAGAATGTGTTCCTCAACTCCATAAAATCTTTGTTTTTAGCCAGCACAGGGATATCAAATGAGGACATTGTTCACTCGTAAAAAAAAGAATCGTACACCATGAAAGTGTGCCTGCTTCAAGTATTTCTATTCTGTGTTTAAGTTCTCTTGTTGTGAGATTTTTAACCAGTAGGGAGCTGGACTCAAAGGGTAGGAAAGTCAACAGTATTTAAATTAAATTCATTTTAACTGTATTTATATGGTACATTTAGAGGTAAAAAACCCTACCAAGTCAGCAACAAGGCTAGCGTAGGATGACTGGGACTGTTGCAGGAAAGACGAGAGAGAGTGCAATAGAGAGACAGAGAGAAATAGAGTGCAATAGTGTGAGAGAGAGAGCCAGAGAGAGCCAGAGACAGTCAGAGTCAGAGAGAGAGAGACAGAGAGTCAGAGAGAGAGAGACAGAGTCAGAGAGAGAGAGAGAGAGAGAGAGAGAGAGAGAGAGAGAGAGAGAGAGAGAGAGAGAGAGAGAGAGAGAGAGAGAGAGAGAGAGAGAGAGAGAGAGAGAGTGTGTGTGTGTGTGTGTGAGATAGAGAACCCAGGAGTGTGTGGGAGAGAGCATGTGTGTGAGAACGAGAGAGAGAATAAGTGTGGTGTGAGTGTGTGAACGAGAGAGAAGGAGAGATAGAGAGCGATAGCGAAAGACTACATTATGTCTGGAAGAATGAAATAAGGTGGAGATTACAACTTTGACCCGTGAGCTGTGGGTTGCGCACATGAATTCATAACTATGGAAACGCTTGAACAGTCTAGCAGAATACATGACAGAGGGAATTTAATTCACAATAAAAGTCTGAATGGAAACAGTCAGGGCTGAAACTACTACCGCATGTCTGTCCGTTCCACTGCCGCGTGGTAAGTCAATCTGGATGTACAAATACTATCTCCTCTATATTAACTCCCCTGGTTCTCCCCCGCTCCACCACGCTCAGCAGGGTTCCACTCTAAGGAACCTCACCCAGAAAACCTCCAAACGGACCGGGGTGTGTGCCTCGTTCTCCCTACAGTATTCAGTGTGAGTCTGTGGTTTGCGCCAGTGCCCTGAAGGTACAGGAGAAACAGAGCTTGTATTTATTCATGGACCTGCTCTCCTCCGACGAGGAAAGAAAATGAGAGTGGAGGGAGGAAACAAAATACAAAATTCAATACTATTTTCAAAAGCACAGAACTCAGCAGAAAATCTAGTTGAGCCATAAATCAGATGACCCCCACCACACACACTCTCTCTCTCATTTTCTCTGTCTGTTATTCTCTCTCTTACCCTTTCTCTTTCTCTCTTTAACTCTCTCGCTTTCATACAGAACACATGCTCAGACATACATGACCAGCGACACACACACATACTATGCATGCACACACACAAAGCATGAACACAAGTATGTATACCCTTCAAGAATACCCATACACGCACTTGCCCACACGCGTACGCACGTGCACACACACGAACGCACACACACAAACACACACAAGAATACACATGCATGGACGTGCACACACACGCACACCCACACACACACACACACACCCTTTAATCCCCCTAAATGTTTTTACAGTTTGGTCTTTTCTCAAACAGCTATGGACGCTCAGGTGTTTACATTAGCCCAACCGTGCTAGCGGTGGCAAGTGCTGCTAGGAGGTCTGTCAAAATGATGGTGGTCCGATAAACACCCTACTTAGTCTCGTTATTCGCCTCGTAATGTAAGTCTACATATTAACCTCTGATTAGGCTAGCTTGCCACGGTGCTGAGGCTTCGCTGCTCGGCATTCATCATAACCTTTTACTCAGGCATAGCGGCATTTAGCTCCTCGTCACATCCAAACAGCCAATCAGAGTTCATCAATGGTTGCTGCTACCGTCGTTGGAGCTAATGTGAAACTTTAACACAAATAAATGAATGCACTGGTATGCTATGGAAATCAGGGAAGGAAACAATAGGATATAGTTGTAAAGGTACGTTTCCGCAGTTAGGCTCATGACTAAAATACAACATGATTCTTCTTAACTTTGTACATTTAAAGCACTTACAACCATATTTGGTATGTCAACCAATAACCCACAACTTAGAATAACCAATAGCTGACTTGAGCTCCACGCTATTATCTTGTGGGGTAGAAAACTATTCTTGTGGTCTTGCTACATGACAGTAGCATGTGTGAGCAGAAATGGATCCTTTAGGTGCCGTGATGGCCAAGTAGGTGGACAAGCATTAGCAAAAATCAGGGAAAAGCTTCAACTAAAATATCCCAAATCTCAAGAGTCACTTCGAAAATTAATTACTTTTTATGTCAAAGATATTACACACTTTGTTATGTGTGTGTTTATGTATGTGCGTTTGTGTTGGTAGGCTTAACCATAAGTCATCTATAAAATGCAGATCAGTTATTAGTATAAACGGTTCATGTCTTTTGGATCTGAATCTAGTTGATTAAGCAATTTAACCACATCATTATTAGAACTGGTCAGATAATTATCACTGGTTTGAATTGTTCCAATAAGATGAATAGGCTTTCAGCGATCTGGGACTAATGATGAATGAGGTGGTTCATTTACATGAGCAAACTTGCCGACGTTAAGCGTTCTTTTGAGTTAAATAGTACAATAAATGAATAACCCATCTTCATGGGTCAACAAGGCTAACAATTGCCAGCTTCCTTGTATAGAGTGAGCTTAGGATACAGACTGAGTGTTTAGTGGAAAGGGCAGCTCTAAATGTGCAGAGATGAATGCATCTCAGATAATCTCCCATAGTGCACAGGGAGGGCACCAGAGAAATACCTGCTCAAACATCTCAAATGTCAAAGCACTCATGTTACAAGACGACATTTTTGTTTGTTTGTATAATCACCAAAAAACAAAGAAAAGTATTTATTCGCGAATGCCAGCATTAGCTTCCAAAATGATGGCGGTAAGACACTTTCCATTGCAGACACATGTTGCGGGATAAGCCAATCTAAACATATTTTTGTGGGGCTACCCTACTGTACATACAAAGGAAGAAGAAGAAGAAGAAAAATTCCAATGTTAATCATTATTTCCCTCTGTGAAATACATGAAAAAGGCATTATCAGGTTCATCGTCTTCCCTTCATCCAAACAAAGAAATCCACAAATCGACAGCGAGATTAAGCTAAATCCAGAAGACGCTCGGGTGATTACGGTTAACAACTTCAAATGCACCATAATGACAGAGGCAGTGGAAGAACGCTGAGCAGGACTAAAGCTACACGGTTCTTTGCCGACATCTTTTCCAAGATATATTTATTCCTGACTCTACCACGGTTCCGCCTCCACCTCCATTCCTGCTTCTCTTTCCCCCATTGACATCCCAATTATGAGTCCCGTAGAGAAGCCAATGGGACGCCACACAGGTAGGAGAAGTGACTCATGTTTCACGTTGTGGAGTTATCATTCATTTTTTTGCAAGGTTTGTGCACAGATGTGCATGTGAACACACTATACTGTAATATTTTTAAGTGTGTGTGTCTGTTTTTGTAGTGTGTTGAGTGTAGGTGTATGAATGAATGTGAACATGATTCCATGTGTGCATGTGTGTAAGAACAGTGTGTATGTGTGTGTGTGTGTGTGTGTGTGTGTGTGTGTGTGTGTGTGTGTGTGTGAGTGTGTGTTGGCCTATATTTCTGTGTGCCTGTGTGTGCCTGTGTGTCTGAGTGTGCATGTGTGTCTGTGTGTGCCTGTATGTTGGTGTGTGCCTGTGTGTCTGTGTGTGCCTGTGTTTGTGCATGTGGGCCTATGTGTGTGTGCATGTGTGTGCGTGCGTGCCCGTGTGTGTGTGTGTATGTGCCTGTGTGTTTGTGTGTGTGTATGTGCGTACCCGTGTGAGCAGGCCGGCTCTCTGACCAGGAGGACCTCTGCGTGAGGTTCCGTAATTGGCGGCAGAGGGAGGGAGGCAGCAGACTGACATCTGCAGCTGATTTCTGGTGATAATAAATCAGGTTTGTTTCTCCGCTTGTGTGCTCCCATACAGTTCTCACTCCTCCCTCCGCTCGGCTCTCGCTCTCATTTCCTTAAGCCCGTGGAAACCGAGCTAGAAAGGAGAGAGGTCCCTGGAAGTGTTTGGACCCCGTCTCGTTTCTCAGGGCGGCCACACAAGTCAACTTGTGAAATCCCCTCGCTGGCCAGAGCTTCAGGCGAGGGAGGAGGAAGAAAACAAAATGGAGAGCAGAGTTTAGAATAAAGGAAGAAAACGCAGCAGCAGCAGCAGCAGGAGAGAGCTGCTCTGTGATTATCCAGCGGTGGAGGCTGGATACAGAGGAGGTGAGAACATGCAACAGACCAGGGAGAGCAGAGGTCGCCCCGCTAGCAGCAAGCCTTTCCCCGCGAGCCTGGCCTTCACAGTAAGAGCGGGCCAGCCATAGCAGCGAAACAGGGTTTGCTATTAGAGACTTTTATTTTCTAGCAGAGTTCAGTACCACTGCCAGCCAACTTCCTGACAGCGCCAGTGTTTTGTTTCGCGCTGGGATATCGAGAGGGACAAAGAAATTAAGTTGAAACGTCACCTTCAATTAAGGCCACGCTAGCAGGATCACACCCCAAATTGATGTGAGTTCTCTGGCTTTTCCACGTGTGTGGATGTGAATGTGTACTGTGTGTACGAGTGTGGAATCCACAGTCAAGAACAGTTGCTATTACCACAGCATAACCAGAGACTATCGTATGCGGAGCAGCAGTTTGTCTCCCTTTCCGTTTTGCTTGTTCCCTGGGGGACTATGACGCATGCACTGGAGGTCTGATTACACACAGTAACACACACACACAGGTCAATATAGAACAAACTTTGCCAAGATCAACATATGTGAATAACATTGTGCATGCAGGCCTGTGTGTGTGTGTGTGTGTGTGTGTGTGTGTGTGTGTGTGTGTGTGTGTGTGTGTGTGTGTGTGTGTGTGTGTGTGTGTGTGTGTGTGTGTGCGTTTATACACACACATTCACTGGCCGGAATTCATTCTAACAAACTGGAGGAAGACATCAGCGATGAAAGAGGCGATTCACACACTTGTTGAGTAAAAGTACTGCACAACGGGTGGGACAATCACAGAACAGAGCCATGTTCTCCTACTGAGGCCTATGTTCCTCTCCAGGGTTCATGGTGCTCATACATGATCTTTCAAACTACGAATCCTTATTTTTTCCTGGCTGGACTGCAGGATAGGATGAGTGATGGGGTCTGCAAATGCTGAAGGAGAGCCTCACATATCACCGTTATCAACAACTCCAGGTTCAGGAAGGAAAAAGCACAACAATGTTCTGGCTCCAACCCACGCAGAAAGATAACTGACTGCAGCAATTGTGAACCCCTTTGAAGAGAATAGTGTCCTAGCCTTAATAATACCTCTATGGATATGGATCTCATTGGTTACTCCTCTGGTTGCTATGAGGCAAATTAAGAGGGTTGCCATGGAGAAATGTTTTAACCTAGAAGGTCCTCCACTTGCATATGAAAGGTCTGAACACCAAGTATTTAGCAATTCAAGGAACAAAATTAGACAGTATTTTAAACAAAACTAATAAGATGCGGCTTGGTGGCTAAACTCGCTAGTGCGCTAACCGTGTAGGCAATAGGCCTTGCAGCGAGCAGGGCTTGATTCTACATGTCTTTCCTTCTCTCCTTCGACCCACAGTCCTCTCTTATCTCCTTGTCCTGTCCATGAAGCACTAAAATACCATTAAAAATGGAACAACCTTAAACATTACACTGTGATTAAATCACACAGCGTAGCCCTAGCATGAAGCTAGATCCACAGCAGAAGAGAGTACAGCCAAATAAAAAAAGCAACATCTTCGTTTCATTGGCCTACGAGAAGTATTAGCCTACGACAAGTTCGAGTTTCTCCCAGTAGCAGGACATGCTCAGGATGTCACTGGGATGTTTCGGTTTAATCACAATGCATCCTTACCCCCAAGAGACCACCACACACCACAATCAACCCCCCGGCCGCCCAGAGCAGGGCAGGAAAGAAACGTACAAGAAAATGTACAAGAAAAGCGCCTGGGCCTGTCAACACCCTTGTGTGTTTAGAAAGGCATTTCAAGTGCAGCGTGAGCTCGATCGTCAGTATCATGTGGTGGTAACCGTCTGGGGTTACATCCATACGGCTGAAACGCACGCCGCCTTATTTACCACATTTGGATCCAATTGTGAGGCGTGTTGTGGTGGGTTGCATGGGAAGAGCCTATCATCTCTCCCGCGAGCAGCTTGGGGTTCCATTAAGGAAGGGTTGGAATACATGTGTTGTGACAAGTGGTACAAACTATCTGCAGTCTCCATGGCTCACAGCCAAACATGGATGGGAACCGTGGGTATGAAACTAGAACAATGCTATTTTTAATAAGTAATCACCGACTTTTAACTTAAATGTTTAAAAATGGATTATAAAATAAAGTGCAATGAAACATTTAATCAATAAAGTACCAAATGTTAGATCATTGAACAATTAAATAAATATTTTAAAAACCTGAAAAACCAATCATTACAAAATTGAATAAAAATGACAAACGCTCATTCTGCAGTCACATTAGACCAAATACTGCAACTAAAAGAAAACTGCAATCCACCCTGATCTCAACATTGGCTCTCAGGTAGAGCAGGAGTACAGTACAGTTCATGAAATGCATTTCCAATAACAAACAAAATTTTTTTAAATAAATAAAAGAATAAAACAAGGGAGGTTACCGCATACTCCAACGGTACCCTCTCGGTTTATGAAAAGCACATGAGAACAGAGTGAATCTCACATAAGGAGAGAAATATATGGGCCGCTCTGGTGCATCATTAAACTATATGGAGCATAACCCATACCGCACATAGGAGCCCTGCGAGGCTTTTACAGCCCGTTCACTCGCTGGCTGCTGGACTCACAGCGGCTGCTGGATGGGCAGAGAGGGACTGAACACTGGTTGGTTGGGTGGGGGCGAGGTCGTCTGGTGAGCAGTCTTATAATACACCACCACTCATACTACACATACACCTACTACACCATTGAAACTTCTACTAATGACTTGAGAACTGCGATAGAGTAGCATAGCGTCTGCTGAATAAAACTAAGGGTTCATGACTGACCAGAGTGAAGCCTCTGACCACATCCCTATTGAATGATATTCTTATTGATAAGCAACCAGGGGCCGTTGTTTGTAACCTAACGATACTTTGTCAGTGGATTGATAACGTTGCCATATTTTGCAAGAAAAAAAAAAAAGATGTCAACTCTCAAATAGAGGGTGTACTGTGTTAATGTAGAACCTGAATCCCAGTTCAGAACCAAAACCAGATCAACCGTTTCATTCAATCAATAGCTCATTATCTGAATGGCTCCTACTGGTTGTAAACTACTTCACAGTATGCGCTTATGGCAAGAAAATAGTTACTAAAGGCTTGCTATCCTTTATCTGTGATAGTAGAGGCTATTTATTATTGTTTGAATTGAAAAGCCTCTCATAAAAGGGTGTAATTAAGACACATGGGCACTCCAACTTATACGATGATAAGCAATACATCTTATATCCCTGAAAGAAAAATGTAGTACCCTATAAACACACAAGAGACTTAAGACAGATAAACATCTCAGTGGTTCGAAAATAATTCCTCACAGCAGCCTGTAGATGTAACACTGGTGAGGGTGAGAATGACACAGAGCCCTTATGTCAAAGGCTAATGACATCTCTGTATTACACTGCTCATACAGTAGGTCAGCCCATTAATCCACCACTCACTGTAATAACTCTCAAATGACCCGAGCGCCTGAGAAAAATAATACGTTAAAAGCACCCCCTAGCCCCCAACATAAGCTAATCACACCACATGGTTGATAATCCATACAGAGCACAATCAATACCATCGGGTATGGGCAGAGATGGGGGGGGTCTATTGCCTGGAGTGGGAAGGGGAAGTGGAGGGTACAGCCATTGAACATGATACAGAGGGACGACCGTGCCTAATCCATGTTTGAACTGTGAACAAGTGTGGACTTCTCTTCCAATACGTCCACCCTCAGGAAGAGAGACACACAGTTTCCCTTCCGAAGCTGGCTGGGAAGCCTGCGGTCAGTCAATACCAATGTGGCTGATGAGGACCAGGCCCTACTGGTTTTATGTCCAACAGTTTGGGCTCTTTTTGACTCTCTTTTACTACAATGTTCCTGCTCCCTGAGAAATCCACTACGCCCATTCACATCCCCCCCCCCCCCCCCCCCGCCCCTCAGTCCTTCCTCCTCATCCACCACCCCCATGTCACATATCTCCAGGTGTTTTAGTCATTAGGGGACTCCTGGCCATTAGGAGAGCCGCAGCGCTTGCTTAACGGTTATAAGGCGGGCCCTTGTGTGCCAGGCTCACACCTCCGCAGCTGTAAAGAGAGGCCGGGGGGTGGAAGAGGGTGGGTGGAGGGTGGAGGACGGTGGTGGTGGTGGCCGGGAAGGCATGAGCAAGGGGTCTGGGGTCTGGTGGGGAAGAGGGTGGGGGGACCTGGAACGACAGCTTTGTTCTCTGGGGGGCTCCAGTTGCCCTCCTACCCCCTGAACCCCCCCCCCACCCCCCCCCCCCCCCCACCCCACAGCCCTGGGTGTCATTCAATACCGCAACTGTAAATTGTACATTTAAGCGTGTGAAATCACAGATGCACATGTCACTGCGGTGTCATAAAGTGAATTTACTTAACGCAATTTCAGCACGCACCTAAGCTCACTGCAGGAGGTTGGGGGTCGAATTAACACAATGATTTTGTTTTATGTGTCATCCAAAATAAACCAACATGAGAATATATGGTGGAGCTTTCTGGGTGGACTCATTTCCGACTTTTCCCTACACTTTCTGATGCCCTTTGTGAACATTCAGACAACAAAGCTGGAGCCAGAGAGGACTTTTACACCTGTTGGCGTTTAGGCCATCCCTCTTCTATAAATACAGGATAAGGATTCCAGACAAGCCTCAGTAGAGACAGCTACCTTCATGCCGCCTAACACAATGCAAATCCTCTATTCCATAAGCGGGCAGCACTTTGCGAGGGAGAGAATTGTGAGATAGTTGAGATAGTTGAGGGATACCACATGGTACAATACAAAACTGAAGGCATGCCGCCATCATGAAAACCAGTTCCTCTATTCACGAGTCAAACACACACACACAACACACACACACATTTTGTTTCACTGTTCAACACACTTCCCACCAATCCACCAATGTTATGCAGCGTTAAATTGGCTACAGATCCTGGCCACTTTAGCACTTCTTTCGGTGGGGTAAAACAACTTGCCTTGCTGTTTGTAACTAAAGCGCACACAGATTCTAGGTTAAAGAAATCCATCAGAAACCTGAATCCAGCCCTGTCCCACACCCCATCCCCCCGCCACAAGTCTCAGGCATGGAAAACCACCGAATATATTACTTAATGTGTGCGTTTCCCCATCCTCTGCATCTCATTCCGCAAATGACTCAATAAATTCTGCCCTGTAAGAGTATTCCCCTGTTCAGGAAAGGAGAGCGGGAGGAGACAGCATTAAAACGGGTGGCTTGTAAAGTGAGCTGGGAAGTTTAATTGATCTCAAAGATTTTAATGTGGCATAGTGAATTGCAGCAGACAGTGTGGATTTATCTGGAGAGCCAGCAGAAAGGAACATTATATTCTAGGGGGCTTTACAACAGAGTAGGTGTAGGCGGTAGAGTATTATTTTTCATTATTTGTGACCACAAAATGATTTAGTTTGTGTTCGGTCAAAACACAGGTTTCAGGTGACGTTTTCTGATCATTTATTTTAATTTCAATTTGTGAAGGAGAAGAATTTAAATGTTGAACAAAACAAGAGAAGAATTTGGGTTAATCAAAACCCTCTTGCTCCTAGGAATTCCTCATTTTCCCCTCAGCTAAAACCATTTCACACATCACGAAGCAATACGTTGGCCTGATGTGGATAATTTTAGAACGAGTGTTAAACCCATCCTGTCTGAATTGTATGAAGTGGGGATCTCTGCAATG
Organism: Lota lota; assembly: GCA_026745465.1. NCBI lineage: Eukaryota > Metazoa > Chordata > Actinopteri > Gadiformes > Lotidae > Lota > Lota lota. Next base: position 1,246,605 of record JACYXH010000472.1, on the reverse strand, counting down.
TGTTGGAGATTTTCGATGTAAAATTGAGAGATTACCACCGGGAAACAGATTCAACCCAGTCCCCCAAAGGACGCCTTCACAGCCAAGTCAAATAGCAAGCGCAAATATTTACTAACGTTAGCCCGATATGTTATGCTTCTCCCATCAGCCCAAACGTACATGTTAAATACCACTGCCCTTCTTTATATATTATTAACATTAGTGGTGAAGGTTGCACCAGATTCAGTGTATGAACCACCTAAACGGCTAGTCGGCTCCCCATTATGTCCACTATTCACAGCAACACCAACAAAGCCCTGACGGATGCAACATCTGCTCAGCAAGTCAGACATTTTCTTACTTGCAGTACCTGCTTATGGGGTCCGGCATACAAGGACCAGCCACTTCTACTCCCGAATACGAACATGTGTCATTTATTAACATTTGACATTTAGATGAGAGCTTTGCTTTTTTACAGTCTTACAGTCTGATGAATGCATACCATTTTTTTACAGGCCCAGGCCTTAGCTAACCAAGTTATTCAGAACCACAAAAGGCAGTGTAAAAGGCCTCACGTGGAGACCCAGAGTGGCCGTGATTTTGATACCAGCGTCAGGTTTCAATTTATGTTACTGCTTTTTGCCCGATGTGCATTTGTATGCAAACTTGTAGAACCAGCCACTTAAAATACATTTTGACTACTAAATGTATGGAAATTTGATAAATGACGAACAAGTAATTTTTTTGGTTTGTTTCTTTCCTGGACAGAAGATGTAAATATTATGTTCGGATTTGGTTTGTATTTAACTCGTACACAAAATGAATTTAGAAAAGCTTGACACTTAGTTTAACCATGTTTGGTGGTTGTACAAAATCATGTTGTGGTCTGAGTTTTCTTCCTTGCCATTGGAGGTTGGTGCTTCAGGTTAATAGCTACTTCAGCTACTGTATATTAATATCTACATTGGGAATAAATATTATTTTAGGTTGGAACTACATAAATGTCTAATGAGAGGTGTATAAAACTATTAGCAGTAGCCCTTTAGGACATCAAATGACCCTTTGCCACCCAAATCAGTGAACTGTGAACAAAACAAGACCCAAGCCAGCAGTTCAGTGAGACATGATTACATTGGCGTAAACCCTAGTGGATGAAGAAGAGCGAATCGGGGAAAAATGTACGACGTATCCAAAATAAAAGGGACAAAAACAAAACAAAAAAAGGTTCCACTAGTCGTTGCAGTGGAGTTTTAAGACAAACACAAGCTCCTGGGAAGGAAACCAAATGCTCATTAAAGCTGCCAGACCTGGGCTCGACCACACCTAGCCCATAGCCATCCATCAGAGCGGCCCGGTCAGAATTTACAATGTGGCCCGATTGGTCATCATTTATTACGTTTTACTGGTCCTAAGTGGAGGGAATCGCCTGCTGGTGTTTTTCTAAAAGGGGACCTCCACCTGCAAGGTTCTCCTATCAACACGAAGATAAGGGCATGAGAGAAAGAGGGGAGTCGCTGTTCAAATCACCACTAAAGAATGACTACATATATTTATTTATTTTATTGTTAAATGACGGTGGTTACGTATGGATACCTACTTTTAAAACCTACTGATGTGAAACGGCGCTGTGCTGATTCGATGTGCTCTCATCCTTCCAAACCAGTCACCAAGAACACTGTCCCAATGCCAGAGATGCACAACTGCAATACTATTCAACTTTGTATTTTCTGGGAACCCGACACAAAAACGAACACACATGAAACAAGAGGAAGAAAATAAGGAAAAAGATCAACCATGTGTGAAAGACATTGGCTTTTAACCAGGCCTTGCCTTTCTCTCTTATCTCTTTAACGAGTGAAGGATTTCAGAAGGGTAAGCACGCAGGCCTGTGGGTGATAGTGTAGGCTATGGAGTAGCTGTAATAATAACCGCAGAGCTCCAGAAGGAACCGTGTCACCTGAGGGGATCTGTGGACCAAGCGCCTTTGAAGTTTGGCAGTTATTGGCTCCTGTTAAGGTCCCTGATGACATGTCCCCGTGACACGCCACTGAACCTGATCAGTCTCTCAGCAAATAAATGTACAACTACAGAGAGAGAAAGAGAGAGAGAGGAGGGGGAAGAGAGAGAGAGAGCGAGGGCGAGAGAGAGAACAAGAAAATAGTTGGGTGGGAGCAACAGTAAAATCAACAACATTCAAAACCGAAGCAAAAAAAAAGAAAAGAATTTATGAATACTATTCTGAGGGGAATAAAAGCTCCCTGGATCTCTAAACTTCAAGAACCCCAAAACCACCGCAGTGTCCATGTTTGCGTCAGGTTGCTAACGTCCTTAATAAATAAGAAAACAAAAAGGGAGCAACAGATCGGTAGAGGACGGTGTGATTCGGCGCCAGGGCATCTGATGAAAAGATGTTTGGCTCCGACCGTCTTCCCCCCGTTTTTCTGGACGCTCATCAATTAGCCGGGGCAAATTTGATGGGATGCCACAGGTGAAACGGTCCAGCATGTTGCACCCAGTGACCCCCTGTCCCCCCACTCCACCCACCGCAACATGAGGGTTGTTCTAAGTAATAAGTGATGAGGGTGAGACGCAAGCGATGCCAGGGGGACAAAACCCGTCCAACTCCCGGCCCTGGGTGTTTCAATGACTTATGGATGCATCATTTATTTACACAAACATCCATTAAGTCTCTGAGGTTGTTAATATATATAAATCATGGCGGGTACGATTCTCCGTAACGAGTGTTTTGGATTATCCAAGGGCTATTAACAACACTGCTTTAGTAGTGGGGCATTGACATTTGTAAGTGATAATGTAGGATTATTTCTCCTGGTCGCTGTGTGTGCATTTTTCTCCTGAGCACAGTTTGTCCAGGGTCATACTTTAATAACGGTTCCAAAATACCATCATCAATCCCTTTGCCTGAGGCATGGTAGCAAGACAATGCCGAAGGCACCAAACATCTCAGGAATCGAATGGCGTGAGCTGACACATAATGGGCATAACCGGCCTCCACTCACATCTTATTATAGTTTTAGGATTTACGACCTCTCTTATTGGGGTTTTCTCAGACAACTATAACTAATGACACCATTTTGGTATTCATTTCTGTATTTTGACAATATTTCCATGTCTGTGAACAGCACAAAAAAATCTGTGTGTGTGCGCATGTGTGTGTTTAAGGTCTGTTTTCTACCCTGCCCAGAATTTAACATCATTATTGTCCTTATATATATAAAAAACACTGATGTAGCCCTTTATCTGACATTAGTTTCTGATATGGAAGAAACTCTTTCAATGTCCTTACTATGAATTAACTGCTCATTTATATTTATTTCATACATTTCTTCAATTACTAACAAAACAGGATTAGTTGGCCCCACTACACAATCAATTACTCCAGGCCTGCAGCTCCAACCATTCCCCCCTGACCACATCACACCAATGTGACAACAGTCCCCTCTAGACACTTAATGTTGGTGAACTTGCTCCCTCTAGTGCCAGGGGCTTCAACTTCACACAGAGATGCTGATGTGTGTGTGTGTGTGTGTGTGTGTGTGTGTGTGTGTGTGTGTGTGTGTGTGTGTGTGTGTGTGTGTGTGTGTGTGTGTGTGTGTGTGTATGTGTGTGTGTGTGTGTGTGTGTGTGTGTGTGTGCTGCTGCTTTCAACTTGTGTTCCAAGTCAGTGATAATGGACATTTTTCTCAATTATACATCCTTTAATATTATACCACAGGAAGAATAAGAATCCCTGAGAGAATGTATAATAATTGCATCCAACCTCCTCCTCCATGCTACTTTGTATTTACAATCATTACTGTGTGTTTCTGTTCTATGTAGAGGATTACCCTTGTCTTGTCATAAGAATTCCACTACATACATAATGACCAAGGCATGTTCTACTGCACATTTGATAATAAACGTGAATCAGAAGAACCCTACCTCACCCAAAATGGCCGAAATGCTAGAATACATTCACAAATAACAAATCTAAGAAGAAATGCTAACCAAGAACCCCTGAAGAACATCTGAGTGATCAGAGATACAGACCTCCACTGATGTTACCACCCTGGGGTCCTGATTAAGCTGTGTGGGACTATCTGGACACTAAAACAGGCTTGAGCGACTTTAGAGCTATCCTCGGGGCATGTGTGCTCTGACCTTGCTAAGAACACTTCACAGACAGTGCTGGTGAATACTGGGAATGCTTGTTAACCTGCCGTTCTGCTCTGGTTGGTATGAAGCGCCAGGTAATGTCGGAAAAATACACCTAAGGTCACCCCTAAAAGGGTTAAGATGGACTACCACAGAACACGTAGGTGGGTATATCTCAAGCACTGTCAAATCAAATGGTTGAGCAGACAAAAACATAAAGGACCTTTCAGCATACTTTCAATTTGGAATACGCATCTATGTTTACATCCCTCTAAAAAAATACATTATTTGCAAAACATCATCGGAAAAAAGTCAGAGCAAGCGAAGCTGTCAGAAATCCTTATGTGGAGAAAGTCATGAATAGTGGAGGGCACCTCCATCATCCATTATCAAATGTCCAGCCGCTTCCATTAAGAACACCTTGTTTGCTTGCTCTGTTGACACCATCTCATATACATCCCACCCATTCGCTGATGTTTCAAATATTCACAAGGATGTAAAACATGCACACCTAATATATTATTTAGCCGTATTTCCTGGTAATATAAAACACGCTTTTGATCCTCTTTTTGTGCAATCCCTGTTTTTCCATTATTTTCTCTTTAAACATTAACCACGACTTTGTTGGGGGAGGCATTAGATCTACGGCCCTCCGCTTAAAGATTCAAAATAGCTGGCTGGTAGGGGGATAGACGAGCTGTAATGTTTAAACAGAGCTGACAGAGGAAGCAGGAAAAGGAATGTTTTGGCAAAAATCTGCTGAAAAGTCACTTTTTTGTCCAGGTTTTTTATTTCTCTCTCTCTCTCTCTCTCTCTCTCTCTCTCCCACTCTCCCATTACAGTGCAGTGCTGACTGCAGTTGAAGGCATGCGACCGTAGGTGCTGAGTGGGGACTTCATCTTCACTGGCGAAATCTGGCTTAGGTGTAAAATAATGGAAGGGGGACCTAATGTAGCACACGTACAGTACCAACATTCTCTTATGGCACGTAAGCTCACTCAGTGCATTCGGGTTTCCCTGTGGTCATACACAAGGGGGGTGGAATTGAGCATAAAATAAATATAAGGAAACTGAGATAGACTACTGAATATGATGTGGACGTTTGCCAGCAAGATTCTATTTGAGTCATGCGTTCTTGAGTTATTTCAGTTGAGCAACGAATGTAACAAACCTTTTGATCAAGTATAAAGAGAGCCAGTTAGATTCCCCAAGACTAGGAATTAAAATCAGTAAAGCAAAATCTTCAGTTTATGAATGAAAATACTTTTTTTTCATCACTTCACTGAGGTTTACGTCTTAAAATAAATAAGCCTTCAGAAGTGGTTTTAAGCATATAATTGTAATGTTACTTACAAAAGCCACTGAAAAAAGTGGAAGTTTGTTCTTGACTAAAGTGACTCAGATGGTCCACTGCAGTGTCGTCCTTAGGAGTTTACATCCTTGTTATTAAAAAAAAACCACACAACAGCCCAATGCAGGCAGCAATTACAGCATGCTGGGACCACCTGGGGAAGTGCTGGACGTCATCTTGCTCCTCTTGCTTCACTGATTGGCATGTGACTCCAAGCTCCTCTCTCTTGGTGACTGGAATAAACTGGAATCGGCCCCTGATTAGGTCAAATTGCAGGGAGACCCCCGTGTGCCCATCCTTGCATTGTGTAAGTGGCAGGATTTAAATTGGACCTCAAGAGTTACACTAGCCAGCCACCATTTTTGATTTGACTTCCTCCCTTTGAGATCGGCGAGGCGGGCCACACATCAGCTCGGTCTCGAGGCTCAGGAGACCCAGCTTCGGCTCCTGCTGGCACCAGCCCGGTGGCACGTCGCAGTAGAGAACCGTAGGCAGTGATCAACTGGACCAGACAAACCAGGGGAGCTCCATAGAGCACAAGGCTTGTCCTTTCCCAGGGTTCATCAATGGCCAGAACCTCAGCTGAAAGGCAAATCAGCTTCTCTTTTGTTGTCGCGGGCAACCTGTGGACTGCCTAGCTAATGCCACAAACGATACCATAGCATGGGTGTTCTCATCATAATCATCATCCTCCTCCTCCTCCTCCTCCTTTATCCGCTAGGGTCAAACTCTCAGGATGCTAATTCTGACTTTGACGCAGGCCCACAGCTCTAATTGACTTCCTGTATAAGAAATACAAAGTGTCTAACAGGGTGGAGGAGGAGGAGGGCTAAACGGTGAGAATGAAAGGAGGGACAGTGGGTGTGTGCGGGGTAGAGGAGGAGAGGGAGAGAGGGGTGGCAGTGGGGTGGGTTGTCTGAAAGAATTTATGTCCTCCCTATAATTATTTTAATATGAGAGTGCGGTGGCTCATTAGGGGAGAAAGGCGCAGGGAGGCGACAGGAAGGGTAATGAACACCACGTAGAAACGTCCTCCGTACTCCGTGGCTGACAGCTACTCTGCCATGAAGAAGCGTCTCCCTGGAACCTCCACAGGGGAAGTAGAGGGTGAGGTGCAGGGGATGGTGGTGGGCCTCATAGGCGAGCATGTGTAGGTGTGCAGGTGAGACTATGCATGGATACAGGTATTTCTAGACAGTACAAAAGGGTTCCGAAATTATAGTGCAATTACAGCACCACAACCAGGAATATACACAAAGGATAAAGGCTGTGCTTTACAATGACCCACTTGTGAGTCATTTGCATTTTACGTGAGCCATGAGGTGTAGGTTTGGTTTGAAATTTGATGATGAACCTGATGGTATAAACTGCAAAAAGATGTCTGCATTAATTTTGCATTTTTCAGGTATGTGTGTGTTGACGGAACAGGTCAAAGGAGGGCGGGAGAAAAACACAGCCATTGGGAGAAGAGATGGAGAAAAATAAAGAGAGGAGGAGACAGGAGTACGGACAAGGAGAAAAAAGGAAAAGAATGATGGCGATCATTAGTCTGTGATGGATCTAGTGACCGGCTGAATTTATGTAAAATGGAACCGGATAACGGGTGGGGGGAAAGAGCCCAGAGAAATTAATTTGCGGGAGAGGGGCAGTCTGTGTGTGTGTGTGTGTGTGTGTGTGTGTGTGTGTGTGTGTGTGTGTGTGTGTGTGTGTGTGTGTGTGTGTGTGTGTGTGTATTGATGGAATGCTGAGGGCGTAACGACAACAAGGCGAGCGAGGGAGAGGCGTCAGGGACCGAGCTATTGATCAACAACTCCTCCGTAAAATCATACAGAGAACGGGGAGATGAGAGGGGAACAAGATGGAGGCATAATTTGCTGGATAAGTACACATGGGAGAGGAGAACTCTGGAGTGGGGGGTAGTGATGCTGACAGGGTCACATAAACAAGATGCAGCATCCCACCCCAAAGGGCCCAGCCACGCGACGAAGAGGAGAGCGAGAGAGACACAGAGAGAGTGTGAGACTGCACCAGAAGCATCGGTCCCCTGACAGGTATATACAAATAAATAAATAACAAATGATAATAATGATAATAATAAAAGTCAGCGCAAAAATCCCCCGGAGGAAGCAGGCTAGGTGGAGGCGCGGCGGGGCGCTGATAGTGCTATCCGTTACGTGTAAATTGAACTGTCAAGTGTCGAGAGAGAGAGAGAGAGAGAGAGAGAGAGAGAGAGAGAGAGAGAGATACAGAGACAGAGGGAGAGTTATGGGGGTATTCACTGGGTGATCACAGGGTGCAGCGGGAGAACGTTATGGCAAATTAACTCCCAATGGAGAGAGAGGATAACAATGTAAAGAGCTGTCAGGGAGATAGAAGGATGGGTGGAATCAGAGAGAGAGAGAGAGAGAGAGAGAGAGAGAGAGAGAGAGATAGCCAGCAAAAACAGAAATGCTATCAGCCATGTTTGTTTAAACAAGGCAGAGGTACTCGACTTGAGCCCCTGTTCTGAGACTTTAGGGGTTACTGTATGAAAATATCCTAAGTATTTAGGGTATTTGTGTAAATCGAATGCATTTTCTTGAAAATGGGTTAAAATGGCTTGAACATTTTTTTATTTTATTTTATATGAGGGATTTGTTTATGAAGCGGGTGATCTTTTTCTGAGAAACGTCCTTATTAAAAGAAATATCCCTATAAAACTGTTTAATGATTTAAACTGCTTTACAGGGACTGCCTAATGTGGCATGACATAGTAAATAACAAAAGAAAAACAGCCATAAACCCTGGGGCCTTGTAGACACAGCGACGCACGTGTAACCTTTGACATGCATCACCGAAAAGACTGCACTGAAGATGCTGACACAGGGAAAAACAACAACGACGACAAAAAAAAAAACGTGTGTTGATTTCGCACATCATCTGCATGAGTGTGTGTGTGTGTGTGTGTGTGTCACCTCCCTCCCTCCCTCCACGACCCGTCACTCTGTCCCTATCTGCTTGCTTAAATATTTATAAGCATTCCTATTATTGTATTAACTATTTATTGATTTATAATTTAAAAGATTTATACTGGTCCATTACAAGTGCTGGGGAGAATGCCTTTCCCCGAGACGCCGCTATTTATTGTCTGTTAATGTCAAACCATAGCCAGCCTGCCTCCTGGCATTCAGAGGAGGAGATGGATAGATGGAAAGATGGAAAGAACGGAAAAAAGGTGAAGAATGAAAAAGGGGTAGATAGAGAAATGTGGCTCGATATTGTGCCGGTACGTTCCTGATGGCAGCAGGAGTGCTGCTCTTTCTACTTTCTGAGCAGGTCACGCACTGGTAGTCCACACTGTCCCTGAACAATGAGAATGTTTCGGCCGCCTCTGCTCCTTATTGATTCACATCTTAACACTCTGGATGTGAGCTGGGGCGTGGGTTTGATTCTCTCTGTGGGTCGGGCAGCCAACCTTTGAAGCCGTTGACTGGGGCGAACAGCTGGATTTGCCATGAATACACTACGTGTGTGTGTGTGTGTGTGTGTGTGTGTGTGTATATGTGTGTGTATGACGATCATAGGTTGTCCCTCTTAAAAAAGCCCCAAGTATTGAAATAGTAAGTAGAGAGTAAATACAAACACAGTAACGTAAGGACTAGCCACGGTATGCATCGAGGTGTAACGGCTGTCGGTATCTAGATTCACTCCTGTGGATGATCACAATGAATCAGAAGTCCTCTAAGTAGGGAAGCATTGAAACCCTACATGCGTCGACTGAATCCAAGCCAACGCAACGTCGGTACCTCCCTGGTCCTGCAGCCCCGTGATACAAACACTGTTGTACATTTCAAATCGGTTCCACTCCACCGGCGGTTCACCCCGCTCGTGTTATGACTTGGTGACCAAACAACGGTTCACAAGCTGTTCTAGTAAATGGAAAACAAAATTGGCCCCGACGTCCCCGCATATCTTTACCAGAAACACACTGCACTGAACAAACAGCAAAGTGTTCTCGCGTGCTCGCTGCTCGCTCGTCGGCAAAAAAACACCACAGCGGATGAAAAAGGCAGGAAAACGGTAGGTCGTATGGTGGTTAATATGAATGAAGGAAGTGAGTAATTTGTTCTCTGGGCGAAGAGAGAGAGAGAGGGGGGGGGGGATGGGGAGACGGACAGACTCATGGTAATTCGGGGGGTGGCGGGGTTTAGATCAAAAGGCAGTGGCGGTGATGGGAGGAAGGGGATGAATAGAGGGACTGTGGTGGTCAGCGGGAGGAGCGGGGGCTGGGTCAGGAGGCAGACGAACAACACAGGCCAGCCTGGAAGAATTCCCAGACCGGCCGAGAGACTGCATGAGAGAGAGGATGAGAGAGAGAAAGACAGAGAGAGAGAGCGAGCGAGGGAGAGAAAGGGGGGGAGGGGGGTTGAGGGAGGGAAAAAGGGAGAGAGGGGGGGAGAAGGGAGAGAGAGAGGGAGGGAAAAAGGGAGAGGGGGGGGAGAAGGGAGGGAGAGAGGGAGGGAGGGATAGAGAGAAGGGGGGGTAAGGGAGAGAGAGAGATTGAGCGAGAGGTGTTGGGAGTGAATGGCTGAGCCTGCTTTCATACGGTTGGCGTGGTGAGTGACAGGGAAACCATTAACAGAGTACCGTCGGCCAAGGGGATTAAGTCTCCTCATGCTTGGCTATTATTCAGGCTAATTAAAAAAAAAAAAAAAAGGGCCCCATTTTCTTGGAGGCCAGGTTTGTGTCCACCACAAAGCTGGTAGTGAAAGGCACAGGAAACGGCACAGGAGATTTGAAGAAAAAAGGGTGAGAGAGAGAAACGGACCAGGCCGTGTTCTCTGAGACGTTTGTTTGAAATGTTTCGAGACCTTGTGTGCGGCCGCAGCAGAATGCTAACTAGCCGCTAAGGAAATAATGTGCAGGCCTCCATTCAAACCAATGTCTGTCCCTATGAAAGAGCTAGTCACTTGTAAAGCATGATTAGCAAACCTCCAGGATATTCTTGGCCCGTCTCTCGATACAAAGGCTTTCATCAAAACAGTTTCCTTTTGCAGTGATCTCCATTTTACCTCTCATCTGACACATCGCGTGGTATAACTTGGACAGACTTGCATTAAAGAGATTTGTTTTTGAGGAACATCAGGAGGGGCTGAAGAGAGTGTTTTGTGGATCTGACATATTTTAGGAAGATACAGTTATGAATTATAAAATTGAAATGAAAGTCCATTAGATATTATGATTCCGTCACCATCTCGCTTGCCACTAATTAAAACTATAATGAATTAATAATTTAGTTGTATTCATTTAACTTAACAAATAGTTACCGCATCCATGAATGCTTGGTTGTTGCCTTAAAATCTGCTAAATAAAGAATAAGTGATCATGCTTTAACTCTTAAATTAACTTCCCCTTTGCTTGCCACGTTTATCGGCTCATCTGAAATGTCCGTTTCAAAATCATCAGGCCTTCCCTGATCATGGGGTGTGACCAATGGGACGGGACAGGGCCCCTACCCAAAACCCCAATCTGAAAGTAATCTGTCGTCGCTGGCAACCAGACAGGCTTCAGCAAAACCAGTCTGCCAGTGGTTCACTGCTGTCATTCCCCCCTTTCCCAGTCTATCTGCAGAGAGAGAGAGAGAGAGAGAGAGAGAGAGAGAGAGAGAGAGAGAGAGAGAGAGAGAGAGAGAGAGAGAGAGAGAGAGAGAGAGAGAGAGCAACAGGAAGTGAACACAAGGGAATGGTGCGTGTGTGTGTGGGTGGGGAGGGGGGACTCCAAGTGATCAGAGCTTCCCCTCGCGGTTCAACAGTAGGATCGGTGGCGGTCGTGTCCCCAGTGGCTTCTTATGTATGTCTGCCAAGTATCTCTGCTGGGGGAGGACGGGGAGTAGGAGAGGAGAGGGGAGCGCGGGGAGGTCTGGGGTAGCACGCGGCTAACAGCTCCTTAGAGACTGCTGAGAGGGAGCCAGTCGGCGCTTCCCCGACAAGAGGAAAGGGAGATAGAGTGATTGGGGGGGGGGGGGGGGGGGGGGAGTTTTACACCCACTCACACGCCACGACGCATCACTCAGCGGGGATCGCACCTGACGGCTGACATGAGGTCCACGGGGCAGACAAGCGTGGAGGAGCGAGAGAGGATGTGAGACAGGGAGAGAGAGAGTGGGTGAGATAGAGTGAGAATGAGTGGCCGTGGAGAGTGACAGACAGCAGACTGATGGTAAGAGGCGGGCGTAATGGACTGTGAAGTGGAAGAGCTCAGGAGACGACCCAAAGACCATCTGCCTGTCGGCTCCACTCTGCCTCTCGTCTTACTCTCTCTTCCTCGCTCTCTCTTTTGCACTGTGGCGCTAACTCACTCTACCATTCTCTCGCTCATCATAAAAGACTGTGCTGTACACAGACACCACTGAGTACACGCACTACATTTATCACCATCACAGTGAGCTAGCTGAATAAAAGGGATAGTTAGCATGGATTGCTAGCTGGTAGGTGACGTGGTGGAAAATGTGCTGACATTGGCTTAAAAGGCCTGCGGCAACCAGTTTTGCTACGTGCAGTTTAGCTTCATGATTATGTGTAGTTAGCTAGGTACAGGGTTAGCTATGTACCGGGTAAGGATGGGGGAAAAATGGATTTAGGAAAGATTCAGCATTCTTACCTTATATGATTCTGAATCAATTCACAACTTCCAGATATTGATTTAATTGTCATGCAATTTTTTTTTAATTCCTTTTGTCTCAGGTTTGCCTTTGTGTGTTCACATTATTGCAATCAATTTATATAACCTTTTTCAGATATATAAACGATGTAATCTTATACACAGTTTACTCTGCTTTCAAGCCATAATTACCACACCGTCTTTCTCAGTCCACAGCGGACTGGAGTCTAACCTGAAATTAGCACCCCTATGTATTTAATCGAGAATTTATTTTCAATCGGGAATCGTTTTGAATTGAGAATCGAAGAATTAGAGATTTCCAATTGAATCGTGAAATACCAAAAGATTCACAACCCTAGTACCAGGGCAGCTCGGAACATGGTTAGCTGAGTACAGGGATAGCCAATGTCTTTATGAAACAGGCTATCTAAGGTTAACAAGGGCAAAAGCAACAGAGAAGAGGAGATAACACACTTAAGTGCAGGCAGTAACATAATCCAGAAAAAGACAGACAGACACAACATTATCATACTTTTCTACCTGGAAAGTCTTAGTTAGGCCTAACTGCCTGTCAAGTTATCCTTTACCTGCACTAAACTGTAACTATGTGTTTGACCCCCAAACCAAACAAACAGTTCCTTATGGTGCTGGGGTACAGCCAAATATCTCCAGTTCGAGGACATACATACACACACACACACACACACACACACACACAGTCTGATTGGTGAATGCTGGGGCCCACTTGGAGTCATGTCACTGTGATTTGATCTGCAGTTGTTGACCAAGTCCAGAGCAGCCAGTCAGCATGTGGGCCCCCATCTTAGTGAGACACCCACCACAACACAACCACACACACACACACACACTCTCACACAAAAAAAACCACACACAATTATTCATCCTTTAACATAATTTCCATGACCAAAGTTCAAATCCAAACCATACTGTTAGTCACTGCTGTGTTACGGGAGAGACTTGTGAATCTCAGTAGTGCGTCTCTATTGGCTAGGACTCTCTCTTTCTGTCCATTGAGGAATACACTGTGTACAGGATGTAGATGATCTAATTCATGCTGATACTTATGCAGTCCTGGCTGTGTAAATTATTTCACAAAATGTAACAGGTCTGATGTTACATATGGTACAAATGTAAAATGAAATAGTTTTTGTAAAATTATATATATATATAAACATACACACACAAAATATCCAGTATGATCTCAGCACTTGGACCGTTTGAATTCATAACATAATAAACATTACATTAACTTTCTTAATGCCAGTGGTCTCACTTGGTTATGTTATATGTTGGTATTTAATAACTTTTTGTCCATTTTTCTATGAAGCTCGTAGAAAAACAAACATAAAACTCCATGTGGGGCCTTGAACCAAGAGCTACAAGCTGCATGTCAGTGAAATCATTCCAGCAAGAGCTTTGGGATCACCTGACCAGACCAGGAAGTGTTCCCATTGATCTGCCAGTGTTCTGTGCAGCTGCAAGCTGTGCCAAACGGTTGTTTGTTTCTCATGGATAGACCGTGAAAACGTTCATCCATGGGTTCTGCCACACTTTCTGCTCCACCTTCCCCTCACTGCTCCATACAGTCAGCCACCCTCACATATACTCACATGTAAAACCTTACATTAATTTGAAGAAATCTTTGTTTAACGGTTAATTACCCACTGCGCCACTCCCCTCAACTGATATAAAGCATCACACAATAGAGAGAAAGAGGGAGAGAGAGAGAGAGAAACCAAACTACTTCTTAATTTTCCCTGACAGTCTCCTTTAAACACGCAAACCCAAATCCACACTCTAATTGAAAGCACATTCCTATTCCAAACAAATTAAGCACAATTAAGGGCTCTGAGTTATGAGTATCTATCACTGGCCGATGTTTTTGTAAAAATCACTGTGCTCTAGATCAAAGTCTCTCGACCCCTTGCCTTAATTGCCTCATTAAGGAGCTCTCCTCCTTTGTGCTACAGGCTTCATAAACACAGAGCCTGCTCGTTTCATTTGGGAATTACACTAAAAGACGCCCCTTAAACTAATCACTTCCACATTTTCAATAAAAGGTTCATCTGTTTTTAGGTAGGGAACTAAATGAGACCCCCCCCCCCACCCTTAACCAAATTCCATTTATGGAGTATCATTTGCGATGGCTCGTTTTAAATTGAAGTGTAAGCTTTTCATTTTAACAAAGCTAATGCACACACTATGTTCAACTAGTAACAAACACAGAAAAACAACCACTTCTTTGTTTCATTTTAATGCCTGAGTTAGCCGGCCTGGGTCCGAGGTGTCCTATCTGACACATCAGAGCAGGTGACAGGAAGAAGGTGTCACCACCAGGAACCAGCAAATCACATGACAGGATGGTGATTGTGCGCAGCTGAAACCGCCTCCCGCCCTTCTGTCCACATGCTAAATTCTCATCGTCTAAAGCAAAAAAGAAAAAATGCCATCTGAGCATGGCTGGCTTTTAATTTAATCTTATAAATGAGGTGCACACTCTGGGACAACATGCTGTTCCAATTTGAAATGCCTGCATTATTGGGGGGACAGCTACACAGGGGAGAGGGGAGAGGGGAGCAATAGAGAGAGAGCAAAAGGGAGGATATGAGAGAAAGAGAGAGGGGGGAGTGATATGAGATGGAGAGAGAGAGAAAGAAAGAGAGAGGGGGGAACAGTAGAGAGAAAATCGCAAGGGAAAGACTGGGTATGGAACATTTGTTAGTAATCCCATTCCACATACCATATGGCTTCATTACCATTATGCGGCAGAGAAGACTTCAGTCAGTCTGAAAATAAAGACGTACTTAGCCCCATCGGTGCTGACCCCAAATGAGACATGTTTGTCTCTGTGTGTGACAGTGTTAGTGTTATTGCCCAGCGCTCACATTCCTTGCGGTCGGTGGAGAGATTGAGCCCACAGTCTAGCGTGTGTGTGTAGCTGCACTGAGTGTGTGCGGGTCTGTGACTGGATGTGTGTCTGTGTGTGTGTGCGCGTGTGCGTGTGAATGTCAGTGACTAAGATAGGGATCAGGCCGTTTCCTAGTGAATGATTGGCACAGAGGAGAGTCTGAGTCATGACGACGGAGAGCGACGCAACGAGAGAGAAAGGGAGTGATAGAGGGAACGGAGGAACCTGCGGAGGAGGGAGATGAAGACGGCGATGAGGAGGATGAGGAGGTGGAGGAGGAGGAGGAGACGAAGGCCCATGAGCCAGCTCCATTCAGATGTGAAGATGACTGATAATGTGGGAGCAGCAGGGCCCCCTCGCTGGGTTCATTGGCCCCTAAGTGCTCCTTTGCCGAACGTGTCCCTTATCTCGCCCTGACAACGGTAATAGAATATGCATGGCTCTATTAGCATACAAGGTAATGGCACCCTTGAGGGAGGGCACCGACATAAAACTTTAAGTAGAAATCAAAACATTGGGGAAGGCAGAGGCTGAATAAAGAGCGTTATTGTCACCCAGTGCAAACACGGCCCCAGGCCTTGACCGTGGCTGCGCGTAAGGTATGCTGCCTCTACGCTTCTGTGCACATACACACACACACACACACACACACACACACAAAAAACAATTTCAGTGAGGCTTACCCCTACATACACACATCAAAGAGAGAATCATCCTATCATATATTGGGAACACAATAAGCCATTATGTACCCAAGCACCAGTGATTCATCCCCGCTATGCCTTCGGGGCATCCGGCAGAATGAAATGGGATGCTATGAATGGCACCCCATGTCCCCGTCTTAATGACAGAGAATAACAATGAGTTTATGACAATGTGTTTTGCCTTCATCCCATTCCCTCTGACAACATGAGAAATCTGGGGGGGGCGGGGTGGGGGTACGAAGCCACAGCTGAAATGTCAGAATGAGCTTTAAACGGCGGGCATTGATAGAGAAGCAAAACAGTCCCTCAAGTGGTGTTTAACGCTCCAAGGCTGGCAGGAGTCCACGCGGCGATTCCCCAAAAGTAGTCAAGAAGGAAGAGGGCAAGGAAAAAGGGAAGCTGAATGTATTTTCTTTTTTCTCTCAGTCTGAAGAGAAGCTTGTGTACAAATTAGCCAACTGTAGCATTAAGCAAAAAACCCAGACTGCAGCCAGGGATTTTTCGAGCGAAACGGGTCAGGTAGGGAACACAGGGGCCGTCCGTGCAGCGAAAAATACTCTGCATAAGAAAGCAATTTGCTGCTTGTGAAACGTCACCCAAAAAAGCTGCAGAACAGAGAAGGTAAGTGGGTCCGGCGAGAGGCCTAATTTAGTCACGTCTGGGAGGACAGAGTTCAGAATTGGGTTGAGTTTGGAGGGAGCATTAAGCCAGAACATTTCCACATATTAACTGTTATTAAAGATGCATTAACCTTTGAGGAAGAGGCACGGGAAGCCGTGTCATGAGAGGGTAAGAATTAACGCAACCAGATCCAATGGTTTAAGGACAGGGTAATTGTTCACCTACAGCACAGTATAGTTCCATTCGCGCCACTTCTCTGTGGATGGCAGAGGCGGGTGTGCAAAGCCAAATCAAAACTAATAAGGCGATAATATCAGTAATTGCATCCTCAATTATAATTATGGTGATTATGGGGTCCTCTTTGATATGCAGTCCTGCTACGCCATCAATTTGGTCCATATGTGAAAAACGGGGAGAACTATGCTGATCAGTCCATGCTAATCATGCTAAGTAAAAGTTCACCACCTTGAATACAGCCCAGTGGGGAATACCGTCCTGGACCAATATTTAAAGTACAGTCAATCATTAATGTAAATGTCTTAAAATTTGTCCCATTTAACAGTTGCAACAAATACGTATTGTCTGATTTAATGTTAATTACCGACAAGCTATAGGTTGAATATCAATTGCTTGTGTGGAGTGTTGACTCATTCTTAGCATAGTTAATATGACAAGGCTGGCACCTAATTAGACCAGCCCAGCATTTATGGCCTATTCTGGCCCCCTCTAATAGCAGTGAGCTCGGACTTAAACAGCCCAATAAAGCATGGCCTAGTGCTGCATAGTGGGCATTATTAAAAAATGGAGGCAGACACCATTAAGCGCCATCAAATTCATCTTGAGCCGGGGCGCTGGATCTCTGAGCAGAGACTGGTTGCAGTTAAAGACCTTTTTAATCTGTGGCGTATTTACTCAGTTTATTGCACGGGTGGCCATTTTAACGAGCAGTCTCTGGACTATGTCTGTTCGGCTTTGTAATGAAGCACCAACCCCAGCACCAGGCAACGACTTGGCACAATGGGGGCATTAACATAAAAAAAATAGTTTTTGTGGAAATCTGCCCCGGCTGTCATATCTGCATGGACCTTCGTCCATTCCATGCAGGAGGCCTTATGTGAGGTCGTTTTTTTTCCGGGAAATTTAGATTTTCTGCGAGCGCTGCAAATTATGACTCACTATGTTTCCAGGCGATCTGTATGTCTCCAGACAAGGCCGTGGAGTCGCAATGGTCATTTGGCTCTCCGGCGTTTAGGCTAAGATAGATGGGAGGGGAGCGAAAGCTGCTCTGTGGCTCCCTTCGGTCTGTACAGATGGTTTGGCAGGGTGACAAGACAAACTGGGCCTGGCACCAGACTCCCAACCTCTATTTCATGGTGGCTTAACACGTTCGCTCACTGCAGATTACACTTGCTGTGTTTTGAGCATCCAGCGCACTGAGTACTGACTTACCAAACCCGATAGCCAAAATATTATTGAAGAGAGAGTGAGTGTGAGTGGGGAGCGTATAGGGTGAAAGAAGAATTTGGTCATAGACGCCCGGCACGTGCCGTGCAAATTAAATTGGAGAGCTTCTTAATTTAATGGGACTGCTGTTCATTTGGAGGTGCCGTGTTAATACCGAGAACAATCTTGTGATTAGAACCACAAGTGTTACACGAGGGCCGGTTAGCCTCCGAGAGCCTGAGAAACGTGAAATATGTCGTGGGAGGAGTGAGCGTAGGAGTACGTTTGTCTTTCCCTTTGGCTTTGCCCTCGAAGCCAGGGCTGAACCCGCTCAAAGTAAAAAGAAATCAAAACACATAGGCACAGATACAAACACACATCTTCTCGAGAAATGAAGCCTGCCATTTTCTGGAATACTGTTCACGTCTTGATTCAGCACACAAAAACATACATACATAAATACATACATACATATATAAATACATACATACACATACAAACAGTACCCATGCAGCTACGCACAGACCCACAAGCACACAGACACAGCAACAAAAACAAAGTCAGCAGAGGGGCGGAACAATTAGGTGACTCCCACTTGTCAATTAGGTCCACTGAGACAGACAGATATGGCAGACCCTTTTAGATATCCAGCTATCCCCGGACAGCGAAACCAAAGATAAACATGTGAAAATACGATCCATCCAAATTAGTTTTTGTTTTTGTACAAAAAACTGGTGTTGCTTCTTTCAGGGATACTAGTTTGG
The DNA here is from genome assembly GCA_026745465.1 of Lota lota. Lineage (NCBI taxonomy): Eukaryota > Metazoa > Chordata > Actinopteri > Gadiformes > Lotidae > Lota > Lota lota. The sequence goes on along the minus strand of JACYXH010000472.1, from coordinate 1,228,020 downwards.
ATGTCAGTGGTGTAATTAAGTTTTGGTTTTGGATTACAGTTGCTGAGAAATAGATTGAGGACAAGTCAATTATTCTCATTATTCATTGGGCTGTCAAGGACTAGATTCCGAGATCGAAAATAAAGGTTTAGTGTTTATTTTCTCAACCACTGGGTTTTGCTGCGCTTGGGAATAGACTACGACGAATATATTTTTAAACGTTTTTTTATTACTTTATTTTGTGAAATGAAGAATGAAATAAACACACACACACACACACTGACGAAAGACTGAAAGAAAGAAACATACACATTGAGGGACAAAAAATTACGAAATAAAAATCACAGAACCGCATACGAGATGGGAACGAAGGCACTTCTGAGCCAAACACGACTTTTCTCAAGGATGCAAGATACGAGTTACCAGAGAAGCAAAGAACCCTTAACTCCGACCTTCCCTTGTACGGCACGTCCTCAGATTTGTTTTCCTCTCCACGGCTCACCTTATTTAAGTCCTCAGAACACCCAGGTGTCCACAGGAGCCAACCACCACTAGGACCCACTAAAGCATGCCATTGAGTGTGTGCATCCACACACACAGAGCTACTTCTGATTACTCATTACTTGACCTGCAATGTATTCCATTTGGGGTAGGTTTCTTTTTTTGTTAAGCTGTTCTGCTTAAACCTCCTTGTTCCCCTTCTCCTCATCCTCCTCTTCTTCTTCTTCTCTCTCCCCTTTTGCCCTAAATAAATGGAAAAATATTCGCCGCCCTGGGCTACTACTGAACTTCTCACTCTCTGCATCCAATTTGAAGCGGAGTCACTGTGATGTCACCGGAACATCCAAACAGAGAGAGAACGAGAGCGAGCGTGAGGGAGAGAGGGAAGAAGAAAAAAAAAGGAGAGGGAAAAAAAGAGGAGGCCAGGGGAGGAGGAACAAGGGAGAGGAGCTGGTGACCTTCAGACCCTGAGGTTGCACTTCTTAACCCCGCTGTTTAAAATCCAATAACACTATATGACTGCTTTAGTTAGAAGTCATTAATGCAGCCGAGCATCTGTTTCCAAAAGAATACAAATGAGCTGCCGTCCCTCCCTGCCGCTTCCCACCTCTGTCAATCACACACACACACACACACACACACACACACACACACACACACACACACACACACACACACACACACACACACACACACACACACACACACACACACACACACACACACACACACACAGCCTCTGGGCACCAGCATCCTGATGTGACAGGGGAACTGCCCCTCGCCCCCCTCCCTCCCAAGGACCTGGACTCTGCAGTGCTGAACCAGAACCATCTAGATGGAGTTGCCTCACTGCATATTTACAATTACCATTCAATTTGAACATCTGGTCATTCAAATCCAAACTACTGAGAGTGAGGCTCTGCAACACACCGGCACCGCTTCTCTTCCCAATCGACATCTACCCTAGTCACGGATTCAAGAACAAACGGCTCTCGCCATCAACTGCCTCAAACAGTGAATGCACCGCAAACTCATTACACATGCACCAATTGAAGCCAGGTAGCAGTCGACAACAAGAGAAAGTTGGCTTTCAAAGTCAAGGTCAGCCTAAATATTCTCAGCTGAAGTCATCCCAGAGGTTTTGGTGGATGTATTTTTCTGTGGCAGTGGTTTCCAGCACGGGGCCGTGTGCTGTGGACCTCAGAGAGGATTAAGTGGTAGACCTGTATTTCCCGATAGAGCAGCCTCTCAAGCGCGACTCAATAGCAAACACTCTCCGACACACTCCGCGAGCTGCATAGCTCAGTGCAATTGACAGAAATGAATCCAATACAATAGAGTCTGCTCTAGAGAAACGAGACCTTGCGCACATGTGTGTGCGACGCGTGTGCATGCGCCATGTGCTTGTGTGCCTGCAAGCGTACGTGTATCGTGTGTCTTTGTGGCACTGCGGAGAGTGTGAGCAAGACGTCTTGCCAGTTTAAATAAGCCAACGGTGTTCTGAGCGACCTAGCCTTGGCCAGGACTGGGAGCGTCGCTGCTTGCGGGAGAAATGACCATGACAAAGAGGGGGACATGGAGGTTGTCGTTGACGCCAAGATGATGATGGAGTATCTACAAATATGACTCCAAACGGGGTCATTTTGATTTGGCGGCAATACGGCAAAGCCTGGCCCGTTAACTCCTGACCCTTTTGAGCGTGACCTGTGGGGAGGGGGGGGGGGGGGGGGGCATTCGCTGCCAGGGGAAGACAGAGAGACAGGAGGGGAGAGAGGGAAGAGTGAAGAGAGAGAGCGAGCGAGGGTCTGTGCAGTGTCAGGCCCATTATGACCCGCTAAAAGCTTGGGCCGCTCTCCAGCGAGGAGCCATCCATCATCGGGGTCTCTCTAATCAGCATGTTTGTCACTGTAACTAAACAGTGGGCTGAGCCACGCCGCCACGCTATTGGCCCTGACAGCCAGAAATAAATCTGCTGCCGGCCAATGGGCTGCAGGCAGCCGAGCGTGACAGGAAAGGTGACAGCCTCCCGAGGTCTCAACTAGTGCAAAATTGAGGGGGCGGTGTTGGTGTTGATGGTGGTGGAGGGCGGGGTTGTTGTGAGGCGGGAGAACTACAGACCAGCTTCTCAGGCGGAGGAAGCGTTTGAAAGGTTTTTACCAGTGGTTACGCGGCGGTCCAGCCTGCCGCCATCGCGTGGGTGTTGAAAGTGAGAAAGCCTTTGTCCGAGTCTCCCTCACGCGACAGGTCCATTTGTTCAGTTAGGCGAAACCCTGGTTCTCTGTGTAGAAGGTAACGGATACGTGTCCGTTTCACTTTCCACCCTAACACTTCACAGGTGAAAATCCTATTCCACAGGCTTACCACGGGATTAACAATGCAATACTAACTTCTGGAAAAGTTAACTTAAAATATTTGAATGAAAGTGATCGTCAAATGCAAGCGGTCTAAAATGGGTGTAATGAAATTTGAGCAATTTCAATAAATTGAGGATATTTTTCACAATATTACTTATATAAGGAAACCGCCCTAAATATATTTAGTGAGGTTTGCTCTCTTACAATGAAAAGTATATTTATGTTTAAGTCAATATAATTCAAATTGCGAGGAACACAAATGATGGGTGTTGTTTTGCACGCTGGCAATGCGGTCTCTTGGGGAAGTTGCTACGTATGTGTTCTTTGTGTTTACTGTTGTTTTGTTTGGTTTCTGGGCCTTCGCTTGCATCTCAGCAGGGGGGCTGCAGACAGAAGTGCTAAATACTGTAGCTCCTTTGGAAACATTGAGCTTAGACCCAAAACATGGCGACCAAAAGGCCAAATGAGGAGGAAACTAGGTTCTGTTGATGCCGCTGTGCTGTGAAACACCGGTAGATTGCAGAAAATTCAGGAAAATCTCAGGAAATCACAACTGGCACTGTTATTTTGAAAGGTTGATGGCTTACATCATAATAGTATACCCCTCACTCTCTTTCTCTCCAGTGGTCCCAGAGCAAACTTGGTTGGAGGTTCAGTCGCACTGTACTTGATGGGCACTGGATCATCTCCAAACAACCCCCTGCTCACTCGCCCCTCGATCTAACGACCGGGAAGCCTAATGCACATCATTCTGTCAAAACCATGGAGTTTGTACTTTTTAAGGGTTGCTCCACTCCACACTGTGTATTGCTTGGAAAGAACAAACATATCCGGATTTTATAAAGCAAAGAGAGTTAGGGAAACTGTGCTGTTAGTCACTTGTGACTTGCTGTCTCGGGACATGCTGTAGGCAAATTCAAGAACAAATTTAACAACCTTCGCCCGATTTTTGGACCACGTCCAACCTCAGATTTAAACTGACACCCAAACTGTACCAATTCCAATTTGCCATGACGCAATTTTTTTGTTGTTGCTAAAAGTCAATTTAACCAAGTCCTTTTGGAACACATTTCAGATGATCTGAATGAGGTGAAAATCTGTTCCTGCAAACAGCATACTGTGAATCCTTTAAAATCACATTTTGGCCCGTCCTCAGAATCAATGTGTCTGCGGTAATTTGTTCTATAATATACACCAAGTGTAATATGGACAGATGTGTGCAGATTAGGCCAGGGGGAAAAGAAAGATAGAGAAATGTTCTCCATATACTTTACACAAGATCTCTAAAACATATTGCCGTATCTTATCGTGCGTAGTGTAGCAACATTCCCAGACTTAGAGGGAAAAGGGAGCTGGGGGAATGTTTTTAAACACCATATCTCCTCAACCTCCAATGTGCAATCTTCCTACGCCTGTAGATAATGGTTTACCATGTTCTTTTTCTCGTAGTAGTAACCCCGGATCGCGTTTCACACTCAGTGGTTAAGGGTGGCGGTGGGCTACAGAAATAAGGGGAGAACATACATACACTCATTTTTGCAACGTAAAATGACACTATATCAAATCAAGCATTTCCATATGTGGCCCGTTGCCGCTGTCGAGCCTGTGGTAGCTTTGTGGGGGGGGGGGGGGGGGGGTGAAGGTGGTGATAATGGGCGGTGGTGGGTGTGCGACAGGACGGTTGGCTGAAGGTTGGGCTACCAGGCCGACCGTCGGCCCACAGAGAGACTGAGAGCAGGCCCATTTCATGAACTCTGGAGCCTCCTATTGAGGAAACTGGGGAAGTGCGGCTCCTTCATCCTGGAGTACAGTGTTGCAGAGGATCGGGGTTGTTAAAACCAGGCTCCTGCAGACGTACAGATGGAGAAGGGGGTGGGGGCTCAGACACAGACTCTAGCAGGCAACTTGACAAGTTAATCACTTCTACTTTACCATTAAACATGGGAATTCAGGCCATAAATCTCCAGCGTAGCGAAGACTTGTCTGGAAGGCCAGCTATGATAATTAACAAGTGTTTTGTCTGCCTTTTTCTCTGTGAAGGGAGGTGGGGTAATGGTGTATATATTTATACCCAGTAAGGACTAGCAGGAGCACCCCCTTGACCCCTAGCATTGACTTCGTAGATTTCATGAAGAATTGTAAATAATGTACAAATTCATTAATACAAACATATGGCCAAAAGATTACCAAACAAATACGTATTTTTGTTTTTTGGGGAAAGGAAGGACACTTAAGAGAGAAAATTTAATTTGCCACTTCGCCACAGTGTCGGTTAGTGGCTCAGTCATTTACTGGAAGCTCCTCCGTTTGCCAAGCTTGTCCGTACACACATAAATTAGCCCTGGAGTGCGGGGCTAAAGACGTCAAGCGGGCTAAACGAAGATTGAGCGATGATGTTGAACAGGGTAGATTGAAGACCAGGAGGAAGGTGGAATCAAGAACCGACCCCCCCCCCCCCCCCCCCCCCCCTGTCCAACACCCCCACCTACCTACTTTAAGAAATAAGGAGAGGTGGGTGGGAGGAGGTTGGGGTAGTGGTGGGGGGGGAGAAGAGAGTCTCCAGTCCACGAGTTGGCATAAGCTAGAGTTCAGGAAGTCCAGGAGACGCCTCTGCCTGCTTAGAGTGAAACCCAAAACCAGTGACATAGCCAATACATGTCATATTCTCTCAGTCAAGAATGGTTTATTTTTCAAGGAATTTCACCCTAAAACCTGCTCTTCATAATTATCTTGATTTAAAAAGAAAAAAAGAAAGAAAAAGATGGATAATGCTGGTCGGATTGCCAACAAGAGACTACTGTTATATATTCAGCGGTTTGAGGACAGGGAAAGAGCAAAGGAAAGAAAACTTGCACTTTTCAACAGGACATCGTTTTTAAAAAAAAATTTAAACAATGACAAAAAGAATATCTTGTTTTCCACTAAAGCAATATAGACCTCCTTACTAGCCAGAATACACAGGGCCAAACGCGCCAATATGAGCTAATTAAATAACTATATATATAAAAAAATTATTTTAGCGGCACCAAGTATGCTATAAATCAAGTCGCAGTCACGTTTATTCAGTCAGAGCGCCTTAGGGTGCTTGGAGCCCATCCAGGTGTGGCTCCCCTCCTAAATAACACCAGTCATTGAAACAGGCGAGGGACTCTTCCAACTGCTTCTTTCATCTGGCCGACTCTCTCTCCATGTCTCAAGAGAAGCGTCTCACATAAATAAACAACAATAATCGCACTTTGTTTTTCCAATACAATTTTTGTATTTTTCCCAGACTTTGTAGAAACAGATTACAGGAAACATTTTAAAGAATTGAGTGACTGGAAGGTTTCAAAAAGGTTGTTTTAGCCAAGCTGGCAGTCTCTCTCTCTCACTGTCTCTCTCTTTTTCTCCCCCCCCTCTCTCTCTCTCGTTATACCGCCGACTGTTGGCAGCCAACGGGAATTTCAACATGAATATCTGAGCTTTCCATTGGTTTTGTTTTGAGAAACAAGGTTGCAGACCAGACTATGAGGGGATCTAATCTCGGGAGACATTTGAGTAACAGCAGTGTCTGGTATCCATCAGCAGTTATTTCTAGTAACAATCCAGAAATGATAAGGTTTCTGATGTTTTTAGGTCATGACATTTTGGCTTCACGCAACCTTTAAATTAATAAAACTCAACAAAAATTGTGGTTTTATTTACAAAAACAATATCCAGTATTCAGTATAAATGGGTGTATTTGTATGGTGATAATTACCCATTTCCTTTTTGTGTATTAAATTCCATATACAAGTATGCCCCTGAGTTTCATATTTTCAGAAGATTTTGACAAAAAAGCGACAGTATCCCAAAACTGTAGGCGGTGAATTATTTAGTACATTTATGTAATGCTACATGCTTTCTTAATATATTACTTTTTCTGCGCAATGAAAAATGAATGTCCAACTACAACGTCCCTATATTATTTTAAAGCCGTTATGTGGCTTTAAAATAAATGTCTGTTATATGGCTAAGGCTAAGTACGTGAGTACTACGCAGTAGTAAGGGTGGTTCTGGGCTTATTTTTCTGTTTTTGTTTGCTTCGTACGCAAGTAATTATGTTCTCTCCCCGACACGTTTTGCAGTCCAGCAGCCAAATTCAATGAGTCATACAATAATTCAGCCAGCCTTGGCCGCGGCGGTGGTCCAGTTCAATAGCAGTTTCACAATTTATTGCATTTTCATAGGAAGAAAATAAGATACTTGTTAGGACAATTTAAAAAGCAAATCGAAACGGCTTTCCTTCCACCTTAATAAGAAAAAAATTTATTACATAGCTGCTCAAGTGAGGAATTAAGTGCTTTACATGAATATATTGAGTCGGTCCCCATTTATCCCCTTTCAGATTCAAATTAAATAAATAAATATATACAGATTTAGGAAGGCATCTGCGCACATATTGAACATAGGAAGAAAGAAAAAACAGGAAATAGAAAAACATCTATGAATGCTGTAAAAACTTTCCAATTCACAAGTCAGTTAGGCTAGGAGAGAAGGAGTAACCCATTGGAAGGAAGGGGAGGGGGGGGGGGCGGAGGAGAAGGGTGGTGGTTGGGCTGCTCTGTTTAAAAAACCCTGAGGTATTAGGACGGACTAATCTTTAAAAGGTTAATTTATTCATAGAGATTTTGACAAAGATGTATGGCTGCTCCAACATCTCAGGCAGCTCTTCCCAGAGGGAGACAGCTTGTGCAGGGAACACAGAGGCATGGAGAGGGGAGCGGAGGGCGGAGGGGAGGGGTGGGGAGGAGGTGGAGGTGGAGCGGGGGGTGGAGGAGGGAGGTTGGGTTGAGTAGAAAGATGGAGTGCGCGAGGAAGACAGAGTGGAGAGTCAACGTTCTATAAACACAAACACATAATTACCTCATTGGGGGCTGGCAATGACTCTGGCCTTCTGCACCCCCAACCGCCCCCCCAACCGCCCCCCCCCCCCCCCCCCCCCCCCCCCCCCCCCCCCCCCCCCCCCCCCCCACCGAACGCTTGAATCTCAGCCAGCTCAGTTCAGAGAGGCCGGGGATCTCAGCATACTACATGCTGCAGCAAATCACGCATTACTAAATTACTAATGCACTACAAAAATAGACCGTTTTAGAAGCATAAACTGTAATTTTATTTAATACTTCCATATTTGAAACATCGATTTTTAGGCCTGTAATAATACTATTCAATGTATGTTTGAAGATGACTTTGATTCTTTCAGTTATAGAATTTGGCAAAAAGATTGACAAATTCTAGGTGATGGTGCAGGTTTGCTCGAAATGTAAAATAATATAGCACAAAAAATGTAAAAGGGGTCCTAAACTTTATTATTGAAAAACAGGTAGGCCTAATCTTGATATCTACAGTAAATACTAAACATATATTGCAAGCCCTCCCAACAACAGTTAGTTTGGCTTATTGAGAGTTATAACCTTTGACAGCTGATATACAAATGTCCGCCTTATTCAGCGTTTTTAAATAGATGGTGGAATGAAATTACCCAAGTAAAAAAAATCCTTGGTTTAAGGTCAATGATGCTGAAAGCATAACATACAGATTTCTGTCCGTCACTTTTTTTGTATTTTCTTTTTTACAAGCAATGGGGGGGGGGGGTTTCTCCAAAAAACGTTTAGCGATTGTAAAAATAAACAGTGTACTCCAAACAATCTGGCTTTTTGCTAGGCTAGCGCAAACACAAACCTAAACACAGCATGTCTTGATGTGGCACTCTGAAACCGGTGCGATGGTGGCAGAACACAGCGACTGTGTATGACTTTGTTGACATCTATTAGGAGCTCGCACACATCGCCACCATTTTCAGTGTGCATGGGGGAGTAGTTGACGTATTCTTTACATAAATCCGATATTTCGTTTCGGAAAAGGGCTGTCAGTAACTTTAAGAATTTAAATGGATGCTCTATTTTAAGACAGATTATGTGTTTCTCTTTTTTAACTATAGAAGGCCTACTTTGTGAAATGAATGTTAAATACAAAAATACAAAAGAATATCAACATCATCCATCACAACCATAGATCTGTTGTTCTAAGAGACTCAGCGCTCGAACAAGCCATGATTGAATTTGTTCCATGCATTTTGTTTTTCCTTCAAATAGCATGACTGAACATCGCCGCAGCTGTCATCTGTATACTCTTGACTGGCATTCTGCGCCACAAAGCGAGCAACTTGTTCCAACTGTCTCGAATGTTTCGAGTTTGGGGAAGAGCGATTATCATGACTAATTTATTTTACTTCCTCGAACGCTACGACCCTTTTAATGCTCCCTCTGGCTTAGATGATTCACTGTGAAGGCACCTGATGAAAAGGTATTTGTTCTCTTCATGAGACATAAAGAAAACACTTACAGAAAAAGTCCAATGAATACTTTCTCGCAAACAGCTGACGACACATCAATACTAATGTGGCACAGCGAGGCCTAATGTGAGCTGAACCAGAATTGGAGTTTCTTTGTAGACCTTGGCAGCGGACTCGGTTCCGTGCCCAACCTGACAGGGTTGACGCGCTCCAGTCAGCCAGACCGATTACCTATGTGCTATTCTTGGTTTCCCGGTTAAAAACCACCGCGATAAGAATGGCATGACCATGCAGGGCCAATGTTGATGCATCATCACTGATTATGGATTGCTTGCCTGTGTTGAGTATTGCTGACGACATGCAACATATCCAAAAGAGTACACCAGCTATGCCCTGGCCTGGCCCAGGAAGAAATACACAGAGGCTCAGACTGTAAAGCATAAATTATACTTCAGCATTTACTAAGAGCAATAGGTTCACTATAGGTGGGTCTCCATTACTGGGGTAGCTCACAGAGTTTGCCACAGTAGCTTAGTTTTGTGGAACAAAACAATGGAAACAACACAGAGCAGAGGAACGACTAGCTAACTACTATCTTCAAATATAAAGACCACCAAAAATCCCTTTTGGTTGTCTACACACTGAATCAGAGACGGAGAACCATAAATGCAAGAAACCCATTGCATACACGTCTAGCACAACTATAATTTACCCTCAAGTCCGTTGTAAATGTTTGACCTACCAGTCATGTCCCAATTAATCATTGTGTGGGAGTGTGTGTGGATGGGGGCTGGTTTAAGCAGCCTCACCTGGCCTGAGTCAGACTGATTGGACTCTGGGGCTGGGTGGGGCTGCACACCTGTTGCACATTGAGCAATCAGTGTGCACAGGTTAAACCAGCCACCACCACACACACTCGGGAAGAGCTCTTCGGCATGGCAGCACGGAGCACTGTCCTCATCGCATTCAACCTTAACAATAAACCAGTTTCAACATCACCACCCTGTGTCCAATTGTTTGGAGGAGCCCGAGGAAAGTCACCTAGGTGGAGTATGGGAGCCACCTAGGTGGCGTGTAGCACATTGTTACATTAAAAAATATATATATATATTAAGGCACTGTAAAGGGAGTATGCATTTTTTAACAAACCACTTTTCCATCAACTGTCCATTTACAGTGAAGACAAAAGGTCAGAAACAACTTTAAAAGTAAACAGAATACTATCTCAAGTTGAACCACATTCTAGCAAGTCAACTCTGGGTTAGCCCTGCTGACAAACCTCAGCTGTATGGGGGACAGACAGACAGACAGACAGACAGACAGACCATGGTAAGCCTGGGATTTTGGCATGAGCCTCCTGAAAGCAGATGGAAAATGGGAGGAGGTGAAGACCAAGGTGGGGAACACAACCCTCTTGTCTCCCTCACTCCTCCTCCTCCTCCACGTGCACACTGGTGGGTCCCTTGCCCTGCTCCTCGTCCCCTCGGTTACGGAGAGTCTCCTTGCTCAGGGCGCATCTAATTGAAAGCGATCTCTGGGCACCCTGTGTCCAATTGTTTGGAGGAGCCCGAGAAAGTCACCTAGGGGGAGGCCACCTAGGTGGCGTGTAACATTGTTACAAAAAACACCCCAAAAGTGAAGACAAAAAAACAAAACAAGTAACATCAATTGACAGGGCCTCTGACAAAACCTCAGCTGTATGGGGGACAGACAGACGACAGAGACAGTAGACAGAAATGGGGAGGGGGCAGGCGCTGAGGAGGGGAGAGGGAGGTGAAAGGGAGGGGACAAGGTGAACAACGTGCACACGGGCACACTTGGGGTGGAGGGAGAGTCTCTTGCTCAGGGGGCAGCGGGGAATCCGCGCAGAGCCACTGGGGGCGGGCGGGGCTCACCCCACGCCCACGCTAGCACCCCAAGCACTCCAATGGGTCACTCTCTCTCCGTCCTTCCATCACTCACCCTCTTTCTCTGGTCTTTCCTTCTCTATCCCTTTCTTTCTCCCTTTCTCTCTACTCTCCTCTCTCCTCTCTCTCTCTCTCTCTCTCTCTCTCTCTCTCTCTCTCTCTCTCTCTCTCTCTCTCTCTCTCTCTCTCTCTCTCTCTCTCTCTCTCTCTCTCTCTCTCTCTCTCTCTCTCTCTCTCTCTCTCTCTCTCTCTCTCGTTATTAAGCACACGCCATCGAGGTTCCTGTTCGTCACAGGGGCCTGTAGATGTTATCTCCCCCCTACCCCCACCCTGGCGTATACGGTTACCTCCAAAATATTCCATAAATTAGATTGGGATTGGCAATTCAGTATACGGAGGTGGAGTCTGGAATGGCCCGGGATTGGCCGAGGATGGGAGGGTCCCGGGGGGGTGAGGGTGGTGGTGGGATGGGTGGCGTGTTGTGTGTGTGTGTATGTGTGTGTGGGTGTCTGAGGGATCAGCCAGGCGGCGAGGGAGGATCTGCAAGGGCGTTTGCGTTGGACCGAGCACAGTAGGGAGGGGTGTCCCTGGCGGGGGAGACGAGAGTGGGCCGCTTAAGGGCTTTGGGATGAAGAGAGGATCCCAAAGCCCCCCCCCCCCCCCCCCATCCACTTCCTAGTTGAATGGAGATTCTTTCACTAGGTGGATTTGGTGGGATGGGAGGGGAGGGTGGTCTGAGAGACAGAGAGAGAGAGAGAGAGAGAGAGAGAGAGAGAGAGAGAGAGAGAGAGAGAGAGAGAGAGAGAGAGAGAGAGAGAGAGAGAGAGAGAAAGAGACATACAAAGTGGGTTTGGGCTAGGCGAGGGGGGGTACTTTGAGTGCCATGACAGACATGCATCACCCCCCACCTGTAATGAAACAAGGCTGTATTTGGACAAGCGATTTTCCAAACCTCCCCACCACCAGCTCCCTCGGACAGCCCCGTCAATCCCCCAGAGCACGGAGAAAAAAGGTCCTGAGCCGAAACGTCCGTGGCCGATTGGATTAGGAGGAAACCTGTGAGGTCCCCAAAACAATGGGCTCTCAGAGGATCTGCAATAACACAAACATGGCCCATGACACGGAGCCCCGGCACTTCAAAAAAGAAACCATTACCGGTCTGGGTCTGACCGTCTGAGGACACGCACACTAACAAACACAAATGAATGACATTAGTGCACGGCACAGAGGTTCAAGTTCACTGTGAGTCCAGGATTAGGGAATAAGCCATCCAAGGCCCGGCTTGTGTTACAGAGGGATATAGAATGTGTTACGCTCCAGCTACAATTGTACTGCCTATCGTGTTTTTATACTTCAGGTGTGCTATAACGGCACATTATCCCCCATAACGTCCACCCTTTTATTACCCTTATAAAATACAAATAAAACAGAGTCAGAGAGAGACAGAGATAAATAAAAAACGAATAAAACAATCAGAAAGAGATGTTCAGTAAGATTGACGATTACTACAGGCATTATACGACTATTGGATTATTAGAGCAGAAAGAAAGACAAACTTAAGATAGACAGAAGGAACAGTGCAATCTCCCTCACTGGCCTGCTCGGACATCACGGACAGTTCAGCCGAGGCCGTAAGTTGAGAGCAAGCAATATGAGAACCAGTGGCGGTGGAGGGCGTAAAGGGCTATGGGGAGGAGAAGGGTCAGGGGTTCAGCCCCTACCTGGGGGCCCCAACGATCTTGATTCTGTTACCTACTGGCCTCCATGCATGGCTAATGCGGTGCGCTGTCCCTTTAATTAGGCCTGACCTCGTGGAGCGCCGGTGGGAGTTCAGATCGTTTAGAAACGCAGCACTACGTCACGGTGTGGGGGGGGGGGGGGGGGGGGGGGGACGACTTGCCGCGTAAACTTTAATTGTAATGGTGATAGTGGTCAAGACACATACAATGACCGCCAGGGAAACCATGGCAACTCTTACACCGAGAAACCGCTTCTCCCGCTTTATGAAGGGATACATCACAAAATCAACACTATTAGAGAAAAATCTGGAATAAAACAGTAGCCTCTGCTACTCGTCAACTTTTGGTGACAACTTGATGTATAAAGTTTTAAGGCTTGAGACGTAACCAGGCTTGGGGTCAATAACTTATCCCAGATGATATGAATGGAATTATTTCCTTTTCTTTGCTGTATTTAAAGCACAGAGTTGAACGTGTTCTGGATATCCATGAGTTACAACTTCACTGAGGAGTGACATCAGCACAGGATATTTGATTTGAATCATGGTACCTCAGACATTTCCAATGCGTTAAAAGCCAATCTAACGTTGTGAAAACCATTGAGCCGAACAATTGTACTGATGTATTTACGTTTCTAAATTATTGATATACATTATTATTTTATTTGTAATTTATTTGGGAACATATTGTATTGATTAACGATTGATTGTCCTTTCAACCAATTCGTTGTGAAAGAAATCATTTAGACATTTAGACATGTATAACATTGAGGCAAATAGAAAATACATAGGGGTAGGAATAATGACATCACTTGACCATCTGGTAAAAAAAACATCTAGCTTGTTAAAACACTCAGCGGCAAGTGGCATGTTCAATTGTGCCTGAAATGCTGATGAATCAAACTGTTTGTATTCCTCCACACACATACATGGGTGCACACATACCCATGGGTGCACACACACACACACACACACACACACACACACACACACACACACACACACACACACACACACACACACACACACACACACACACACACACACACACACACACACACACACACACACACACACACACACACACACACACACACACACACACAGCTTCCCCTCCTGCGTTCCTTTTCCAGGGGACAATCTGTTTCTGATTTGACTGCTCCTGATCTATATAAAATGCGGCGTGTCTAGCGAGTGCCGCGCGGCCCCGGTCCGGAGTCGAGGCCCCTGGTCAGGGCCCGGGCTCCCGACGAGGAGCCGTGGACCATGTCTGTGTTTGTCTCTCCTTCGCTCTCCGACATGTGGTTCTGGTTACCCAATGTTTTACTGCTCAACAATGTCTCTCACTCGGAGCCCGGCACACTGCATAAAGACCACTTTGTCGTCCCCCCCTCCTTCGCCACCACCACCAGCACCACCCTCACGTCCAAGCCCCACCACCCCCACACCAGCCACTCACTCCTGGGGAGTTGAGCTGCCTGATTCGTCCTGCTCACATATCCACATCCGTCCGTGTGTATGCGCACATTTCTAAGTGCGCACAAACACAAAAACACACAGAGATGCACAGAAAGAGGGTGATGGCATCACCGAGTTCAGTGCTACTCATCCATATAGACAAAAAATGTACGCCATTTGCCCCGAAACAGACCAACTACGCCAACACCTCTTTTTATTTCCGAACCCCAGCAACCAGGCCTAACTTTACTTTAACTTTAGTGCTGTATACATAAAGCCAGTGTTTGGCTGTCGGTCCTCCTGCCAGCTTGTTGGGTCTGCTTGCTTTGGTGGAGACTCAGTTAGTTAGAACCAGCGTTAGCGGTGCTACTTAAACCCTGGCCTATGACAGATGGAACGTTCCGGATCAAACCTAAAAACAGCATAGAGCAACACCAAGCCAGGCACTCCAGCGTCAATAATAAAAAGACCTATCGGGTGGAGAAATTGTATAAAAAAGTGGGGGTCTGGAAAGAAGTGGAATGACATATGTGAAATGTGAAAATCATATAAAACATCAAGCGGTAACAGTAAATTAACAAATTACAACAGTGGGATTTCAACAGCCAGTAAGGTTGTTAAGGGCTAAGCAAAGGGAGAGCCCTGACACCATGTCCGACTGACACGATATCACACGTGCCAGCTCTCTGTCTATTTCACACCCCCACCATTTTACAGCATGGAAATCTAACTCTGATCTCCTGGTTCTATTTGGAGTGGGTGCTTGGCGAGAAAGGGCCAGCAAGGTCTCATTGCCCAATGGGTGTGTCATGAAGTCCCTGCCGTTGTCACTTGAGTCAAGTTTCTCAGCACCTAGCAGGCACTAAATACTGCTCATTATCTATTGACACAGCTGGCGCACAGAGGACACTTAAGCCAGAATGTGTTTAAACTTCATTTCCCAGCAGGCCTATCACCATTTTGCAAGATACAGCTTTTGGTCAATGCTGTGGTCTATTCGATGAGTGAATTTTATCTCTCAATGGATTGTTTATATAGAACACGTGCTTATTTTAATACCAAGTTACCCACACAGTGCCTGAGAAATTGGAAAATACTTTATTCCGTAGATTTAATCTTTTTAATGTCAGCCAGAAGTTTAAATATCAATGCTAAAAATATTAAAATGGGGGAAGATTGCCTCACAAAGGGCACAATATAAGCTTATGAACAGAATCACTGCTTGTATTTGAATTGAAATAGAGAAATCAGTTTCCATGTGAACAACTCTCATCCAAAGAGGTCAAATTATTTGAGAACTTGGAAGGTCTGCTCCCAGGGTCAATACCTTCCACCCCACACAGTTCTTCACAACATTTCATCCCACTTTCTCTCACACCCCAACCCACTAAGGGTTTCCTAAAAGGCCCGAGGCGGATCCACATGTGCGACATGCGGTAGCCTCCTGACCCCCCGGACATGCTAACAGATGGGTGGGGGTCAGCGAGGGCCACAAGGTAGAGCCATCCGGGGATTCTCTGGAGAGGGCCTGAGAGCCAAAACCACCACATCGCAGAAAGCCCGGGTGGGAGGTTGAGAGGTGACATTTGTTCAACATTATCGCCCGCTGGGTTCACTGCGTGGTGTGAAACCTTCACACCTGCCTTTGTCCAACATTGATTTGACTTAGAACTCATGAGAAGTCCGTCCGATGATTAGAACAGCTATTTTACTCAATTTTGGCCATGAACATGGCTGACACGGCAGTATGCTCTCTGGCTTTTTTTTTGCAGCAAATCTGGAACATAGGAAAGACATTTGATTCCATTGTAGTTTTCAAACAATGTATTTTTGATTAACTGATTAGGAATGTCAAAACTACAGCAATTAATCAACTGTCTATTGAACCTTTAGCGCAACATAGGGAGTTCTAATAATAACAGTAAGACTGAGTAGGCCTTCTGAGTCATGTAAAACATGTATTGACAGAAATGGGCCTAAAAAAAGCAGGAACTTTAAACGTCCCCATCCTAACAAGACACAGCGCTTTTCACTCACTCATTGCAATACAAATTCCCCCTGCTAAACAGAGCCCATAATTCAATTCATTGGGGGAATAAACATCTTTGCTCCGTCAGCAATGTGTGTCCCACTGAATGTCAGTCATACTGTACATATCATGTCAGTCTTTGTATTTCCACTCACCTCAAGGAACCCCCCCCCCCCTCCCCACCACCACCCTGCAGCCCCCAACCCCCCCCCCCCCCCCCCCCCCCCCCCCCCCCCGCCACACACACATACACACACACGCACACACACCACACCCCATGCCCCTCGCCCCAACAACCGCCCCCACCTCTTTTTTAACTTCAATTAGTGTCAGGGTTTGATAAATGAATTCCTATATTCCATGAAGTCTACAAGACATTTCCATTAGCAACACAATTATGTTATTCATTACTTGTTTAAGTTGATCAGTTTAAATTGAAAATATTTCTTTATAGTTATTTTATATGTTTAGTTATTCCACTCGTATTTCTTTCTGTTAAATTAAAATATTATATTTACAGCAGTTGGAAATATGGTGGTTAGTTTA
The DNA here is from genome assembly GCA_026745465.1 of Lota lota. NCBI lineage: Eukaryota > Metazoa > Chordata > Actinopteri > Gadiformes > Lotidae > Lota > Lota lota. The sequence continues at coordinate 1,211,195 of JACYXH010000472.1, read as the reverse complement.
AAACATGGTTCAAATGTATGAGGCGTTTTTTAAATTGGTAGCGTTGCAAGTTCGGCGCAAGGGCGCCATCTTCTGACAAAAACTATTCACATATAGTCAAGAAACTGAACAACCACTAAATTGTGTGTGGTGAGACTACAATTAAATTCTCACAGAATAATTTGCCCATGAAGAGGGTATTGTGGTTCGGAAATGTGCAATGACTATATTTTAGGAATAAATGTGTAACCATTACTGAACAATATATTTAAAAAAAGAAATGTACAAATCTCTTTTGGTGAGAAAAACAGAGGTTTATAAAATGTAACTATATGGTAAACTATATGGAGTATAACACCATACCAAGGAAATACATGACTCTTCAATATCCCTGACCTCATAACCACCAAATTAGGTTAATTTCCTCACGTCATAAATGTACACAAATGTATTTTACAGTACGAAGATGCCTCCAAATCCTTCCAATACAATACCAGAAACAAAAAAACAAAAAAAGATGTATGGAATTGTTGCCCAGCCCTGTCATAGTCGCCGCAGCATCAAACACTTTGCTATGAAACAAATGCTAATGATCAGCAAGGCTAGCTTTGACAAAAGGTTCCAAAAGCATAATCTGACATTATACTATTCCACAGGAAGATGGAAGAAAACCTCAAAGGAATGTTAGTGCGGAGTGGGGCGGGGTGGGAGGGGGGCGGAGTGGAATAGTTGGGTTTAATGAACTCGTTCCGCCGCATGACTAATGATAATTAACATGCAAATTAGCCTGGGGGTGCAGAGGGAAGGCACAGTGGTCCTCTGTTCATAATTACTGATCCAGCAAAGGAACATCAGGCTATAAGGAATGTTCCAGTGCTGAGTGGTAATTGTGTTGGTGATTGAGGAACCTGTGCCTAGGACACGATGAGCTCCAGAGGCAAACACCATTACGGTGACGAGGTGAGCAAGAAGAGGAATGACAAGGTAGACAAAGAAAAGTAAAGCTGGCCTAACTTTTGTGGAGCATTACGTGTGGTTGTTGTGGTTGCGGCCGCTGTCATTTTCGATTTCAACGTTGAAATAAGCCTTATACAATTTCACAACAAGTTCTAGGCTATCAAGGGAAAAGCAAGACCATTTGTCTTAAAATAACCTTGGTGATTGAATGAAATGCAATGAGAAAAAGGAAAAATAATGAAAATCTGGGACAGGAACAGAACTTTGATTAAACAACAATTGTTGGACCCCTTTTCATTAAACAAACAGAAATTCACATTACAGAAAAATTATATATAGAGCAGAAATGTGTGTTAAACTTTTTCCAGCAACACAAGCAAACAGAACATAGTTTCATTCATCACAACTGTAGAACACTTTTTTGTACGTCTTCATTACTTGCCAGGCTAATTTAATGGTGAACTGGTTGATCATAAACCTGTCATAGCCGTGGCAAAGTGTCACAAGATAGACACTGCACATCGCTGTCTGACTGAGCAGTGGTTTAGAGAACCTGACAGAGTGTTAGTACCCTGTTAAAAATTAATGGTTCGGTCCAGTAAGCAAAAATACAAACTCACAGGGGCATAGGTTTGATACGGAACAGTTGTGTAAAATAATGGATTTCTTGAAAAACATACAAAAATACTTACTTTGAATGAAAGCCAGAACATTAAGCAACCATAGACATAACGTACATGTGTTTTTGGTCTATCAGTTTTACTCGACTAGAGAAGTAGGTGGGACAAATTCATGACTTACCTTCTTTTTAAAACCAACCATCTACCCTAACTATAATACGAAAATGGGAATGATTCCGTTTATGTTTCGCATCTTCTCCATATTAATAAGGTTAATTTATAACAGACCAATCAGTCAGAAAATAAAAACTGTGTGCAGTCCAGCTACAAGGTATGATATTCAAAGTGAATGTGGCCCTGTGTTAAGGTAAGTTGTTTAAATGTTTGGGTGTGTTCCCACTGTTTGACATTTAAAGAATGTAAAGGCTAAGTTATCTTTGTCCAAAGTATAGGGAGTACCAAATAACAAGTAAACACAAACCTAACGTTATTTCAAAAAGCTTGACTACTTAGCAACTATGTTGCCATTATGGTCTTTGACTGGACCCTTTATAAGAGCGCATGTAACTTTTTTCGTTTTTAAGTTACGAATAGGATGAACAGAAAGTGTAGTGTTAAATATTATGTGTTTGATTTATTTATAATTCAAACTATTCAGATTTAAACTGTTTATGTTTCATATGAACATTATGCCTTAATGCGATTAAACCCTTTAAATAAGGACACCTGTGTGTGACATCATCCTCTTAGGTGTGCCAATGGAACAAAGAAGCAAAGTTTGAAGAGCATGTGCTCGAATTTTAAGTTGTTTCCGACCTTAATGGAACCTGTATGATTGATGTTGCATTTCGGTAAAGCTCTCAACTCCTAATACGTTGTTGAGTCATCTCTATATTTAGAATTGGAGTGAATCTACAGGTCTAACATGGTTTACTTACCAGGAGGACAGTGTTCGTAGTTGCAGCTATGACCGTGGGCGACCAGTTCCGATGAATAATTTATTTTGGTTTAAGAAACCTGGGAAATCGAAGGAAATAAAATTGTTTATTGATTTTGACAGTTACTACGTCAATGTCAATGGCAGGGGCACAGTGAAGAATGCAGGACTACAAAACTGCATGGAACTGGTGAGCCTACTTTCCAATGGCTATTTCAAACAGCAGGATAACACACCGTGTCATGACATAAACCGCCATCAACTATAACCATATCTATAGTACAAGTAGACGTTCTAGTCAGTACACTGACCGTAGCCTTTTGAGGAAACTAAATATAAATATTGTACCCCATGTTGCACTGATAAATAATACACGGTATAAGATATAAACAGGGTTTATTTAGAAAATTAATTAAGTTTCATCGTTTCAGAGCGTTTGTCTTCGTTCCCCATCGACTGTACATCTAACTATAAATCCATCTTCGTTATGCCCTTGCCAGTCAGCAAGTCCACGGTCAAGTGACTCAGAGAAATTGGTGTGTTTGGGTAGAAGCCTACAAAACTCAATTTAACGTTGCTAGCTAACGTCTAAATTAGCTGCAATTTGCCCTACCTCTTCCTTTATGCGGTGTTTGATTAAACACTAACACTTTTAAGTGGAAACGAAGCATGAATCGGCGACAAGGCCTACCTCCTAGAAGGACACAACTGGGAGCGTTTTCGGGGACTTGCACAACAGCTACGTTATCTTTGTATTCATTTGGGCCGCTGATAAGTGTGGACTGTAAGCAACGTCGGCGTGTTTTAAGAACGTATTTTGCCTTTGTCACCGACGTGCCTTTTTCTCGCTGTTCTCTCGTGGCCGGGGGTCACACCGGGGTCAAACCTGATGTTGGCGTCATCAACGTTCTCTAAAAAAAAATATTATTTGAACGGGCAAGAACACTGTTCTTGACTTCAAGACAGTTTTCCGTTGTTCAAGATGCAATGCTTCACAAACGATGGTCTTCGTGGGTGCAATAATATTTTAGACAAGGCGATATCCTGGTCAGATAGGCTATACACTAATTAAATTCCGTCGAACTCCTAAGGATTATAGCCATACAACTAAAACAATCAGCAGCAATACATGATTTAGTCTGTCGCCTAGTGAACATTGGGAATAGGACACTTGTATAAAATACAAACAACCTCAGAAAATGGAAATACATCTGTGGAATGTGGAGCAGAACCCTGTTATTTTTATAGTGAAAATGGTACTTACATTGTTATTAATTTAAACACAATTTAAATCAATTGCTTGAAATAAATACACGGTTTACATTTTTTTTTTCAATTCTTTAATTACAGATCGACCAAAACATCCATGTAATGGCACCACCAAATCCGCTAGTTTGTGGTCATCACCTTCAGAAAAGAAAACATTTTGGCATGTTATTGTCATCGTCATGATAAAATAACCAAAGGTGGTAAATCGTTCTAATATCTCATCTGATCTCACATGTTGTTTGTAGTAGTATAGCTTATTAAAAAAAAAAAAATCTAGTGAACATACAATCAAACAAGAAAAATATGACTTTTTAATTTGCCATTCAATTTCTCTTTATCTTTTAATCCCAAAAACCTGACCACCAAAAAACAAAACACTACCAACACTGTGATCTATTAAGATTACAGATCTAACCCTATTAAGGAGCTGGTAAGGGGTGAGGCCATCTTGCTCAGGGATGATGCTGACATTGGGCATCAAACCCAGTACCTTCCTGCCAGACACCATGGCAACCACTACAGTGTCCCCTTCCAATCCCGACAAAGGGTTTTTTAGCCAAGCGTTTTCCGAACTGTGATGGTAAAGGCTGGAGGCTACTCACGTTGTTGATCCAGGGGATGTAGGCGCTCACACGGGTGAAGACGGAGGGCTTCTTGGGGTAGTTGCAGCCCATGCTGGAGCCGAAGCTCACCACCCCGTGGACGTCCCAGGACCCATCGGCGTTCTGGCAGTTCAGGGGTCCACCAGAGTCTCCCTAAAACATCAACAAGGAAAGACAAGGGGAGGAAGAGTGTGGAGGGGAAGAAATGACGTGTTATATAAAGTGAGTATATTAATGTACATGAAAGAAAGAATGTGAGTTACAATTCTTAAATAACTGAAATCATGACGAATTTCCAATGGCAGGAGGACAGAACTATGTGTATGGCTATGTGTTTAGATATCTTGTCTTCCTCAATTATAATTAAAGCATAAGAGTCAAAGCAGGGTTGATATGGGACTCACGTTGCAGCTAGCCAGCACTCCGTCTCCTCCGGCGCAGACCATGCTGGTGGTCACCAGGCTGCCCCACCAGTCGTTCCTGGAGCAGTTGTAGTGGCTGAGCACTGGAAGAAGAGCCTGCTGGAGGGCGTCAGCAATGGGACCTCCGGCTATGAACAAGGACGGACGCCAAATTTGGATCAACCGCCTCGCACTTAATCATGAACACTTTTGAGGACATTTGCTCACGGTACATTTGTTTTCAAATGTACGTTGTTTATGATGTAATGGACAACTGTTTAGTATAGGCCTGTGCTGTTAAAACATTCACATATTTTAAATTGGTAAAGGACAGTTGTGGAGATAGATACATCCACAGACATTACAGAGGAATCTCACAATGTAACAGACGGGACTTGGATATAGAAGAAGACAAGCGTTAATAAATCATGAGGTAAACATACTCCAAAGACGTCCCCAGCCGGTGACGTAGCAAGGAGCGCCGTGAGGCAGGAGGATCCCGGAGTCAGGGAGACAGGCAGGCATGACGCTGTCGGAGATGGCCACTGGAGTGGCCAGCTTGATCAGGGCGATGTCATTACTGGGAAAAGAAACATAAAAAAGCCATTTGGGTATGTCTTTCAACCACTAGGATTAGCAGCTTGAAAAAGCACATTGCAAAAATAATAATCTGAAAAGTATTCAGCTTTTTCTAATAGGCTTTAAAGGTAATGTTCGGTCATGGCATTTAAACATGTTCGTCAAGACATACTACATTCATTTAGATATTGTGTCTCCCTATAGGAATGTGAGTTTTTGTTATGCAACGAGAAATGGCGAAGCCTACCGGATTCTGGCGGAGTCCCAGTTCTCGTGGACAACAATCTTGGCGGGGCTGATGGCCATGGATCCAGCCTCGTTGTCGTTCTTCATGTTGTGTTTGCCCAGGTACACTCTGTAGGTGCGACTTCTACATAGCGACCAGGAAACATACAGAGACACCGGTCAGGCATGCTCAGATGCAGCATTTGGGAACCAGTAAGATGCTGTGGTCCTGTCTAGAACACCTGGTAGAGATGGCATTAACACTGCCATTGCTGCAAGAGTGTATGCTATCATGGGATTGGTCAGCATCCAACAAATGTCTTATATTCCCAAATAAATCACTTTGGTGTTTGATGGCAGTCTATTGTTATTGGTTTTAGACTTAAATAATTGTATATTTTAGTAAATAAAACAAACACAGAAATACACTGTGGAGTGTACCCATAACTCCATTACTCTAGAGAACCATGTCCTTCTTAAGGATGCACTGCCATGAAAGCCTGAGCATGTTACCCGATGCAGTGGGCCGCCGTCAGCACCCACTGGGGGGCGATGAGGGTGCCACCACATGTGTGGTAGAAGCTGCTGCCACTCTTGTACTGCAGAGACACCTGAAGTCATAGAAAACAAACATGGTTAATCAAAATAAATGATCATAAATAATAATAATACAAAAATGCAATGAAACATTCAAACGATGGGATTCTTCTCATGCTATTTTTTTATTTAGATGGGGTGTTTATCCAAAACAACCTAGAGTTGTTTCAGAAATATGTCATGAAGAAGCAGGTAGTGAAGGCATCATGCTCGAGGATGCCTACAGGCAGGCTGTGGAGTGTGGACCCTGGGGATCGAACCCAGTAACATTTGGCAGGGTGTGGAGCATCCGAACCAATCTATGCCATCAATGAATTATGATTGATATTTTGTAGACATACCTGCCAGGGCCAGCTGTGCACTCGGACATCCTCTCCACCGACCACCCTGGTGACGATGGGGGGGAACGTGGGCAGGCCACACCCGTAGGCTGGGGAGAACAGCACATACAGCCCTTCTTTACAACATAGTCAACATATAACACATAGTTAACATAGTCAACTTATTCACCCATGCAAAATCCACTGCATTGTGGTCAATTTCTTCACTTAATTGGATCTTTGTATTCTTTTATTTTAGAATACAATAAATGAGCAGATTGAAAAGGCTTCTGTTATGTATTTAGCAATTATTTATGAAGACATTTGATAGAAAATATAAAGGTTAAATATAAAGGTTATGTATAACCTTTATATTTAACCTTTATATGCATATCATATTTATATGCATATCCACTAAACAGTGTTATTATTTCAACACATTGATGCCTACCGCCAGCGACAAACAGCGCCAAGACCAGAAGCTTCATGGTGTCCTGAATTAAGTTCAAGTTGTCCTCCTCCTTCCCCTTTTATATAAGACACCAACACAGCTGCTGGAAACATACACACTACCGCGGGGCGCGTTGCCTTGATGAAGTCCAGGAAAATAAACAAGAGTAGAGATAAGTCAGATAAATACCCTTTATCTGGCTAATACTGTGAACTCCTGCAGGTGCCTCGCAATGACCTCAAAAGATCATGATATATTAAGGGGAATTTTGTTCTTATTTTTCTTGGTATTATTTACAGTTTATTTACATGTTTTGTAAAATGGGTCGTTTGAGGGGCTATTCTGAATGGTGGCATTCATTTCCTGCATTTTCATGAGTTATTTTTTTGTATAGGAAGTAAAGATTTGAGATGTACTGTAATCTGATAAAATTAAGACAGATTATATAATATATATGCTTGGTCATATTCTCCAGCCTTATTTTAAGATACCAATCCGATTCCATGGCCAAACCTACACAATGGATGCAGTCTGTAGTTGTTTTGATAATATACATTTTTTTAACAAAGAAACTAACTTAACTAACCATGTTAAATTTATATTAAAAACATTGCAGCACTGAATGATTTAACCGATAATTGCTATTGTATTGTAGGTTAAGGTTTGCGGTAACCCACTTTAGGATTACATAAGCCATGGGAACACCTCGTTACTAAACACATGTTTCAAGATCCTGAACTTTTCTGTTGTTGATCAAAGTAAAAACACTTCAAAAACATAAATATAATTCTGTTTGTCTACTTGACTCCACCCTATATTTTGATCCACTTTTGGTCTTCCAGAGGACCTTGTGAAGGGTATAAATATCAGAATGGCTGCGGTGGAAGTTGTTTAGCCGCAGACATGATGAAGTTTGTGCTCCTTGCTGTCCTAGTCGCTGGTGGTAAGGTCATATTATTTACTCATTCCCAAATGGAAATGCTACAAAACGCTGCTAGAGCATTCTTCTAGTCCTATGCATTCAAGAAATGTCCACTTTATGAGGATTTGATGATGATCAATTTAGATGCAGAAGGTTATTTGAAGATCTTGAACTACAGTTCATGACCATATTATGCCTTCCTTAAACGAACAACGTAACTGTTATTCTATGTATTTATCCATCTATTTGTCTGTATCTCTCTCCATCAGTCTGTTTGTCTGTCTGTCTGTACGTCTACCTATCTACTTGTGTTCTAATCTGTCTGTCCGTGTGTCTGTTCGTCTGCTTATCTATCCGTGTTCTAATCTGTCTCTGTCTGTGTGTCTGTCTTCCCAGCCTATGGGTGTGGGCTGCCCACCTTCTCCCCCATTGTGACCAGGGTGGTTGGGGGGGAGGATGTCAGGGCTAACAGCTGGCCCTGGCAGGTACAGGAACAGACAGTATTCACCACACATTATCTGAATAGTATATTCATAATAACCATTTAGAATTCGATTTGATATATTTAATATATTTCAATATTTTATTTTATAAAGTAATATCTTTTATAATTATTAATGATATTAAGTATAATTATTAATATAAGTATAATGATAACAATTGTTTTATTTTTACATATAATATAAAGTATAACATAGTGTTTAGTATAGCCTATATTTCTAAATATAAACAATTGTTCACCAGGGCTGTGGTTGTGTGTGTTAGATCTCTCTGCAGTACAACAGGGAGGGTGAGTGGAGACACACCTGTGGAGGCACCCTGATCTCAGACCAGTGGGTGCTCACCGCTGCTCACTGCATCAGGTGGGTCGTCGTGGAAACAAGAGACACAGCACACTAGTACACAGGTGGAGCCTACCAGGTTGCAGTGGTACCACCCAGGTGTTTTGAGTAAACCCATGGAAGTTGCTCATAAGCACAACCTCGATGTCCAATGGATAGGTGAATTTAGCTGGCTCACTGTAGAGGGCAATATTCCTCCATGATTAAATTTAATCGAGAGTTAAAACAAAACCCTTGGAACTTGTATATTTCATGTTTACTTGTAGGATTTTTGTTTTTATCCTTCACTTTTCAGACACTTTTTTGAACGATGTTTGTGGCTTTTTGCCTCTAGTAGTATAATATAACATACAAATAAATAAAATATAAAAAAGTTAGACTGCTTTGTTATAGCAAATGTGACAAAGCCGATGGAACAAATTTCACACCATAACACTGTTTTCAAACGTCGTTTTTCGACTATCGCTTTTGTTTTCATTGACAAAGCATTTGCTCCCGTGTGCCTCCAGCAAGGGGAAGCAGTACAGGGTGGCTCTGGGGAAGCACAGCCTGGTACAGGCCGAGGAGAAGGCTGTCTTCATGGCCCCCACCACCATCATCGTCCATGAGAAATGGAGCTCCCTCTTCATCCGGTACAGGAATTAATATTTTATCTATTTATTTACTTATTTAATTTCACCTTAAATTAACAAGGAAGTCCCGTGAGATTAAATATATTTTTCAAAGGCAGTCCTGGCCAAGATAGCACACCAGTAAAACTAGGTTACAAATTTATAAAATAGAGCATGTCAAAATAGACAAGGGGAAGACACTAATACTGATATACAGATCTACAATATAAGGCTAAGGAAGGAAATCTGCACAATCTGCAGCTGTTAATACTGCTAATATTAATTCTTGTTGCGATTAAAGGGTTCCTATTTTTTACCACTCTCAAGTGAGCTGGGGTGTTTCTCTGTGATCTCCATAGCAACGACATTGCCCTGATCAAGCTGGACGCCTCTGTGACCTTCACTGATACCATCATGGCCGCCTGCATCCCCAACGCTGGCTTCCTGCTTCCCCACGACACGCCTTGCTATGTCACTGGCTGGGGACGCCTCTCCAGTGAGTGCACGGGCACACCCCTTCTTCTCATTGGATACCCACTAGTATCCAATATTTTAGATAGTCAATCAGAATCTCAAGGATAAAACTAAATCTCTGTGGAAATCATAAGAATGTGATCGCATAACGGACTTAATTCATCACATGACTCAAATGTTTAACTTAACTCTATGTGTGCCATTTGTATGTTGGTTATTTATCAATGCATTTGCCTTGTAACTAACCAAACAAACACAGGGACAGCATACTTTGACATCACTTACCATACAGTTTACTTGGCAAGTGACATCACTCCAAACCAATTCAGGCCAATCAGAAATGGCTGCAATAACCAGTGGTTCACCAAAGAGAGCGCTATTGCCATCCCTTTAGTTTGATTACCTCTTACCTCTTGAGGTTTACTGACCTCCTGGTTTGGTTCTCCTCACAGCTGGAGGTCCCATCGCTGACAACCTGCAGCAGGCCCTGCTGCCAGTGGTCGACCACGCCACCTGCACCAAGCCTGACTGGTGGGGAGGCATGGTGAGGAACACCATGGTCTGTGCTGGAGGAGATGGAGTCGTATCTGGATGCAACGTGAGTCTACGGGAACATGAACAAATGATCTCTTCATTACTTAATGAGAAAGAAGACAATGCTATCTCAAAGTACACACTCTGAAAAAGGTGACATGAAATGAAGAGGCTCATCTCTGGAGCGATGAATCGATACATGTGCATATATACATTTGTAGCTTCTGAAAATCTGTAAAATGAAAATGTTGGCATCCAATATCGATGTGGGAGCAAGCAATAGCGCAGGCTAGCTACAGGAACCAGAAACAAGGGGGTTGTTTTTTCTATCTCTAAAACAATGATAAATAAAAACTTCTTCTTTCTTTACTTTCAAAATGAAATAGAATCCTCCCTATTTAGAATAACGACCAACGAACAAACTAACTGTAAGCTAGCATATCTTCTTGTGTATATGTAAATATTTGTATGGTTCAGGGAGACTCTGGCGGACCCCTGAACTGCCAGAACGCTGACGGCGCCTGGGAGGTCCACGGTATCGTGAGCTTTGGCCTGGGACTCAGCTGTAACTACGCCAAGAAGCCCACCGTGTTCACCCAAGTCAGCTCCTACGTGGACTGGATCAACTCTGTAAGTTCTGCAGCGCCTTGCCTTAAGAACTACTTTGCTGCCATCTATGGGTTGACAAGCCCTTTTAAGGTTGATACGCCTCTCCAAATTATATATATATATATATATATATATATATATATATATATATATATATATATATATATATATATATATATATATATATATATAATGTTATAAAGTAGCAAATATACCATACATGCTTAGTATGGGTGGCCCGAGTGGAAAGCATGTTGGACACATTAGTCAAATGAACTAACAATGTGTTTGTGCTGTCTTTAGTGTGTCTTACAAAACACTGATTAAAAATAATAATAATAACCTAACCATGTTTTCTCTGTGTCTTCCACAGAAAATGGTGACTTATTAACAAGGACAACGATTCTCTGACCCCAGTCATCACATTAAATACTGAATAAATAAAGTATTGAATCATGGCTTTGCCTCTGCTCCCACTGTGTTGTGATTTGGTCACTAGTGGTCTAAATACCTGCAAGACAAATTGTGGACCAGTCCGGCTGAAAGCACAACAATTGCATACATCTTTAACATGGATGGCCTCAGAATTAACACACCTGCAGTGTTAATGACATTATCCAACATCAACTGTCAACTGTACAGAAACAAGAGATCTTGTCAAAGAATCTTACCAAAAAATTGGTATCAGTGTTTTCAGTATACAGGTATCTTCTAAATAGATAAAATGTTAAACGAAGACCCTGATTTGTCCGTAGGTGTTCATCTAGTATACAATATGTATCCTCACACTTCATTCTGCTAGATGGCCTTATAAAATATAATATAATATGTTCAAAAAGCTTACAAATTAATTACAAAATTAGCAACATGACAATAAATGAGAACACTGACCAACCGATTAAAATGTAAATCAACCAATGCCTTTTGTAAAAGTGCATGGAGAAACACTTGGACACTTAAAGAACATTGATAGGACAAATGTACAGAATACCACATGCTGTTTTCCCAGAGCTGGGGTCTATATCTAGAAGGCACTTGTGTTTGAAGGATAAATAGATGAGGTTCCTGACTCTGAATGCTGGTTTTGGACCTTCAATCATGATGATCCAGTGTATGGTCTTGACTGTGCTTTTTGCCAACGGTAGGACATAAACATATGTTTTTATATATGTATGCTACTTTTATATTATTAATTCTGTTCGTATTTTACTTATTGTATCAATTCAAATCAATTCAATATAATCAAAAAAAAGAAATATGTATTGTTTTCAAAAGTCAAATCAATTTGAATGGCATTCTCCTATTGTTCCTGGTCTGCCCCTAGTTGTGTGCATTCTTAATTTTGGGTTGTATTGCATGGTTTAGTTAACAGGAAAATAAAACTCAGGTTATATGAACAAAATGTTATGTTTACCTGTTCCCTAGCGGCCTATGGCTGTGGTCGGCCCACCTTCCCCCCGGTGGTCAGTAGGGTGGTGGCGGGACAGGAAGCGCTGCCCCACAGCTGGCCCTGGCAGGTAGCGCTATTGTCATTATTATACGCACACACAACATAAAACCCTAAATATGTATCAAGCTACAGCGGCTATGCCTCGTCGAGCCAATACAATTGAGTGTTTCCTCTCGTTTCATTTCTGTTCAGTAGAATGCTCTAAAATAAATATTGAGTTAAATAGTTCGGTATTAACGATGTTTCTCGTATTCAAAATGTTATAATAACATATCTGACAATGAGTAGGCTACATTAACCTACACATAGACCTAGCTTTTAATGCCACGAGGCTACTTCGATAGGTGCACTTACCATACTTCTAGCTTAACTGACATTTGTGGACGCGATCCGAGCAGCACCGTGTTTTGGCTCCGGCGCAGTGAGGGGCCGTGGCTTCTCCTCGTCTCCTCAGGTCTCTCTCCAGTCGGACAGCAGTGGGCGCTGGAGTCACGTCTGTGGAGGCTCTCTGATCTCCGCCGACTGGGTGCTCACCGCAGCTCACTGCGTCAAGTACGTAGACGACAACTATATAACAATGTATTCTATTACACTCTGTATAGCTGAATAAATAAATTATTGTTTCATCAAAACTAAATTATATTAAACACAACGCTTCTGTGCGCACCGCTCTGGAGAATTACTAGTGAAAAACGGTATAGTAGCAACTGTATGAAGTATGTAGGATGGTCCCATGTATTCACAATATAGTTGATTGCTGTTGTCCATTATATAATAAGACATATTATAATAATACAAAATATATTATATGCCCAGCTTAGTAATTATATCTAAACCACAACCTTTCCATGGTTTTAAGATCTACAAAGAATAAGCAGTTTTGTAATTGAATGATTCACCCATAAATCCTTTGTTTCTTACTTTTGGGATAAACAACATTGTGCTTGTAAATGTATGGGGGGGAATAAACGTTCAGCATCATGCATTGTGTTCCTCACAATAAATATCCACTCATCTGTGTCCTGTACAAGTTGAAACAAATTAAACACAAAGGGGGAGAGAGAGAGAGCGAGAGACACACACATAAAGGGTTAGTGAGAACAGAGAGAGAGAGAGAGAGAGAGAGAGAGAGAGAGAGAGAGAGAGAGAGAGAGAGAGAGAGAGAGAGAGAGAGAGAGAGAGAGAGAGAGAGAGAGAGAGAGAGAGAGAGAGAGAGAGAGAGAGAGAGAGAGAGAGAATATTAACATTGTTTCTTCCCACCACTCGTGTCCCGTCTTGCAGTGTCCGTTATAAATACAGAGTCCAGCTAGGGAAGCACAGTCTGAGTGTGGAGGATGAGGAGGGCTCCCTCACGGTGAGGGCAGCCAAGATCGTCTCCCACAGTGACTACAATGCCATGCTGAGCCGGTAACCGTCGCCTCAACACACTTTACAATGACATCCAGGCTCTCGTTTTAAAACTGGAAGTTAAGTCATGGCAAGGTGTTTATAAGCAAGTTTCAAAACAGGACAGTCTAGTGGTTAGGGTGTTTGACTCCCTGCCCAAAGGTTCTAGGTTCAAACCCCAATGTCAGGATCTATCTGTTGGCATTCTTGAGCAAGAAGCCTAACCCCTAACTGCTCCGTAATGCCATGTGTGAAGAAATCACTATACAGTGCTTTAAAAGCATCTGCTAAATAGTAAATGTTTTTATGCAAAACATTAAAGCAGTTAAAGCAAAATGCAGTCAAAGATAAAATATGCTTAATAAATTAGGTTGCATAAATAAATCCAATATGAAAAACGAATTACTGCTGACTATAAACTATAAATGACGCTTATTATATCCCTGCTGCCACAAAGCAACCTCACAACTTTCAAAGAAGAAGAAACTACTCTTAGGATTCTTCTGCTTTCTTGCATTGCAGAAAACGAATTTCCAAGTGGAAATACACGACAATATTTGGCAGTTCATGTCAGTGTTTTTCTGTTTGGTGTCTCACAGTAATGACATCGCCCTTATTAAGCTGTCCTCCCCCGTCTCCCTCTCCAACACCGTCATGGCCGCCTGCCTGCCTGACCCCGGCGCTGTCCTGCGGCATGGCGCTCCCTGCTACATCAGCGGCTGGGGACGACTCTCCAGTGAGCACCCTCAGGTTTCTAGGTATAGAGCAGGGTAGAGCAGGGTAGAGTAGGGTAGAGTCGGGTAGAGTAAGGGAGAGTAGGGCAGGGTAGAGTAGAGTACAGTAGAGTAAGGTAGAGTAGAGCAGGGTAGAGTAAGGTAGAGTAGGATAGGGTAGACTAGAGTACAGTAGAACAGAATAAAGTTGCACATAATTTAGCAGAATAGTATAGAACAGAGTATAGCAGAACGGAATAGAGCAGAAAAGAATGGGGTAGGATGGAGTACAGTAGAGGAGAATGGAACAGAACAGAAATGAAAAGAGTAGGGCAAGATGGAGTAGACTACAACAGAATAGCATTGAGCACACACAGTACCATTCTGAGACATCATAGTGTGTACTAGTGCCTAATGTGTAAAATAGGTTCACTTCAAGCGGGATGAAACCGGCTGTTGTGCAGGCTAAGTTTAGCCAGCACTGATTTAAAACTAGAATTTGTCTAGAATGAAGAGACCCCCCATTGTGATGAAGAGGTCAGAGAGTGTGCTACTGCCAGTGCTTACATTATCCATTAAGTAAAAAAAAAGAAGTAATACACAAATTCAGGGTTAGGAATAGTGAGACAGATAGGTGCTTCTTCTGATTAATGGCTCCTCCTCCTCCTCCTCCTCCTCCTCCTCCTCCTCCTCCTCCTCCTCACAGCCAGCGGCCCTCCTGCAGACCTCCTCCAGCAGGCCCTGCTCCCCATGGTGGGCCACGCCACCTGCTCCCAGGCTGACTGGTGGAGCGTCCTGGCCACCACCAATATGATTTGCGCTGGAGGAGATGGCATCAAGTCGGGCTGCAACGTAAGCAGGGGGTCCACCAGATGTACTTGTTTAGAAGGCTAGAGATACACTTTGTATAGATATAAAAGATTGGGGGGGGGGCTTAATAGTCTAGTGGATGGGGTCGGAGGATTCTGGGTAGATGTCCTTGAGCAAGATGCCTGAGCCCTACCTAATGACGTAAAGTAAATAGTAAAATAGGGTCAGCCATCTCTTGCTACTATGATTACATTGCTGCCATTTTTTTCGTGTTCTGTGAACCTACTGTAATAGCAAGGGTTGAAAAGCCATTTTAAGGAGCAGAATGAAGATACACTGTCTGGTGGTGGAACCTTCTAGCTAACCGGCACCCTCACAGAAACTAGCTGATATTACAATGACGACATACAGTATGATGGTCATTTTAAAGAGCCAGACGACGTGCCCGTTATTCATTGGTATAAGCTAGTGTCCACCGATATGAACAGCGGATGCTTTTATTCAAAACAACCTACAGGGAATTGAGACACACTGTCAAGTAGGGGTTCAAGGGTCAAGGATGCTTACAGGTTAGGCTGTGGACACTGAGGATCAAACAAAGTGCCTTTTTGCTGGGAGATGAATACCGTAGCCACCACACTATTCTGTCCCGGGTACTGTGGAACAGAAATGAGGGTCATGTATGTGATTTAGAATCCAACTGCAATACTTACGTACTTTAGACGATTTGATTCAGTTTGGATGTGTTTGCACAGCTGAAAAATGTGATACTGTTGGCATTGAGGTCATTCATATACATTCGTTTAAAATAAGGTTCAGCAGATGAGATTACAACATTTGAGCTTGTATAAGACATTGTAGCAAAGTCCATACTACACGCCACCTAGGTGGCTCCCATACTCCACCTAGGCGACTTTCCTCGGGCTCCTCCAAACAATTGGACACAGGGTGGTGATGTTGAAAACCGGTTTATTGTTAAGGGTGAATGGAATCAGGCATGCTGCCATGCCAGAGAGCTCTTCCCGAGTGTGTGTGGTGGTGGCTGGCTTAACCTGTGCACACTGATTGCTCAATGTGCAACAGGTGTGCAGCCCCACCCAGCCCCAGAGTCCAATCAGTCTGACTCAGGCCAGGTGAGGCTGCTTAAACCAGCCACCATCCACACACTCCCACAGACATCCTTTTGTAAATATGGAAAATAATGTTATTGTGACACCATGTTAGGTCAGACTGGCCTTCACATTAATAAACCATATAAACCAACTATGAAACCGTCAGGGCCTGAGCCAATTCAGAAAGTGAGAACTGAGCTGTTTACCTCTCACCATCACAACCTGTAATCGCATCACAGCCTTCCACATGCCGTCTCGGGCCTCCTCTTGTAAGAACATCACATTACAGGGTCCTGTAGGGCATCCCATGGTTGTCTAGAATGACCTACCGAGAAGGCTTTACCTTCCACCATCATGTGCATGTACCCTGTAGGGAGACTCTGGGGGTCCCCTGAACTGCCAGAACACTGATGGATCCTGGGAGGTCCATGGAGCGGTGAGCTTCGGCTCTGGTCAGGGCTGCAATGTCCTCCAAAAGCCAACGATCTTCACCCGAGTCAGCTCCTACATTGGCTGGATAAACAAAGTAAGACACCATTTGTGTAATTATATATATATATATATATATATATATATATATATATATATATATATATATATAATTATGGTTCCAGCAAGCTAGTGCACAATGCAACCCCGCCCCGCCCAAACAAAGACTGGGACTTTTTGTTTGACAGGAAGTCCTCGTAATTGTGTTTCCTCCTGCAGGTGATGAGCACCCACTGAATGAACTGGTGGTGCACATCGATCACAAGACTGCAGTGCATTGGAGCTAGCCAGCTGCCTTGGACTTCTTCATTCCCACAAGAAATCAGATTAGTTTAACTTAATGACTTTACAAATAAATGAATGGGAGGACTAATATTATTTTGGAGGGAAAAAAATATTTGGCTGTCGTTTTTTCTTTCGTTGCATGGGTTCCGCTTGGCTCTGGGGAAATATGTATATAATAAAAAGACACTGCACGTTTACTTTAAATAAGTAAACCTCATAACTTATGAAGACACACTACACATTAACTAGAAGAAAGTGAACAGAACAGAGAGGATGATGGTTAAAGTTATTAACATTTCAGAATAGCTGTATTGTGTAAATGCGCCAGGATGATTACAAATACTCCTCTGCTCACGCCAGAAACAGACTGGATTATTTAGAAACATTTAATTTATCAACAACAAAAGAAATAATCTCACACTTACTTTTTAAAACAAAACATTCAACTATTTAGGATTCCTTTCCATGCAAATCTATTCTTTCAGCACTTTTACAAATATGTTGAGGGAAGTCCCCTCCAAATGGACAATAAATGAGACACATAACATGTTAACGTGAGTATTAATTTAAACAATGGATACATTTCGGCTGAATAGAAACAATACTAAATCATTCTACTTAGTACAAAATGATTATAAAAGTGTTCACATCTGTCTCTTTGAAAATGAGGTACACAGACCAATTGAACTGGACAAAAACTGATTCAGTTTTGACTTAAAAAAAAACAGTATTGCCGGTATGGTTCTTAAAAACCTGATTGGTCCCTTTTGACAACACAAAAATGCCACCATGACAATGAAAAACGTGCCTAACAGGCAGTGAATTTCCATCCAAGATTACAAAAGCAAAAAAAAAAAAAGAACGTCCTCATTGTTCCACAAAAACACCTGACAACTTAATATGTGTGACTCACAGCAAAGCCAAGAGTTAAAGATATTCGGTCCATATAACACACAACTCTGACTGACTCTCTTGGCTGCTTAGCAGGGCACCATGCCGTCATGAATGTAATAGTGTTAGCTTGAAGTTTCCCCGGGGCAGTATGACTCTTCCTGGCTGTCCCTCATTTATTCATAGCATGATCTGGATCAAACAAACCCCTCTGTGACTCAAACAGGGTTGGGAATGTGGCGGGGAGAGGGAGAGGGAGAGAGATAGAGACCATTATCCCTGATACAGCTGCTCGCTGCAAAAATAAAAGAAGGATTTCATTGCTCATTTTGAAGAAGGAAACAGCTTGAGACAAGAGCCGAGACCACAGTGCCTTCTCTGCAGCCCGCCCCCTTCACCATGACGACGGGTTGGTCTTCCAACTTTTCACCAGGACCTGGCTGACTTCCAGCCTGTCTCACAACTCACGGTGGAATGTGGTACAGCAATACAAAAGGCAGAGTCTGTGCCTTAAGGACCTTATGGGTCCAACCGAAAGATCCCATGTGAAATACTAGTCAATTTATTGATCCATCATTTATGTATTAATTTATTCAGTCATTATTTAATGTATTTATATAATACCAAGTCTCTTGTAGTTCTGCTTCCCATATTCAATGGAAAAGGTGGAATGAATGATGAGTTCTTGATTCACCACCAACTCCTCTAATCACCAAGGAACAGCCACTAAGGCCAAAGTAGTGAGTACACACACACACACACACACACACACACACACACACACACACACACACACACACACACACACACACACACACACACACACACACACACACACACACACACACACACACACACACACACACACACACACACACACACACACACACACAAAACTCAAAGCTTTGTATCATCCGCTCACTGCTAAATGGTAGAAGGTCAGAAAGAGAATAATGTCTGTATATCTGATATACCTAAATATAATATGTACACTGTATTTCAATTCTCCATGAAGCTCTTCAATATGCTTGAGCAACATATAGGAAGAACTCCAGGCTTTGAGCGAGTGTGACCCACATGTTGGTATAGAAAACAACAGTATTTGGCAGTTAACTTTCGGCATGAAGATCGGGGCTGTGGGGATAATCCATTGGATCCCATATGTCCAAAAATATACTCCAACATATCGGCATTCTACGCTCTCACGTCATCAGGGTTTTTAAGCCAGCGATGGGACGGTGGCGTTTCGGATACGGCCAACAGGACTTGTATTCCATTACTGCATCATAACATGACACAGGTGAACGTCAAAGGGCCGTTGCAGGGGATCCCCACCCACCCATGGTCCACGGTGGGTTAGACCGCTCTCAACGCATGCTCCTAAATGGGCGGCACCTTGTCTTCGTACTGCGGCGGTGGCGTCAGAGGTTCTATACTCAGCCCCACCGGCGCCTGGCTGTTGTCCACATTCTTCAAGTGAAACTTCTCAGACTTAATCCTGCGGATCTTGTTGGGGAGGAGTTTCAGCGCAGCCTTCCCGGCTCTGCGGTTGGGCGCCAGGGCCTCGGTGGGGGGGGGGGCGGCGGACGCGGGGTCTCCCACAGCGACGGCCACGCCCTCCGTGCCCTCGTTCTCAAACTGTACGCCGTCCGCCTGGTCCACCAGGTCCTCGTAGGAGGGGAGGTGGGTGGAGCTCTGGCGGAGGTTGCTCTGGCGGACGGGGTACTGGCCGCTGCCCACCACCTCTTCGTAGCTGGGCACGGCGAACCGCTGGGCGTGCTCCTCGGCCCTAAAGAGTTTCATGGAAACATTCAATTAATGCGGTGGTCAAATAAAAACAGACGATCCAGAATGGAGACGGACACATATGAGTCAGCCCAGGAGAGCATTCTGAGTTTGAGATTATTGACACCTTTATCCCGAGCAACTTGCAGTGACGATGTCATTAATGCGCAGCTAGGGGTTAGATAGTGTGCGGACATTGGGGTTTGAATACCAGAACCTTTCGGTTGGGAGTCAAACACCCTGGCAACACTAGACTATACCGCCCCATTTTGTTTAATCAAAGTAACTTGGGATCTTTTAGCAGTTACCTCCACGATGTCCATTGGGAATAAATACACTCTTAATAGCTAGTGAACGGCATATTGGGTCACGGCTCATCCAATCAGAGGCATTGAGAAATACCCCACACGCCAGAACATCCACCCTTTCCCCTCTCTGCCTTGCAGACATAAATAATGTACACTTGCTAATTGACAGCAGAACGGCAGAAGTGATTCATTTAGCCGACTCACGTTTCAGCTTCTTCCCGCGGGCCGCTGGCCACGCCCGCCTCCCTGTGCAGCTCGGCATCGCGGAGCCCCTGCTGCTCGCGCTGCTTGTTGCGGACCCCCAGGCACAGGGACAGCAGCAGCATGACCACCCCCGAGCCCACCAGCACAAACGCCACTGACGACACCTTGTTGCGGTTGTCCGGCCTCCCGCCTCCTCCTCCTCCTCCTCCTCCGCTGCCGTTTTCGGAGGTGCTGCTGTTGTTTTTGCTCCCTCCACCAGCAGGCACCACGCTCCACACGATCATGACGATGCCCAGCGCCACCAGGCCCACACCCAAGGCACACATCGCATACTGTGACCCCGAGTTCTCCGCGTTGCTGCCACCTGTACTCCTGCTGCTGCTGTTGTTGATGTTGTTGTTGTTGTTGTTGTTGTGGTGGTGGTAGATGTTGGCATTGGTGGTTGGGGTGGTGGCGGTGTTCCCCACATTGGGTGGAGGGCTTTGGGCCCCGTTGTTACTGACCCGCATTCTGCTCTGTGGTGATTCCCCACTCCAGAGGGCAGACTGTGGTGTAGAGAGGGAGAGACGTGCACACACACATACACACGCGCGCACACGCACAGAGCAAGAGTGAGAGATATGTGAGGAGTCGAGTCAAAGATAAACAACAGGGAAGTGATACAGAATCAGCAGATCCTGTTTGTCAATGTGCGATGGACACATACTGTTTGTAAAAAGGCCTACTACAATTATTGTTAACTGGAAAGTGTATAGAAAACTGTATGGACACTATCAGTGTGTGTCTGTATTTTTATAATCTTTCTCAGATGCTTAAATTAATTAATGTTTCACTTTTTCATTTTCCTGTGGGGGTCCCCAGAGATCTTAGCTTCTTGTTGAAGAAGGGGTGGCTGGGGTCTATGGGGTAATTTCTGTTTTTGTTCTAGAAAAACAACCACCGACACTCCTTCAAGGGTTTGTTTGGAATTGCAAACAGCCTTGCATGAGGTGTAAACCTGAACAAGCTAGATAAGAAAGCTGCTTGGTCCTTTACAGTTTACATTTATCAGACTTGGTCAAACTAGCAGGAACCGTTTTCTTAGTCATGGAGCAATATTTGGCACATTTTATTAAGTAAAATGGCTTGAATTTTTTGTTTGGCTTTGGAAAGTCGTGCTGTCATAGAAACACATTAAATAAATATGAGCACGCCCTATTTACATTTTGATGTATTAAGAAGAGCGGCCGTTGTGCACTGTTTCTAGTTTAGGTAACGAGTTTCCTTCTGTAACATTTTGAAATAGCATAGTCTAATTAAATCGGGGATGTGGGAAACCAACTTGATCTTTATTAGCATTCAGTGCGTGTGCAAGTCCAGACCTGCGTAAGCGCCCGACGATTGTACCATTTCTTTATCAAGTCATAGCCAGCTTCTCGACCACCGTCGTTGCCCAAAGAATGCGCGGTATGAAGCATAAACGCCGCCTTCCTTATGACAGATTGCCACATTTACTTTACCAAAATAAAACCTGGCCTCTAGGCTAGCTGTTAGCGATGTTTACTCAAGCATCCACCTTTGGTATGAGCGTATTCATGCCGAACCCCACCACCGCCTCAACTGACTACACACCTATTAATGCGGTTAGAAAATGTCAATGTAGACTACAAGCAACACATTGCTAGACGTGAATCACGATACGCCAAGTATGCGCTGACAGTTAATGTCCGGGCCAATTGCCACAATCAAAAGTAGTGAAAAGTTAACTTTATGATAAGACTAAACATTGCCCCAAAAAACGTGTGTGCCCGATCAATGGCATGTAAGTTAGGCTATAGAAAAGCGAGTATAGCGTATGCTGAAAAGGAGATGCCTACTTTACTTTTACTTTAATTAACGTTTACCAGCTATAGAGTCTGTGCACAAATACAATTAATACAAACTACAAACTCTTTAACTTCCCCTGTCGCAAAGACAATCGTGATGCCCACAGAAGAAACCCTTTCTGTGATAAGTCTTTGTGTGTGGAAGACTGTAAGGTCCTAATTACCTTGGAATCGCCTTTAGAACATGTTGGGGGTAACTTGCAGAAGAAGCCGTTCCTCTTTCAAAGTCTCCGTTTCTTTTGGAGCTGTCCCAGAGCAGAATACAAGCACACCTATATTTTGAGACATTAGAACCAGGAACTTTCCTTCGGATGGCCGGAGGAAAGGGGCGGTAGCTAGTTCTAGTTTTAACCCTTCGTTGACGGCGCTACAGAAGATGCCCATTCACGATGACATATACTGGCGCCGTGCGGTCACTGGCCTTAAAATAGCACCAAAACGGTGACCATAAATGATTAGCAAATTGCCATTGACAAAAAGCAAAGTCCTCATTCCCGCTCAATTAATTCAAGTCTAAACAATGTGTTCAGCCTAATGCAGTGAGAAAAAAAAAAAAAACAGACGTTTGACAGGCCATTGGTCACAGAAAACTATTGGTGATCGATGTTTGAATTGTGTATTTTGACAGAGGCCTCGCCTAATGGCCTACAGCCATGTTGCTCTTCTTGTAGACGGATGGGACTGGTTTCTTCCTCTACTTTAAACTTGAAAACTGCCCAAACACACAAACTCATGTCAAATTGATGGTAGATTGCTTTGTTCTCTAGGCTACTTGAAAACCCCTGTTCATTTTACATGGTGGCCTGTGGGTCGGTTAATATTGTGGACCTACGGAATCCCCCCACATGATAGTGTCCAGTCTTAAAATGTCACCTGATGAAGGCCAGTTTGATTACAGTGCAGTCCCCTAAACGTGATATGAATTAGAAATGAAGTGTTTGGTCTCATTCTGTGGGCTTTCCCCCTTTTACCCCACACAGGATATTGCAGAATAATGTCACAGATATCCTGCTTACATAAAGGGAAGTCAGCCTTTTGTGGAGATTTGTGCCCCATTTAGCATCAATGTCATTAGTGACATCAATTATACTGTTTTATATCATGTACACTAATCCAATCTGAATGATAGTAATAGTTAGCTACTGATTAACCCTGATGCTAAGTAAACGCCTTAACTTTCCAGAAAAGGCGCTTTTACGCTTCAAGCTAGCACACCTTTGCGTTGCTCACGTCTCTCAAAGACGCAGATAGCATCTGATTTACAAGGGCACAAAGTCAAAGCCCACAATGATTTGCTTGGCTTTCCTGGACTATGGGTGGGTGGGTGGAGAGTTGAGATGGGCTTGGCCATATCCCACGGGCAGCAGGACAACCAGCTAAAGGTCCCTTAGTTAGGGGGTTTCTATAAAGATATGTGTTATTGTTTAGTTACTGTCGGGAAGTGGTGAACACGAGGAAGAAAACGAAGAAGAGGAGACTAAATTTCTTCAGGTGTTACCGTGTGTGTGTGTGTGTGTGTCTGTGTGTGTAGGGGCTGAGTGAGTAAGTGAATGTGTGTATGAGATAAAGTGTGAGTGAGTGAATTAATAAATAAGTGTGTGTGTGTGTGTGTGTGGGAATGAGTATGTGTCTGTGTCTGTGTGAGTGAGTTAGTGAGTATGTGAGGGTTCTGCATATCGCTGACTCACGGCTCAACATACTCAGTCACTAGGACTCAGTCATGTGCAGACAGTGATCATAAGTCAGACACCCCCGGGCTCCTGTTTCCCACCAGTTATAAAAACCACAGTCATTACTCTCTTCCAACAGTTGTCTCACACACACACACGCGCACGCACGCACACACACACACACACACACACAACGAACATAAAATGTGCACCGTTATCTGATAGATAACCTTTATTTCCTTACAGGAATAAGGAAGGACTAGTTATTATTTCTTTTCTTGATATATCTTATAGCTATTAATATTTATTTATGTTTAAAGTGTCTGTTTTCAGATGGCTGGCATCATGATTATGTTCTGATGTTATTTTCCATGTTTACTAACAATTATAAATGGTAGACAATTCAGAAGAAATAATACAGTAATTGTTTGGACACCACTGTCAAAACATGAAAAACAAAACTACCAGGCAAAGTTCAACTTGTAAAATTCACACATTTCTTTTTTCATTTGTTTTGTTCAGTGTTTTCATATTTATTCACAAGGCATTACAAATGTCAGTTACTGAAAATGAACTAGCAAAGCGAATGTTATAAAATCTATTTTCTCAAGTATTTTTTTATGGTAAGTCAGCGAGCAATCTCAGTGTCCTGTACAGATCTCATTGTAAACAATGAAGTGGCTGTTTATGCTAATGAAGAAGAAACACTCCACAAAAACACAATGCCCAGCCACTTCCTATTGAGCAAGGAAACATTTACACGTAAAATACAAAAATAAGTAATTCTTTAGCTCGACATAGGCATGAAGTCAGGAAAGCAATGCTCTTAAAAGCCACAACAGCCTGCTAACTGAGCCATAACACATTTTATTATGCTACAAAACTGGTTAAAAAAAAGGTTTCATTCAAAAAGTTGCGTTTAAAAAGTGCATTCAGTCTACTAGGAGACAGTTCAGATTCAGAAAAGTCTGCATCTCTTATCCAACTGTGCAGCCAAGACTGTAATTGTTCCTGATTTAAATTTCAGACTGATGAGCAGGTGGTTGTGCTCCACCTCTCCCATGACCTCATACGTTGGTGACTTCAATAGTGGTGTAGCCACAGACTGGACTCCCCTCTGATCTGGGCGGAGTCTCGTCGCAAGCTTCCCGCGGCAGCGAGCCATAGCTCCCATGGCAACTGAGGGCTTTTGGGCTGAACCCTGTAGGGGGCTGAAGGTACGGAGAGAATGAGATAACTTTAATTAAGATATTATTTTCATTTCCGTTCAATTGTTAAACCATATTTATACTTGGGCTCCACGAATGCTAGACAAAAGTGAAGACGCCTTTAATACATTACGTTCGATAATGTTGCATGACAACGAATAGAAGGACAACAAACAGACAAGTATTGACCTCCCCTCGAGGCCCAAGGAGAAGAGCTATTTAGAGGCAGCTGTTTTAAAAGATGGCCGCCCCCACCTTGACCGCCCTCCTCCTCAGAGAGCCTTCGTTGTCGGCGTGGCGCCCAGACGAGCTTGGCGGGCGGCCCAGGGAGCTCTGCCTTCGCGCCGAGGGGGGCGTCCCTATGCTCTGCCTCTCATAGTCCTGGAGGCCACTCGCCCTGGGAGAGAGAAACAGAGAGGGACAGAGAGAGACAGAGAGAGATAGAGCGAGAGAGATAAAGAGATAGAAAGAGGGAGAGAGACATAGAGAATGGAGAGAATGAACCGAGAGAGATAAACACAAAAAGGAATAGACATGAACGGAGAGGGAGAAGTAAATTATATGATATTTGCGGTTTCACATTATGTAAAATTATCCATAACAAACATTTCAGAAAATATTGTCTTGAGACTTTCTAGATCTCGGCAAGATTGAATTAGGAGAAACGGACAAAAACACAAAGAGACACTTGCTTGGTTTATCCTGTGTTTTTGTCAGTGATTGAAGATGGATGAGGACAGAGATTGTTTATCTTCCAGAAATAGTTTGTTCTGCTATGTATTCATAGCTGATAATATCACGTGGACAAACTGAAGCCTTAACATCACCCTGACGACACATGCCATCATCGTGATATTAAAAATAACAAGCCGTTTTTGGTCTCCAATTTTCCATGTAACTGTCATAATATAATATCTATCTCCCTTATATTTCCTCTCTCTGTCTTTCTCTTTCTCTCTCCCTGTCACTCAGGATAATATTCTCTTTCCCTTTCTCTCTGTTTCCTCTCTCAGTTTTACCAGGTAGTCATATCTTATAACATCAGGTTATATATAAGGTGTTAAAATCACACGCTGTCACACATCATCATCATCTTAATAATCACTATAAAATTAACAGAAGTTGGTTTTTCTGTCTTTTCATCCTCTCTCTCTCTCTCTCTCTCTCTCTCTCTCTCTCTCTCTCTCTCTCTCTCTCTCTCTCTCTCTCTCTCTCTCTCTCTCTCTCTCTCTCTCTCTCTCTCTCTCTCTCTCTCTCTCTCTCTCTCTCTCTCTCTCTCTCTCTCTCTATCAAGATTGAAAGGGCTTTATTGGCATGGAAGACGTACATTTGCCTTGCTAAGGCACAAAGTAAAATAAGATGCAACATAAGCTACAAAACAATAATAGTACGTTTTTTTTAAATATAAAATTGCCTAAAATGCAATTTAACACAGTACCAATTTAAATGTGTAATCTCTCTCTTGCTCTCCCTCTTGATGTCTCACTTTCTCGATTTCTCACTCTCTCCATTTCTCAATCTCTCAATTACTCTCTCTCTCATGGTCATCCTCTCTCGCTCCTTCTGCACACCCTTCTTTGCTCTTCTCACTCTGTCTCTCTCTCTCTCCCAAAGTCTCTCACCTGACTGGGCCAACCAGGCTCTGCATTTCTTCCACAAGGTGTCGGCGAATCATGTGCTTGCTGTTGTGGATACCCAACGCCGTAGCCATGGCGTCCGTGTTAAAGGTGGGGTCGAGGACCAACACGGCCCCATGGACGCCGCTGTTCTGGAGGGCGTCGGCGTACTCCTGGAGGTCACAAGAATACCTCTTATATAACTCAGAACTATTTATCCAAAGTGACTTACAGTGAATTCAGATACCGGACATTAGAGGGCCTCTATTATATCACCAGGTGTGATGTTGTGTTTGCCTTGTTAACAGCCCCTGAATCCCCGCTCACTTTTTAAAAATGTTCTGGGACTCTCTCGTACTCGACTCGGCGGGAACTCGCGGCAATCAGTGTCCTGTGGGCGGGACTGCTGATGGAATCTGCTACCATAGCAAGCAACAGAAAACAACACGTCGACTCCCGCAGCGAAATGTTCTGCCTTACAAATAGCTTTAAAGTCTATGGATTGTGGTATTGAAGATATTTCTGGTAGTTCTTTCAAAACTACCAGAACTATCAGCTCAAAAAATCAATCAGTTGAATTGGAAGCGATGATTGATGGATAGATCAGCCTACCAGGTGGTAGACAGTGCACTGGTTAGACTTGGAAGTCGATCTATCCATATTACAACTGGGTGGCCTGTAATAGATAATATGGGGCTCTTTAAGGAACAGGTAGGGGTTAGGCATCTTGCGGATTGCTACAGGCATGGCCAGCAGGGATCGAACCCAGTACCTTTCGGATAGAAGTCAAACACGCTTCCCACCACTACACACTATGATTGATCAATATGTCAGATTCTACGTTAATGCTTTTTTCATAGATGAGATTCCCTGAGATTTAATGTCAATAACCAATAATAACCGCGCAGCATTAAAAACATTACCTCTTTGCGTATTTGAAATCTAAATAAACAAAGAAATCCAAGTGAAAAAGTGAGTGAAGACAAACACGTGTTTTCTCCGTTAAACCTTCCACGCTGTTATAATGCTAATGTGTTCTCAATGCGATGCGACAACGTTGTTGGCTCAGGACATTCATATTACGTTACCGTCATGAGCAAGCAAAGAGCTTTGTAAACAGTAACCCCAGGATTGAGGATTACATTACCAACTG
This sequence comes from Lota lota, assembly GCA_026745465.1. Classification (NCBI taxonomy): domain Eukaryota; kingdom Metazoa; phylum Chordata; class Actinopteri; order Gadiformes; family Lotidae; genus Lota; species Lota lota. The sequence goes on along the minus strand of JACYXH010000472.1, from coordinate 1,183,321 downwards.
CTTTGTTTCCCACTCCCTGTTAGGGAGTGGCATAGAGTAAACCCATTTATAATATACTGAGTCTTTCATTCATTCAGGGAAGCTGTTTTCTGTTTAGTATACCCTTGGAAGCTAAATGTATGACAACATGTGTTGTGTTGGTGTGTTGCTGTCTAGCTCAAGTGGTAGAGCATGGCATTAATACGCTGCCAGGGTTAAGGGTTCGATTCCCACAGGGGCCCGCCCATGTTAAGAATATATTTCATGGTAGTTAAAGATGCTTTTCGATAGTGTGTGTTAGTTTTAAACATAACAAATTGAAAGTGTGTTTTAAATGCACAAAGCCATCCACCAGAGCATATTTTACGGTGCGATGTTAGCCTCTTCTCATCCTTTTCCCCCGCCCACCTTGAGGTCAATCTCTCGTATCCACCGCATGATGCGGTGAGAGGTCCACACTAGGGGGTCCACACTCTGGTGCTCACACTGCATGCGGCGCGCCTGCAGAGCCTGGAAAGGAGGGAGGAGATAGAGGTGGGGATGGGCGTTTATATGATAACATGCCACACAAACACACACACAACCCCCGCTCCCCAAACAAACACACACACGACGAACTCAGCACATTCTCTTACAAACACAGACAGACACTCTCTCACACACACACACACACACACACACACACACACACACACACACACACACACACACACACACACAATCAAAAACCAAGGAAAACCAATTACAAACACACACACGATCATCATTATAGAGAAAAAACGCACATGCCTCACACACATAAATAAACAGTATGAAAAAGAAAACTATGTATACACTAGTATGCTACGCTAGCGGTTGCATGTCCGCTATGCTATCTCTCTTCACGCACCTCTTTGTCGAAGCTGAGCGCGTGCAGCAGCTCGATGCCCAGCAGCAGGCTGACCTGGTGGAACTTCTTGGAGACGTTGAGATAGCGTTCTAGGTCACGGCGCGTCAGGGAGTTGAGCACGCGGCCGTCCACCAGGTGGCCTTGGAAGGCCTGCGAGTACTGAGGTAGGCCAACGTCGCTGAGCCATGCCTTGGCCACCCAGTGGTGGTCGAGCTCAGCCGCCTTGGACAGCCTATGATGAAGAGGAACAGACGGGTTACGGTGGGTGTACAAGAAGGGTCGTATTGACTTAGTTAATGATACTGTAATCAAACTGCTGTTGACATGATTGTTTTAATCTCTTTTTTGTTTAATTCGTATTACTGTCCGGTTGTTTCTGCTGTGACACTTTATTAACTTGTCTGGGATTAATACACATCTTATCTTAAGTTATGTTAATAATCAGTCCCAATAGTTTAGACAGCTACGTTACATTACAGAGATACGTTAAAAAGAGATGGTGTAGGAAGATGTAGGCTACTGTTTACGATGAGGGTCTAGCCGTCAGGTCTCCTTGCCTGCCACCTTATTTAAAACCAACAGAGGGCGCCAACACTCCATCCACACAACCCTAAATCAGCTGTAAAGGAGTCCGAGACAAGAGCTTCAGTCCAGGTTTCCTCCCTCTCACTCTCTCTCTCTCTCTCTCGGTCTCTCTCACCCCCCCCCCCCCCCCCCCCCCCCCCCATTCCCGTTACCCTCTGCCACTCTCCGCGTCTCGGTAATCCTCGATGGCCAGACGGAGCTTCCTGCGGTGCATGGAGCTGCCGACCCCCAGCCCCAGCTCCAGGTCTTCATCAGTCAGCCCCAGCAGCACCTGCACACCACCCAGTCCAACATCGTCAAACCTAACCCTGGCCGCTTGACAAGTTTCAGCGTCAGCCATATTGTTTGATTTGAAAAGCCACTCAATGCAGACAGCATAAATTATATAAAAATAAAATAGATCATCGAATAAAATAGAAATGTAATTGAGATTAATGTATACCTGTTTGATAACGTGGTTTCCCTTTATTTAATTTAATTATCTACGATTTGACTAGCAGAACACACACACAGAAAAACATTAAAATGACCATTGTTACCTTGCCACTTTTGACATTCTCTGAGCATGTGCGGATGTACATGGGCATTGCCATGACAACCTCCAGCCAGGCCTGCACAGTGCCCGCCCTCCACTGAGACATGGGCGTGGTCCTGGCTAGCTCCACCTGCTGGAGGCGGTCCAGCTGATCCTCCGAGCCGTCAGATAGGCTCAGGCTGAGGCGGGTGGGGCTGGAGAGACTGTCGGAGTCTGTGTGATTGGACGAGCAGAGGGGAAGGTAGGTGGAGTGTGGTAGTTTCGTGTGTGAAGGTGGAGTCGGTAGTAGAAGGTGTAGTAGGTGGACAAAAGTCGATTACGGTCGAATAGAAAACCACATTCAAATGAATCCAATGGGACATTAACAGACCTTGTGTCCCATTGAAGTGCTGCATTCCAGAAAAGTCTAATAGGATAGGCCTAGTAGCATATTAGCTATTTGGCTACATGACAACAAGCTAAGACTATCCATCAACCAATACTTTAACAGACATGCTTGTTTGGGGTTCAAGATTGTTTGTGGTTTATAGTTCAATACACAACTTTTTATTTCCTATTATATATAACTATTATTATTGCATTAGATATTAGTAGTTGTGGTAGTATTTGTCATATTATTTGTTTCTTAATTGTATTAGTAGTAGTAGCAGCAGTACGTAGTAATTGACTCCCCTCAGTCTAGCGAGGGGAGTTCTTGACACCGTAGTGTGTGTGTGTACCCTGGCTTTTAATTACTTTTACCACTGAGAAATTCCCTCCCATCTTCAAAGTGATGACCCGCAGTTGTACTGTAGTAGCCCAGATTCTTCCTGTCTACGGTTTCCCCCAGTGTGGACTCGCACTGTTTATGCTTCCGCACCACAACAATGTTTCGATAGTCCCAGGTTCAGCATTGAGAATATCAACTCTATTGCGCTAACTGAGCCATCTATTGAAGCGGTAAAAGCCTTGGAACCTTTTAAAGATCATTACATCCACTTTGTTTAGAGCGTTTGGGGTTTGGAGAATAGATATGGGAACCTTCTGTTATTGCTGGTCTGCCTAACAGGTGTTTCCAAACACTCTTTATTCTTTCAGTGATTTGTTGGGTGTGATATCGTTTTGACCATGCTTGTCTGTATATGTTTTGTTTATTGGCGTTGGTATTGTTTTTCTTTTCTATACAATCTTCCCTCAGTTTTTTGCCTTTGTCTTGGATGGTTGAGCGAAGATCACTCAAACAAATAAGAAGAAAACAACACTCCGCTATATACAATATATATACTTTCTGACTCTCAGAGGAGTACGCATGCTAATGCTACCTCTGCATAAACCCTTCTCTCTCCAATATGCTTATCCAATCCAATCAAATTTAAACCATTCTGGTTTCAATCCAGCAGCGACAATGGATCTTGCTTATAGCATTAGTACCTGCATACTTGCCCACTCTAAATTTACTTTTGCCATGTGAAACAAATTGATTTCACGCACTGTCCTAAGCTGTTCACCGGATCAGTGAGTAAGTGTAAGTAAGTGGTCCACCTTAAGCCATGTCAACACAGAAAGAGAGAGAGAGAGAGAGAGAGAGAGGACGAAAGACAGGACAAGAAAGAGAGATGCAGAGACAGTGAGAGAGGATGGGAGAGAGAAAGGACGAGAGGGAGAGACAGAGAGAGAGAGAGAGAGAGAGAGAGCGAGAGAGAGAGAGAGAGAGAGAGCGAGAGAAAGAGAGAGCTCTGCATAGTATAATATGGTCCTCTTTTCATTTAATGAAAGGATCATACATTCTGGTGTGCTCAGAGTTTTTCGGTTGGTCCCACAACACAGATACAATTAAATTGTCTTTAGGGTGCCGAGATGAAAACATTTATGAAACCCTGCTTTAGAGAATGAGGAAGTAGTTAGGACGAACATCTAAATCTCCTCACAATTACGTGTGCCCTTGTAAGCAAGTGTTTTGCACATAAAATGTTTGCTTTGGTCATAATCCCATTGGAGCTTTTTTTCAATTATTTATTTATGAAGGAATGTGTTTCTTATTGTGCGTGTTTGTTTTGGTTGCAATCTGCATCTGGGCAGCTTGTGAATGTATTGTAATTATAATTGGATAATTGCGGAAAAACAATCAGTAAGAGCAGGTATGAGGAATGGTTTGTTTTTCTTAGTTCTTATAGTGGGGTAAAATAAGCTATGAGTGCTGATTTGGGACTGCAGTTATTACATTGGTTGCAAGCTTGATCAAATCAAACCTATTCTCTCTAATATTAGCATATGCCCTTTAGGTATATTGCGGGGGACAACGCATGAGTAGACTTGGTCAAATAGAGCAGTATAGTTTTATGATCACTCAACTTGAAGAAGAACTCTGTATTAAGTATGTTTGAAGGTGTTACTGAGTGTTATTAGCAGTCTGGGAACACAGTTTACAAACAGGCATGACCAAGTCACCTCCACCAAAGTGTTCGCCCAACTTGCAGCCGATTGGGTGCCTTCTAGTTTGACAATGCGACTGGCACCAATCAAAATGCTTGATCTTTGGTCACATGTCGGTGTTCAGTGTCCCAGTGGTCAGGAGGAGGAGGGCAGCAGGGGTCAGTATCGCAGGTTAGGGATCAAGTCCAGGCAGGAGGTTATTTGTGTGTGTGTTGTTCACATACAAGCTCCTAAGATGGCTTCCTTTTCAACTCCACCTTTTTTTCCTGCCATTTTCTATCCATAAAATTCAATTTGCTCTGTTTGATTGGTTTAAAATAAGAGAGGATGGAAGAGGAAGCCATTTTGGGATGCGTTTCTCTCGCAGATGGGCAGGCTGGAAGGAGAGAAGCTGCCACAGTAGAGGGTGTTAAAATGGCAGCCTCCGAGTGTAAGAGGAGGAGATAGAACCAGAGACACGGCATAACACACAAACAAACAAACAAACACAAACATCAACATGGGAAAGAGAGGACAGGCACATTCCAATGTAAAGGTGTTTCTTTTTTATTTTATTTTAAAATACTTTCTTTTCCTCATTAAATGCTGCAGAACATTATGTTGTTGTCATGCCTTCAAAGGTTCCTCTGGCTCTAACCAATGTCTAAACATCTCAGGACCTCCGGCTCGGACGTTCTCCAGCGAGGCCTACCGCGTCTGGGACTTTTAAATAAAACTCTTTCATTATAATAGCTTTAGATCTGTCAGGTTATCTCATTTACAAAAAGGTAAAGTATTTGTCGGTAAAATAATACGAAGCAGACGGGGGTTGGGGTGGGGTGGGGTGGGGGGTGGGGGAAGGGGATTGGGTTTGAAAAACACAGCAGTGATACAGGGCTGTTCAATGGATGTGTGTTTGTTTTAACCAGTGGAGGACTATCTAAGTGGGGCTGCTATCTGTGGTTTACACCATCTATCTCACTTATGGTTTATGACCAAATGTCTCACTAACGTCATCTCACCTCTTCCTCATTCTGAGATACCTCGGGGTAGAACATCCCCACATCAATAAATCATTCTATGGACAAGGCTCAGTCCGAGGTTCATTCCTAACCCATTCCTTCCTGGTTAGCCGCTACATGGGGGAAATACAGCCACTAACTTGTTTCTCTGTGGCGCTCCAGGTGAGACAGACACACTGAGTTAGTTCAATATCAGGGCTAGAGAGGCTTCCCGGGGACAGAATGCAGACTCCTACGGCTCGACAGTCAGCCAGTGTGGTATAAGGCAAACACTATTGACCTTTGGCACTCACCCCGTTATTATTCATGTGCTTTTCTTGGTATTATTCATGAATAGACTTGTTTATTTATGTACTTGTGGGAGCGATGCCAGGCGCTAGGCTACCCAAGGATCCATTAAACAATGTATTTTAAAACATACCTTTTAACACTTTATTTAAAGTGAACATTGACAAGATCTTGCAGAATGGTAGATACATATATATATATAAATCGATTTCTTTATGGTTTAATTTTGGTTTGGTAACCATTAGCATTTTCCTGCCACTTTATTTATAGGAGCTCTGTTCTACCATTAATATTATAATTATTCAACCTCATTGGCTAAGCTGTATCTCTACGATCATCTAAATTGTTGCATATAGTTTATACCATGGAATAAAGGCTGACCTATAGCATATTGGCTTTGAAATGGATGGTAATTAACAACTGACCCCCTATTTCAGTTATCCAATAACGTATGCAGCGCAACATGCATGTGAAGACATACAGCTGGAAATTGCGACATGTCCTGTTTGAGTTGTCGTTGCCGTGAGATTGTTGCAGGAAATCAGCCTGACTGAGTTTAGTTTCAAAACACGATTTAGAGCAAACAGTAGCTGGTGTCTGCGGGGCCATACTCAGGATCCTCGTACTGCCAAATTATTATTATTCATATGATTAATATTATTGTCATTATTATCAACTTCATGATGTTATGTTATTATTATGATGAATATTATTTATTAGTAGTACTATTACTATTATTAATAATTGAATTATTAATATTATGATTAATATTATTATTATATATTTTCTTTCATTATAAAGGAGTCTGCATTGTGGCCTACAGGACACAGTTCTCATGGCGGTGTTGTGGGGGAGAGATGCACCGAGCGGGACAATTAAAAACACAGGGAGGGGTTTTAAGTTAAGATTGGGGGTGGGCTGGTGGGGTTAAAAACGGGAAGGTCAAACAAATGAACAAAAAGGCATTCAGGAGACAAAGAGACATTTACAAGCACAAAGTGCACACCGACTGTTATTTACAGATGTACAGCAGTCCTTCAAGTTTCCAGTGAAATGAAATGAACAAAACAGAACAAAAAATAGTCCAAATATAAGAACAATTGTAAGAATCAAAAACACAGCCATTTTTTGCGGGCGCAGATACATCCAAACATATGCACTTAGCTGCGTGGCGCGTGTCAGTTACTGTGAGGTACATAACCTACACCAGGTCCAGTCTGATCCTATTGTTCACACTGTGAGGTACATAACGTACACCAGGTCCAGTCTGATCCTGGTCTTCACACACTCTGATAAAACTACTGGCAACCCCCAACCATAACTCACACACTCTTATCGTCACGTATACACACACACACACACACACACACACACACACACACACACACCAGCTGGACAAACAACTCACACACTGTTATACGAGCACACACACACATACACACACACAAACACACACACAAACCAATAGCGACACATAGGGGCGCACAGAAGTGCACAAACGTTATCCCACTGAAACACACACACACACGCACACACAAGCTAAAACTATTTTATACTAGACTTATTTTCACACTCGCAACAACAACCCTCCTAGATATGGCTCGCTCAGGCATGGACTTTTTCTGTTGTTTTGTTTTGTTTGTTGTTGTTGTTTATGTGTTACCAGTCTGCGTCTTCCTCTATGTAATAATCTGGGCTGGAAGTACCATCGAACAGGCCCGGCTCCAGGGACTTCCGCTGTTTCCCCCGGGCGAAGACCCGCGACAGAGAGCCCAGACCCATCTTCTCCTTCTTCTTCTTACGCTTCGCCTCCTCCAGGTCTTCTAGGGACTGGGGTGGGAGGAGGGAGAGAGAGAGAGAGAGAGAGAGAGAGAGAGAGAGAGAGAGAGAGAGAGAGAGAGAGAGAGAGAGAGAGAGAGAGAGAAAGAGAGAGAAAGAGAGAGAGAGGGATAGAGAGAAAAAGAGGGAGAGAGTGAGAGAGAGAGAGAGAGAGAGAGAGAGAGAGAGAGAGAGAGAGAGAGAGAGAGAGAGAGAGAGAGAGAGAAAGAGAGAGAGAGAGGGATAGAGAGAAAAAGAGGGAGAGAGTGAGAGAGGAAGAGAAAGAGAAAGAGAGAGAGAAAGAGAGGAAGAGAGAGAGAAAAAGAGATACAGGTAGAGAAAGAGAGTGATCAAAGGGAATATAGATGGATGAAAAGATGATAAGGAAGAGAAAAAGAGAAAAAAAAGGGATTCGAAGGGCAGAGGAGGATGAGGGGAAGGAAGCGAGGGAAAGAAAGCAAGGGGGAGAAGGCGACGGGGAGGCAAGTGGCATAGACTAGCATCAAACTGAGCCGAGCAGAGAGGCGGGAAAAGCTCTGAACCAGAAGCTGAATGGCATGTGTTGCATGACAAGAAAAAGACCACAACATGCTGGCCACATGCAGTCATGCACCAGAAAGCCAGGCAACGGCCCTGCATGTTCATAAGCGTGTAGCGTATTAGTGTGTGGGGGGTTGTGTGTAGCCTGTGTTTGTGTGTGTGTGTGTGTCTATGCGTGTAAGGAGGGGAGTTGACCATTGGGTCTGTGTAAGGCTGTGCGTCCCAACCTAAGGGTCGCTGGGGGTCGCCTGATATTCATACAGGTCACAGGAGATTGATGACTTCCTAGCTATATCAATATTTTTTTAAGTAAAAAAAAGTTTTAAAAGGTTTCCCATACAGGTCATGTTTATACAAACAGACTATGATAATGCATAATGAATCGTAGCCGTAAGCCAAAACCCTTACTAATGTCTTTGAGTGGGGTGCAATGCGCATATGTTCAGTGCAACAATGACATCATGGGCAGATGTTGCCTGGGCAACAACGATGACGCATGGAAGCAGATGCACTAGAAGGTGCGTGGTAAATATGGCGTGAAAAAACCCTCTGAGCTATAAAAGGGATCACAGGCCATCGGGTTGGGAAGGAGCCCCCGGTCTAAGGTACGCAGGGCCGGGCGGAGGAGCAGCAGGTGGGTGGTGGTGGTGGGGGGAAAGGGGGGGGGGGGGGGGGGGGGGGGGGTGAGGGTCTTACATTGCAGAGGGAGTGGGTCCGGTGGCGAGGAGAGTTCATGTCGCTGGGTGTGGACGAGCGGTCGCCCTCCAGAGCCGAGGCGTCGGAGAGGACGGAGGTCTGGCGCGAGTGACATGGGCTCAAACGCACCGCCGCCACTTTGAGGAGAACAGGTGGGGTGGGGGGAGAAGACACGTTATACACCATAGAAGACCCCACTCAGTTCTGGTTTACTGTTGCTACAGTTGCACTAGCTTGTCATTTTACCAGATGGTTTTATCCAGCTAACAGTTAAGTCATGAAGGAGTAGGTAGAGGGTTAGCATCTAGGTGGAGGGTTAGCTCCTAGGTAGAGGGTTAGCATCTAGGTAGAGGGTTAGCATCTAGGTAGAGGGTTAGCACCTAGGTAGAGGGTTAGCATCTAGGTAGAGGGTTAGCACTTAGCTTGAGTACACCTGCAGGTTAGGCAGAGGTGACGGACATTGGGAAACGAATGCAGCACCTTTCGGCTGGGTGTCAAACACCCTAGCCACGACAATAAAGGATTTGTTGTTGTTGTTAGCGTCTGTTAGTTTCTGTTAGCGTCTGTTAGTATCTGTTAGTGTCTGTTAGCATCTCTTAGTGTCTGTTAGTGTCTGTTAGCATCTGTTAGTATTTGTTAGCGTCTGTTAGCGTCGGAAGCAGCAGACTCCCTAAAGGCAGATGGGATGGGTGGAATATTGGTGTGAGTGGGTGTCAATGAGCCAGATGGTGTCACCCTGGTCAACCCAAAACACTGCAGAGAAGTTTCTTTCACTTTCACTTTCACTTTCTAAACCTGGGATGTCCACAGCCTCCACTCCAACACAATGAGCACTGTTGCCACTATTTAGTCTTTCATGGAGACTTTCATCTAAAGCGACTTGTGTTAGGATGCCTACAGGTAGGTTGTGGACCCTAGCTACGACACCGTCCTGGCCCCTAAATACACAGTTGAAACCTTGATAAATAAATGTGTACAAACAAGCTATGTGGCATACAGTGCATTTATAGCTTCCAAGGTCAGCTGAAGTCACCGTTGTGGGCAGTTGCTATGGTGACAGAGAACCCTGCCACAGAAACACCGGTGTTTTCGGGCAGTAATTAGGTGGATACATACAAACATAAATGTCAACTCCTGGCTGGCCCAGCCCCCGGGCCGGAGGGTGACCCGCAGCCCAACACAAACAGCGTGAACAGAGGACTCAGATTTGGGACTGAACTGAAAGAATGCAGGTAAAAAAATAAATAAAGAGGGCGTGGAAATGTTGAATAACTGAACGACACTCAAGTCAAAAACAACATAAAAGAACAGTAGTGACGATGAACCTAACTCATTTGTTTCACTAGTAAAAGAAAGACATTTAGGTAATGCTGTGTAGACTGAGCCTGTGAAACTGAAATGAGTCCAAGGCAAGGTGCGCCCCCTGCTGTTCCTCCGGGAAAACAAATCACAAGGTCGAACCACACAAAATGTGACTCATTCACAAGCCATGTTAGCCACCACTTTTATCATAAGCGACCAACTGAATTCAGATACATGTCATTGAGGAGCCTGTAGTGGAGGTTTGCATCTTGCTCAAGGGTCCCTCCAGGTTAGGCTACAGACAATGGGGGGATGGAACCCAGAACCTATCGTACTGGGAATCGAACACCCTAGAGCCACTACACCTATATGATTTAAAATCGGAATGTCTGCCAATGTACATGAAGGAGTCGAACAAGGGAGCAATGAGACTTCCACTGACATTCCACACAGCATGGAGAACGTTGAACAGCTAAAGCGAAAGCCCAAAGCTCACGGCCGTGTCGGGACAGACACAAAATAATGTCCTCACATTTTCCCATCCACAAATAGACTTGAGCCCTATTCGAAGCGAGCGGGAAAGATACAGCCCCACTACATTCGTACTCTGTGTGCTTTTCTCCGTTAAAACAATATGATTCTATTCTCTACACCGCTCTGCAAATATGAAGCAAGATTCATGAAGCTCCGTGTGCTTTGGGCTTATGAGGGAGCGTTGAATGCGCGCGCGTCTGCGCTACACCTACCCTGTCTGTCGGTGGGGTGTCCCGGGTGGATGTACAGCGACTGCTGGCTCTGTCTGATGGCGGCCGTCAGAGGCAGGTCGGGGTGCATCACCCACTCCTGGTTGTTGCCGTTGACGACCGTTTCCGTGGGCATGGCCAGGGAGTGTCTCTTGGGCACGTCCTTGGTCAGTGTGGCTAACGATTGTTTGGCCTGAGTCAGGCGGACAGACAGACAGACGAATGCACATCTTAGACAGCAGTCGCATTGCAAGCCCATAAGAACCTAATCTAAAACGTGATATAATTTGAAGACGTTGAAGACACAAAAGTGTTTTTGTGTGTGAATATGTGTGTGTTTTGTGTGTGTCTTGGTGTGTGCTTGTGTGTTTGGCTGCCCACATGCGTCATGCATGCATGCAACATGTGGAGTAATACTTCATGTGTTACAAAATGTGACCGCAAGAAGCTGTTTGTTTGTGTGTGTGTGTTTGTGTGTGTGTGTGTTTGTGGTGCTGTGTTTTGTGGTAGCGAAATCTCAGATCAGGAATAGAACAACAGAGTATCTGGAAGAGGAGAGTGTTTCCAACAACGATGAAAGAGGGAAAGAGAGAGGGTGAGAGAGAGAGAGAGTGAGATAGAGAAAAGGAGAGGAACTCATGAAGCGAGGGAAAGAGATTGGCAGAGCGACGGTGAAGGCGAGGAAATCCGATTTCATTGAAAAAATGGCAAGTTTATGTATATATATATAGTTAAGAGATGATTAGATTAGCGAGAGAGAAAGAGAAAGAAAAGGGAGGTATGGAGAAAGAAGATTCAGACTCGAGGAACAGATAATTAAGTATAAGAGAGAGAGACAGAGACCTGCTGTAGAGGGATGGAGGGGTAATCAATAATAGCAGCACTAAACACTGGCCTGTCAGCAATATCTTACCGGGTGTGAAACTGCTGAATATTGAAACATTGTAAATTGTTTTTGTTATTGTTCCTCATGCCAGGCAGAGCTGTCCCACACCATGTCATCACATCATAAATCAGAATTAGAGTCATCACTGCATTGCCCCCGCAGTCTTCTACATGCAGCGCGGTCAAATCAGTCACAAAACCAACAATCAATAATTGGCAGAAGGAAATTATGCCATGTCCTCTGGCCATTTCCATGACAATTGATTCCCAGATTACATTAAACATGCACACACACAAACACACACACACACTTGTGAATTAGCCACAGCTGTCCACACAGCTGTTAGGTTCATTGTAAAGGGCGGGTTAATCAAAAACGTCCAGAAATGATTGGGGGATGGTGGCTTGTGACCACTAGGTCACAAGCGGGGGGGGGGGGGGGGGGGGGGGGAGGCCTCAAGCGTTGGATAGGCTCAGGTTAAAGTTGAAAAACGGGCCTTGGTGGGCAGGCTGGGGCAGGTGGAGGAGGAGCCGGTCGGAGGAGGAGGAGAGGATGAGTAGGAGGAGGAGGGGGTGGTGGTGGGGGGGTGGGGCCTGTCTTACCGCTGAGAACCTCCGGGGGGACTCCCTGTTGGCTAGCCGCTCAAACACCCGGAACTCCATTCTCTGATTGACACAATTACTGATCTGGTGGGGGGGAGGGAGGGGGAGGCAGGAGACAATGAGAGTCGTCCTGCGTAACATCATAGATATACGCAGCAAAATAGCTTACATTACAAACTACGGCAGACATGGCTCATAAACAACCAAGGCGCGGTCACTTGAGGTCATTCACAATGGCCCCATCTTCTCATGATGCGCCTCAGTCAGCACAGCAGTGCTAGGGATGCAGAGAGAGCGTCATTTTGCTCGTCATAGTCTGGACCGTAAAGTGACTTTGAGTGCAACAGCATCAACGTCCGTCTGTCTGTCTGTTTCAATGCCTTCCCATTTGTCAGTTAGGGCTCCACACTTTTCGGTTTGCCACAGGGAAAGGGAAAACATGAATTAAATTGTACCTTCTCTTTCTTTTTTATTGTCATTTAATGGCTGTTGTGTTAATTGTCATGTCATGATGATTTGAATGTGATCATGTGTTTTCCTCTTAAATGGCCTTTGTGTTTGAACAATGCTATATACATAAACTTGCCATACCTGCGTGTCTGTCTGTCTGTCGTGTAGGGTATCTCTCCTCCAGTCTCACCATAGTATATGAGTCCATATGATATAGTGTATAATTATTATATTATATATCTCTCTCAGTTTCACCATAGTATATCAGTCCTTATGATACAGTTTATTTTTATATTATGTATCTCTAGTATATTATTGGTTCTGACCATAGTATATCAGTCCTTATGATACACTATATTTTTATATTATGTATCTCCAGATTATTATTGGTTCTCACCATAGCGAGCTCCGCCTCCAGCTCCTTGATGCGGTTCTCCTTGAGGTCCAGCTGGGAGCGCAGCGCCCCCGTGTGCTCGGAGGACTCCTTGTTCTGCCTCCGGAGGTCCCACTTCTCCCTCTCCAGGAGATCCTTCTCCTTGGCCAGCACCTTCACCGCATCCTCACTCTCCTGGACCAGCAAGAGGAGGAGGTGGAGGAGGAAGAGGAGGGAGAGGAGGAGAGAGAGGAGAAGGAGGAGGAGGGCAGGGAGAGGATGAGGAGGGCAGGGAGAGGAGGAGTAAGAGGCGGGCTTCAGAGGCAGGAAGCCACAATTGTCGTGATCTGAACAGAATCTGTTTTTGGATTTGGATTGGATTTCTTCAATTTAATGCTAGGTTGATTTATGTCAATGTGTTTACTATGAAATGGAACTCTGAACTTTGGTACCTTTCTGTGCTGGTCGTAGTTGCGTATGAAGTCTCGGAGCTGCTCCTCGCGGCTCTCCAGTGTAGTGTAGAGCTGCTGCATCTGGTTCACCACGTCGGCCTTCTCCGCTTTCAGACGCTTGCGGTCCGCCTTCATGGCTGTAGACACAGAGACAGAGAGAGAGAGAGAGAGAGAGAGAGAGAGAGAGAGAGAGAGAGAGAGAGAGAGAGAGAGAGAGAGAGAGAACATAACTGATTATATAGGTCAGGATTAATAGTTTTTCTTTCTCAATATATTGATTTTAGATGGATATACAAAATAACAGGGAATGTCGGCTTACTCAACAGGTGCATATACGAGTGGTAATATATCCTTTGATTGACAATAACACAACTTAATGTGAAAAATGTGAAAAAGAACATTCATCATTCTGACTTATTCTCACAAGCAAGCACATCATTTAACCCTGGAAGCCAACTGAGAACAAAAGCCCAGTACCCAGCAACACACACACACACCACTAGTAGTACACACACCCCAACTAGCACTACACACACCACTACACACACACACACACACACCACTAGCAGTAAACACAACACAACTAGCAGTACACACACCACTACACACACACAGCACTAGCAGTTCACACACCACAACTAGCAGTACACACACCACTACACACACGCACCACTAGCAGTACACACACCAGCACTACATACACCACATTTAGCAATACACACAACACTACACACACACACACACCACTAGCAGTACACACACCACTACACACACCACTACACACACACCACTAGCAGTACACACACCACTACACACACACATCACTAGCAGTACACACACCACTATACACACACAGCACTAGCAGTACATACACCACAATTAGCAGTACACACAACACTACACATACACACACACCACTAACAGTACACACACCACTATACACACACAGCACTAGCAGTACATACACCACAATTAGCAGTACACACAACACTACATACACACACCACTACACACACACATCACTAGCAGTACACACACCACTGAAGACCCCCCCCCCCCCCCCCCCAACAGTCTCTTTTAAACGTCTAAAGTTTTCCCTGACTGACTGATGCCCACCCACGTTTGCCTGGAGGGAAGAGAAACAACAGCACTACAATCTCAAACGCCTTCGCCACCGCCCGCTGAGCATGTCTGCAGCTCTGCGTGTCCCCGTCAGTGAGGGATGAAGCTGTGGTGGTGGAGCTGTGGAGGTGGAGCTGAGCTTTCAACGCTGCTGTCTGGTGTACCGCCTCCAACCTTTCCATTAGGCACTGACCTTGTGTCTGTGTAGAGGCATGTACGTGAGAATGAGGAAACCTCCATTCCGGATGTCCTGTCCTCACTCACTCACACTTTCTCTCTCGCTCCCTCTCTCCCAGGGGGTGTCCTCACACGACCCCCCCCCCCCCCCCCCGCCCCCCCCAACCAACACCCACCCTTCCTACCTACCGCCTACTGCCATAAGTCTTTTTTGTCTCCGTTTCGGCCTTTTCTTCATACAGAGGTTGATTTCTTTGTTATTTCCTCTGTTGTATTCTGTTACTCGCTTCTTTGCACTGACACATGCTGCTGTTACGCCTCAATTCCCCCTTGGCGCTGAGTAAAGTATCCATCTAAGCCGGTGTTCTCTACCCCTGAAAGATGAGGTTTTTGACTACGTCTCCGAAGTGGATGAATCAGAAAAGTTCACGAAAGTGAAAAGTTGAGGAGAACATGAAACCTTTTGACACAAAGACATTTCTACTTAAGTTTACCATCATAGTGGGGACACATCCTAAGAGAGACGCCGCGGTCGAGTAGCTGGGATAACACCTTGCAGGCAACCAGACCTGACAGCCAGATGTCAGAGGAGGACGCGGACGCTAAGCGGTGTGGAGCTCAACGCGACCAAACAAATCAACAGAGACGACGGCGTCTGACTATTAGCCGCCCGCCTGTTAGCCGCCCGCCGACTCATCCCTCCCCTGGGATGAGGACCGATGGTCCTCCATTACACGGTTGTTATTACTTTTCTTTCCTCTCTTGCTCACCATGGTATATCAGGCTCCCACTCTCTCTCCCTCCGTTCTCTCTATCCCTCCCTCTCTCACGCGTCCTCTAGCATTCTCTCTCTCTCAGCCTCTGATATCGACTCGCCCACGCATAATTATAACAATAAATGTGGTTCACTTTCGTTATTCAGCAACTCTAATCTTCTCAAAGGCAAATCCTTTTCTATTTCGCTTCCATTTCCCCCCCTACTCTGTTCCCTTCCTTCCTTTTTTCATCCTCTAGGTGAATTTCCTCTTTGTATATTCCACATTGTTCCTGCATCCCCATAGCTTCCCTTAATGCAAAACAGAGAGCACCAAAAGAAACCACAAAACGTTTTCTCTCCTTCAGTGGCTCTTCAACCTTCTGTGTTTTGACACGCTTCAAACGGGCGGTACGGCCGTCAAACACCTCACCCCACAGTTCAGTGACCCCCCCCATCCCTGTCATCCGTCCCCCTGTCTCACACTCAATCTCTCTCCCTCTCCCTCTCGCCCTCTAGCTGTGTGTTATTAATTAACTTAACCAAACTGCTCTTTATATCCCAGTGTGGCTGATTGCGATGACATTTACCAGGTGTGCCTACCAATGCACAGACAATGAACCCTTTTCTTCAAGCAAACAGTGCATCCTTAGTTTCTGTCTCTCTCTCTATCTCTGTTCTTTTCCCCCTCATCTGCCAGCCTCTTCTATCTCTCTTTCTCCCTCTCTCTCCCTCTTTCACTCTGTTCTCACGGGGGGGGGGCACTCTGCCTGGTGACTAGGAGACCAGAGAGACAGTACGGGTCTCTCATTGGCCAAAAGAAACAGGAAGCCCTTCTCCGATCCCCCATCACCACACACCTGCCCTCAGGAAGTGGAATCAAAGACCTCTTTGAGAGGGTGGGCCGCAGCCAACCCACCGTTGGCCAACCGACATCGTCTTGCACCTGCGAGCTCTTGGCCAACACACCGTCCCCACGCTGGACAAAACAGCCTCTGTCAGTGGAGGGAAGCTGGCCGCCATTTTACATCGCCCATGTTGTTTCATTTTGCTGTTTGTAAGAGGAAACACAAAAACAGGCTGCGCTGCTTACTGGTGATAAAACATTGATGAGGTGGGAGGGGTGAGGATTGCGGCGCGGTGGCCATGTCTTCTGCGTTGACAGGGATATTAATGAGACTGGGAGGCCGTGGCTGTATCCAGGAGCCCAGATCTCCCGGAGTCATTAATGGAGGAGGAGGAGGAGGAAGAGGAAGAGGAAGAGGAAGAGGGGGAGGGGGAGGGGGAGGGGGAGGAGGAGGGGGAGGGGGAGGAGGAGGGGGAGGGGGAGGGGGAGGAGGCGGAGTGGACCACCTGGCCACACCCAGGACCCCAAGCTGAGACAGGGAAATAACACCAGGAGACGGCAAGATGGAGGCCAGCCGGGGTGTAATGGATGTCTGCCTGGTGAATGAGGAACCAGTGCTGGCATTTCACGTTTTCTGTATGGGTATGCATGCATGCGTGTGTGTGAGTCTGTGTGTGTATTCACTCGAATGAATATGCATATTATTGCAAACTAATGTGTATTTATGCGTGTCTGATTCTGCATGTGCATATGCCGGCTTAGGTTGCTGTTTACCGGTTTGGACAGGTGTTTGCTTGTTTGGAAAGGTACTGATAAGAATGACCAGAAGTGCTGGAATGTTCTCCATCTCTCCAGCACTTAAAGCCTGCAACGGGCCTGGCTGGGTAGCGTTTCAAGCTGGCACAGTCCAATGCAAACTCGAAGGATTAAATCCCATTCTCTACAATGTTTTTTTTCCTCTGAAATGCACGTCGTCATTAAAATAACATGTCAGGAACTGTTCATTTGTTGTTTCTCTCATAAACTACTGAGTGACACGTGTAAACACTGTGACAACAGCTTTGTCTTCATTTTCTAAACATCTCCAACTCAGTAGTCCGGACAATCAAGTCATCTTATCACAGCCATTATTATCTCCTCCAGAACAACACTGATAGGAGATGTGTATGTGTGTGTGTGTGTGTGTGTGTGTGTGTGTGTGTGTGTGTGTGTGTGTGGGGGGGGGGAAAGCTTGAGAGAGAGAGAGAGAGAGAGAGAGAGAGAGAGAGAGAGAGAGAGAGAGAGAGAGAGAGAGAGGGGGAGAGAGAGAAGGGGGGACAGAGACACAGAGAGAGGGGGAGAGGGGGAGAGGGGGAGAGGGGGAGAGGGGGAGAATGAAAGCGAGACATCGAGTCGTTTGGAGATTAAAACGTGTCAGATAGATGAAGCCGGTGTGATTCCCTCAACCCTGATAGCAGTGTGATAGTGAACTGACTGCGGGGGGCTGATAGCGATAGCTTAGCTCTACAGGAACCCAAAACAAGATGAAGGTCATCATCTCACCGTGTAGCAAGAAAAACCATCAGAATGTCAAATCTGTTTTGAGTGATGTCAGGCAATTGCAGGCACCAGGTACGCGTGTAGGGTTTCCTAAAGGTTTAAGTGTTCTGTGCGATGTCACACTGACATCTACCTCCAACTGGATCACGACTCATTTTGGGTACCGACATATAGAAACGCTGCTATAAAGAATAGCTACAGAAGCAATTTTGGTCAAGATGACATGTTGACACTCTTATGTTTATCGGAGTATAACACACTATGATAGCTATTACTATCAACTGTATGTATGATAAAAGGGTTGTTTTACCAACAAACAGCTACAAATACATAGTAAAGTCCCCTCACTCAGGTGCGACCAACACATGGTTAGTAAGTCTCATCGTTAGTTTAAAGGTGCATTCCGACAGGTGCACCAGCCTTCCCATCTCAGCTGTTGATTAGTTGATGACCAAGATACCCT
Source organism: Lota lota (assembly GCA_026745465.1). Taxonomy (NCBI): domain Eukaryota; kingdom Metazoa; phylum Chordata; class Actinopteri; order Gadiformes; family Lotidae; genus Lota; species Lota lota. The sequence goes on along the minus strand of JACYXH010000472.1, from coordinate 1,164,868 downwards.
GGGCGACCACTAGGTGCCACAGTGTGTCAGACACATCCTCCCTGGAGACAAACACTACAACAGTACAAAAAGGCCCAATACAATTGGTCAGTTCTATTCAGGAAATTATTGGTAGAAGAGAAAGTGGCTTGTGTTCTCAGTTAATTAATTCTTACAGTTTGTTTGAAAACAAAAAACATTTAATCAACAAAATGTGCTACAACAAAAACTGCATCACAGCAATTCAGCTACACTTAAAATGTTTTTTATTAATTAAATTCATAATTGAATGATTATAATCAATATAATCACATGGGGTAGGCGTGCTACGTGCACGTGTATAATGTGTGGATATGTGTGCAGTCATGTCTATGTGTGAATATTTCCAAGTGTGGTACTTGAGTAAAAGGGTACAGTAGTGTATATAACAGCCAAGCACTGCAGTTCTGAGTATCTTATTAGAAGTGTGCTTTGATGCTACGCGGCTGTCCGGAGCTACCGTCTCCTCGGCTCTGTACCAACAGTCCCTGAGGCATAATAATTATAGTGCTTATGAAGTGACTAATTAAAAAGTGATAGAGAGGGCCAACTATACTAGTACGGAAAATTAATGAAGCTTTGATTAAACACAGTGCAGATTCAAACCTAAGTTAAGGCAGACTTTAAGTAGCCAACTCAAAGACAACTGCCCAGCAATATTAATATGAAGAATAACAGTTAATTGCATTGCATTTAAGTTAAGGTACTTTACACAGTGTGTGTGTGTGTGTGTGTGTGTGTGTGTGTGGGGTGGGGGGGGGGGGGGGGGGGTATGATACCTCATCCATTACCAGTGTTTAGCACCCCCCGGGGTGATGCACCAGACCGCTCCCCACACACTGGCTGTCACAGTGAACAGGTGAGGAATGACACTATCCAATCTGAGACCAGGGGATGATATGGGTGGCCATGTTGGTACAGGAGCTTTAGTGCCCCCAGGGAGTCAGGACCTCAGTTTAACGTCTCCTCCGGAAGACAAGAACACGCTTCTATATATAGTTAGTTGAGTGGTTGGGGTGCTCCACTCCCAGCTGAAAGGTACTGGGTTCGATCCCCATTGTCCGCAGCCTACCTGTTAGCACTCTTGAGCAAGATGCCTAATGAATCCCTACCAAATGGTATTATTATTCATTTGAGTGCATATGCAGATTCAATGGACCGTATTTCACTTTTGCTTCAACTCCACTGGTTTGCGAGGTAAAGAGATTCGCTGGGATTGTTTCACATCTTCTGTTGTTGTTTTGAATAGCTTTCCATTTAGGGTCGGGAAACAGATAGGCAGCTCCTCTCTCTGGCAGTTGTGAAGCCAAGACTCTGCATTTGCTGAGTTTTGTGGGCAATTACCCACCGTGGCGATTACAGTTCTCACCCACCGATGACTGGCATTGGGGGGGGGGGGGGGGGGGGGGGGGGGAGAGTTCCATCCATGGAGCTGGTAAGAAAATAAAGAAATAGGGAGAGGGAGAAAAATAACAAAGGTAGAGAGAGAGAGAAAGAGAGTGAGAGAGAGAGAACAGAGAGAGACGTAGGTGGTCCCACAAAAGACAGAGACAGCAGTACAGAGAGATAAATTGGTAGAGAAGGTCAAGGAACAGAAAATACAAAATACAGACAGAAGGCAAAGCAGAGACCAACAGAGAAAAATAAATGATGGAGATGACAGAGAGATAACGGAGAGAAAGAGAGAGAGAAAAGTACTGAAGGTATTCCTGATGTTTCTCTGTGTTGTCCCTCGTTTGTATTCATGAGCAGTGAGGGGGGTGGGGGTCTGCAGGTAATAGAGCTGCATGATGTGTGACCCTTCTCACAGTAAACAGGTATTATCTCAGGTGGCAGGGAGCAGGATGAGACACAACAGCACCTCATCACACTGGTCCTGTCTGGGGGAGAGAGAGAGAGAGAGAGAGAGAGAGAGAGAGAGAGAGAGAGAGAGAGAGAGAGAGAGAGAGAGAGAGAGAGAGAGAGAGAGAGAGAGAGAGAGAGAGAGAGAGAGACAGAGACAGAGAGCAAGAGAGATGGAAGAACAGAGAGAGAGAGGGGGGGGCGGATGACAGGGATGGGGGGGTCACTGAACTGTGGGGTGAGATGTTTGACGGCCATACCGACGGCCCGTCTGACGCGTGTCAGAGAGAGAGAGAGAGAGAGAGAGAGAGAGAGAGAGAGAGAGAGAGAGAGAGAGAAAGAGAGGGAGAGAAACAACAGATACCCCCCCTGCCTCAGAGTAATTGTTGGTGGCACTTCAATCTCGGAGTCTGCAGGGCGCTGCTTTGCCAAACATTGCTCTCAGTATTTTGTGCAAAATGTTTGGCTGAATATCTGCTGTGTCTTCACTAGATTCACAAGACTGGTGAAACAGTGGAGGAAACAAAGACTAATGGATCCAATGCTACGCCTTGCCAAGCTAGTGCCAGAACAAACACACACATTAAGATGCCAGTGAACCCCCTGTTTCGGCTGGAATACGAACACTATGTCATCCTGGGTGTCATCCTAGATAGCACTCTGTCATTCCAGTACCACATCAATAACATCACTCGGTCAGCATATTTCCATTTACGTAATATCTCTCGCCTGCGCCCATCTCTCTCCCCCAACAGTGCTGAAATTCTGGTTCACACCTTGGTCACCTCCCGCCTAGACTATTGCAACTCTCTCCTCTATGGTTTACCTGACAAATCCATCCATAAACTACAACTAGTCCAAAACTCTGCTGCCCGCATCATTACCAGAACCCCCTCCATCAGTCATATAACACCTGTCCTGCGGCAACTTCATTGGCTCCCCATCAAATACCGCATCATTTACAAAATCCTACTCCTTACATTTAAAGCCATCAACAATCTTGCCCCTCAGTATCTCACTGAACTCCTCCATATCAAGACACCCACCCGTTCTCTCAGGTCCTCTTCCTCCATCCAGCTCATCCTCCCACCTGCTCGTCTGGTTACCATGGGGTTTAGAGCCTTCGGTCACTCAGCCCCCTACCTCTGGAACTCCCTGCCCCACTACATTCAACACTCCACGTCCATAACCACTTTCAAATCTCACCTAAAAACGTATCTTTTCAGAGAGGCTTACTCGCTTTAACTCTTTTTTCATTTGTGTAATGACCGTTCTTTTTTGCTTTACCTGTTCATTTTATTAACAGTATTATGATGTTTTTTACTGTTTGTTGCTCTTGTTTGTTTAATGGATTGAGTGTTTTATTGTTGATTTTGTAAGGTGACCTTGAGTGTTTTGAAAGGCGCCTATAAATAAAATGCATTATTATTATTATTATTACTATGGAGATTTAAAATAACGCGTTTTGGCCTGGGAGTACTAGGAAGAAGGGGGCTTTTTATCCCCATGGTTACGACCCACGCCAACTTTGTGAGACTTTTTAAGTACCCTCGTTGTGTAGGAGCGTTATAATGATGTGGCAGGTTCATGGTGTTTCGGGGAGACAGGCAAAAAGTTTACTCCATTTTTCTCTAAATGACGATCTTATTTAAGTAACAGTGATAAAATAGCAATGTTGAAGATCATATATAGACATATATTTCCCCCAGCACACAAACAACCGACACACAGACACACACATACACATTAAGGATGGCAATTCTAGAGAGCATTGCTCTCTGAATGTGTAGATTTGTGTTTCTCATCATACGGCCACAGCAGTCCGTGTTTACAACACAGAAATATCCCCCAAAAAACCTCTCAAAGCTACCGCTGCGTTCGAGGAGAAAATAAGAATCCTGAATGTCACACTGATAGACACATTAAGACCATTACAGTGGAACACTTGTGGGCGGGGGTAACCTTGCTGTTTGAGGGGTTTCTCTTCCTGTCTCCTTACTAGAGCTCTGTCCCGCCTTCAAAACAAACCAAAGCACTGTAATTTTTACCCTTGACATTTGGTAGCACATGCAGCCAGTGTATACAATAACAACGTGAATGTGCCTAGTAGAAACAACTCCAGTAAATGCTATGACAAAATGGTTGCCCGAATCTCTGGATCTAGCCAGTATATTCACTGGTCTGTATGCTACTGATAATGCCATTGATGTAGCCAGAATCTCTGGATCTAGCCAGCAAATTCACTGGTCTGTATGCTACAGATAATGCCACTGATTTAGCCTTGAGAAATGGCATCCCAATCACTGAGGTAGCGAGGCACTAAGGAACCAAATTAGCCCTGAGCATCAGCCAGTAGTGCAGCACTGTCCAGTGAAAAACAGCAGAAACACACCAAAATATTTTAACGACCTTTGCTCCCTTCTCTACTGCATGCCAAATTATTGCGACAGACTTTAGTCAAACAAATAACTACCAGCCCAAACTTGGAGAGTGCATGGGCAGCCATGCCAGCAGCACAAAATAAATTACAACAGCTGCACTATCGCACTTAAATGCACCTTTACTTTAGTGAAATAAGCTACCCTAGCATAGCAAATGACATTAGAAATAGGCTCTTATAGGCTATAAACAACATCTATATATTTCCTATTGTTTGACCATTTAGCTGAGGTTTATTACAACCAGATCCCAACTCTTTGGGGATAAATAAAGTACTCTCTCTCGCTCGCTCTCTCTCTCTCGCTCTCTCTCCCTCTCTATATCCATCCATCTATCTCTCTCTACTTGTCTTCCTTACCATCCGTGGAGCTGGTAAGGAAAGCAGAGTCCCACATAGAGCCTTCATTAGGTGCTGAATACTGCAAGACCCCCACCCTAGGGGGGGGGGGGGCTGGTGGGTTCAGAGGTAAGCACATCATCAAATAAGTGTTTGTTGTGACACTGCAGCGCAGCCGTCTTGCCAGAGTGTGTGGGCTGCTGCCCCTGCAGTGTGTTTCTCGTCCCACAGCAGTGGGAACAAAGTCGTCTTTTTGTCTGATATCAAACGGATCTTCCTCCTCCTCCTTCTTCTTCTTCTTCTTCCCGACATGCGTCTGTGAGCAGAGTGACTGCTGCCGTGGGCGAGATGACATCGCCGCTGGGTGAATAGCAATCTGACTCATGACGCGGCCCGTGGACCGCCTCTGTGAGGTGGGATCGTAACGCACGGTGCTGGAGGACCGTACCGAAGTCTCCCGTCTATTGAGAGCCAACAAAGGGTGTGTGCGCGTGCGTGTGAGCTGGTCTCAGCCATTACGATAACATATTCAAACCAGAGCTATGTCAGCGATACCGGTAATGCTATCGGTCCAAGTCTGTACCGTTAAACAAGTCCTAACTGTTAACTAAAGGCCAAATTACACAAACCATTACTTGGTCTTATGTCCACATTGTCAAAGGGGAACCTTCACGCTGGGCTATTTTCTGATATAACTGAGTGTTGTGAAATAATGGTCTGCAATTCATGTTTGTGTGAACGAATTCACTCAGTTTTTGCAAAAGACGCGGACAAGTTGGATCATGAACATCATTGGTCCAAGATTTGCAATCTCCGCTGGTCTAAATCATAAAAATGACTTAAATGGTCCAACTTTTTTGCAGCAATGGAATAAATGTTGCGGAATGGGATATTTTCACAATGCACGCGTGAAGCTGTCCTCTCTTATATTAGAAAATAGCGTGACGGTTCCCCTTTAACTAAGAGCAGTAGGATCCAAACGTTCCAAAGGTTCTAGGACTGACAAGCCGGTAGGTAGTCACCGGGCGGTGGCGAGAGTGAGGGACCGGTGCGTCTCCTACCTTGCAGGGCCTCCTTGGCGCGGTCCAGCTCCTCCTCCTTCTGGGCCAGCTGGACGCGCAGCTCGGTGGCGGAGAGCAGGTCGGCCGAGCAACCCCCGTGGCTCTCCTCCAGGTCCCGGCTCAGCATGTCCTTCATCTGCCGCAGCAGGTGCACCTCCTCCTGGAGCTGGACCACCTCCTCGCGCAGGAGTACTGGGGAGACAGAGGGAGGAGCAGTGAGAAGATGGATGAAGAGGTGGATGATGGTGTACGGTTTGGTCAGGATAGCGATGCTGTGGGTTCAGAATAAAATCAGATGGATCCCAGATACAAAACTCCACCATCACAACCAGAAATATGATCCATACCGACCTAAAGTTGTAGAGCATGATAATGAAAAATGTCACACACAGTGTTGCCAGGGTGTTATATACTGTATATATATACTAGGTTATTAGCAATTTTCACACACTGCATACGGTCAGAAAATGATCACATGGATACAGGTTCATAAAAATCTGTCAAATATGTATTGAAATGTAACAAGTACTTGCATTAGGTGGAACCATTCAATCAATAATAAAGTCAATCATGAATAGTATTGATATTAGGTTTAGTTAGTAACCTATTTCAGGATTATGTATTAAATCCCACACAATTTCCCGGCACACCTAGTATTGGCCTAAGTATACCAAGACTTCCCAAGTTTAGTTTGGTTGGGAACCACTGGTATATTCCATCGACTATCCCAGTATCCCATCCCAATTACATGCAGGAAAGAGAGAGAGAGACACAGAAAGAGAGAGATAGAGAGAGAGAGAAAAAAACAGAGAAAGAGAAGGATATATACAATATATACAGATACATAACAATGTAAACCTGAACCGCAGGATAGATTGACCAGCCCCGCAGTGCAGCGTTAAGGAACTTGAAGTGGTAATGGAGATGAGCGTGGAGCATTGCTGGAGGCGAGTGGCATCGATCAGTGTCTGCCTGGGCGTGCGCGAGGGTTGGTGTGTGAGACGCGCGGGATCGTTGAGGCGACGCGAGAAGAAAGGCAACGCAGGTACCCATTATGTAATATACCTTTGTAGTTGGAAAAGCAGATAGCCTCCAGCCTTGACACATGGCCACACACAACAGCCACACACCCATGGCTGTTGTCCATGGGGGTTTGTGTATCTGGTGGTGCGGTGACGGGTGCAATGACATAGAATGACTTGGCTCCACAAGAGGCCGTAAGAGGGGTGTGGTAACACACTGCGGCACAAGAACGAATTGAGAGAAACCCAGAGAAAACTAAAAAACGATCACTTCTCTCCAAGTTTTCTTTCCTAAATATTTAAGAGTCTGGTTAGCCTTATTAAGGGCGATGTCCCTCTTCTTGAAATAACCCCAGGCATGTTTTTCCCTGCTTGCCTAAACCTTGTCGGAGGATTTCTTAAATTAAGCAGAAGATCTGCTGGACTCCATGTTTAACGATTCTTACTGTGTGTCACGACTGTCACATTGCTGCAGACGGAGGCTGTTTTTTGTTGTTGTTGCTAAAACACTGTTTCTGCTATTTTGGCCAACGTAACGGTTATATTATCTTGTGAGATGTTATATAACGCCCCTTCTCATGCCATTACAGAAACAGTGCTTACATACTCGTATTTATACATCCCATCAGCTCAATATTCCCCTCATCAAAGTTTAAGTATCTCTTTATGATACATCCGTTCACTAGCACAATCCACATTTCCATAATTTTCCGGAACTAACGTAAATGTGGTTATGGACGGATGCCACCTATTACAGAGTGATGTTAAAAAGGAGGGATTATTAGCAGCAGGGTAAACAGGGCACAGTCAGAGAGCAGCATGTCATTGCCATACTTAATGAAGCCCATAATGGATACAAATGTTTTATAGATGACTCCAACAGCTATGGGCCGAATGGGAAACTAAAAGCAGGAGAATCAGCTAATTGTAAAAACAGCCAAACAGCAAGGTGCTGTTCACTGGTGTTGTGAAATATTCAGCGATAAAGCCCTCGATTTAATTATTTATTCATTAAATTGGACTCTATTGTGCTGGGATTGCAGACTACGGTGGTGTAAGGTTATTTTGTGTTTATCTTCTCGCAAAACGTTATCAAGTAAATAAGTGTTTTACATTATTGCAATATGCTGTTTGTTAATACAAACGGCTGCTCAATGTAAGTTGTGTTTAGTCACAGTTCATATTTAAATGTTTAAATAAGGCAGTAGTGGGTAGAATGATGGCCCTTGCTGTTTGTTTGAGAGAAACCAGGTTACTTTAGTTCAAAATCGAGTGAATATAATAGTGTATAGGTGTGAATTCAAGTTACAGAGCATTAATATTGTGTCTCTTGTCTTCTCCTGTACTTACTTCATGATTCAAATAGAGGACATACTACATGTACATAATGGACATAAAGTATCACATGTACATCACATCTTACAAGACCTACAAGTCCTCGAAAACTAGAGGTTGGGTAGAGGAGACTGTGCCATCCATGGCCTGAATACAGAACTAAGGTGACCCACCAAAGCAGCTAAGCTTTCCCATTTATAAATGGAATCCCAGTCCCGATGTAAAGTCACTCTGCTTCCAAGGCTGCCTCATGCTGAATAGCTCCACCACACTACTCCAGATTGCTCTGGTCTTCTGAACCCGGTTACTGCCAAACCGATGGGAATTATTCTGGTCCCAGATTGGAGCAGTCAGAGGACCCACCAGGAAGTTAAGACCCAGGTCTGGCGCCAGATTCCCCCTAACCGTGGCTTGGAAACAGGAGGGTGGATGGAAGTGGGAAGTGGAAGGATCAGCCTTTCCACCACAGGGGTCAGGATGGAGGGAGGATGGAATAGAAATGTGTAGGATAAGGATGGATTAGTGAAGATGGAGCGATGGGGATGGAGGGGTGGGGATGAAGTGATGATGGATGAGTAGGGATGGAGGGAGGGTGGAGGACAACAAATTGAAGGGAGCTGGTAGGACAGAAATGGAGGAGTAGTGATGGAGGGAGGGTGGAGGAATGAGGATGGAGAGATGATGGAGGAGAGGGGATGGAGGGGTAGTCGATGGAGGGGTAGGCGGTATAGGGTGGATGCTGTTTTTGCAGGCTTTTTTCTGCAGGCGAGTGCCAGGACTGGGTCGCTCTACATATGACACCGGGGAGGGGGTGTGGGGGGGAGGGGGAGGCTGAAGAGGAGGACCACCCATTCATCAGTGCCCACACAGGCCTGCAGGCTGGGAGCTGTTCTGTACCTAGCATCTCGGCATCCAGAATGCATTAGAAACGACACATTGAGTGTTAGCTTCCTCATAAATCACTACCTGTGTGTGTGTCTCTCTCTCCGTCTCCCTGTCTCTCTCTCTCTCTCTCTATGGATATAGATCCACCCTTGTACCCTCATGTTCCACATTTAATTATTTATGGTTTAACCCAAAAAGTACTTCATCAATCCATTTCCACAGCTAGAAGTACCAGCCACCTGCATGTTGTCATCAACTCCCTACCTAATAATAGGTGTTGTGAAGATTTCAAGATGTTCTCGAAGGGGCGGTTCTAACTTAAGTACTTTTTATTATGATAACCAGGGAAATAAAGAGAGAAAAGACAACATCCAAATAGCAAATAAGAGTCACACTAGAATTATAAACACTGACTATAGGAGCATGTTCTGAGCTTGTGTTGAAAATATATTGTCCCAAAAACTTTAAAAATATGTCTGATTTGGACTGGGTACTGTTGTTGCTAGGGTTTTCGACTCCCAGCTGAAAGGTACTGGGTTCGATCCCCAATGTCCGAACCCTGTAGGTGTCCTTGAACAAGATGCCTTAACCCTTACCAGCTCCTTAATGAACTGCATATGAATTCACTGTCAAAAACAAAACCATCTTCCAAATTACAAAATATTCGTAATAGTAAAAGGGCTGGTAAAAACTAAAAACAACATGAACAATATATTAAAGCAACACACAAACACACACACACACACAGCTCTCTGGTTGATAATTAATATACTGCTAGTCTTGCCATCCACACCACCTGTTCCAGCCTGGCTAGAGCTGCCAGCTAATGCTCGCTAGCACAGCTGCCAATGACAGCCGATCCAGCTCCACACTGAGTCATGTGGCTACAAGATCGCAAAACCAAACTATCTACACGCAAATCATCTGAGGTGCACAGGTTGGTTGGACATAAGCTTGGCTGGAGCCATTATTTACCCTGTCGATGAGCCAGGCTGAATTAAGAATAGAAATGTTTACGTTACATAGCCTCTGGGAGAAAGCCATGGTCCTTTTGTTCCCCCCTCAAACTCACAGTGATGCATGATGAAACTAAAATAGAACCTTTATGAATGACAGACATTTACATAATACAGCCTTCCTGACGGACATGAAATGCAGCGTCCAAGTATGAATGTGATGTTCCAGTCAAATTCTTTGAGCTGCAAAGTGACACACTGAATGTTTCACCTCCATCTCATATTCCAACCACCGTTCACTGAGTGAATTCAGTAAAGAAAGTTTCCGCAGACAGTGAGACAATAAAGGTTAATAAACACCATGGTTTCTCTTTCACCACCTGCCTGTTATTTAAGCTAAATGGCTCTAACACACTTTGAAATCATGCTACGGTCTATTTTAGGGGGGGGGGGGGGGGGGGGGGGGGGGGGGGGCAGCTGTGAAGGGCAGCTACATTATATTGTTGTTGTCCTCAGTGACAGCATCCAGGAAGAAAAAATGATTTCCAACTGCTCTGGGGAGAAAACATCTATTTCCCCCTGTAATAGAAACAAAATTGGAGCCAATGGTGCAAGAAAAAAAAAAGAAGAGAAATGGCAAATTACTTTATGAAAGCCAATTCACTGTATTCACCCTGTACGCCCCCCCCCCCCCCCCCCCCCCCCCCCCCCCCCCCCCGCCCCCCTCAACTTGACATAGCAATTAATCTGTAAATGACGGCCATGAGTAAATCACATTTCACAATCTCTCTAAGCATTGACTCGGTCCTTTACGACTGCCTCTGTAATCACCTGTCAATATGATGCTATGTCTGTCTGTCACTCCCTTTCTCTCTCACTCTCCCTCTCTCTCTGTCACTTCCTCTCTCTCTGTCTCTCCCTCTCTCTCTGTCTCTCCCTCTCTCTCTCTAAATCTCCAACCATCTCACACATTATTTCCCTCTCAGCAACCACCAGTGAGGAAGCAAAAAAAGGCACCAACCTCCTCTTCCTTACTGGGCCAGCGATGTGCCAGCAATGTGCCGGTGCTGTGCCGGTGATGTGCCAGTACGCTCAGTGGCCAACAGGCATCTGAGATTGGACTTGGCCGGCGTGGAGGGCTGAAAATTTATAGTGAATGACAGCAAGTTGTCTCTCGGGGGGAGAATTTTTGATTGTCTCCCTCTCTCTCTCCATTGCCCTCTTTGGCGAGAAAGGGATGAAGGATAGAAGGGAGGGACGGACTGAGAGAGAGACAGTGGTTGGAGGTGGGGTTCCATTATTTTTGGCCTATTATGGAAGACAAAATCAATTAACAGCTTGATTGTTCCCACAGTCCTGCATCAGGAAGGCTGTGTGAGGGGTATTAAGGTCCACTGTGTGCAGGGAGAATCCAATAGCGCGTTACGCAGCTCTGGAAGACCCGTGCTAATCCATCAGATGCTATCTAAACAATGACCGTTCTGCACCCCCGCAGAAGGGCCCATAACTCAGAGGGACTTAAGCGCCACGAAAAAGTCCCGGCCGTTATTATGAGAAATAGTCAACGAAGAACTATCACAATAAGTAAACCGGTTATGGCTGCAGTCTCCCAAATCTAGATATTTGAACTTGGCAGATTTTTTGTGTGCTTATGACTCTTATGATATCGGTACATGGAATCATAATGGACAATAAACACACAAAGAGGAAAACCAATATACAGGGTCATTCAACATCTCCCAAAAAAATTACAAACAGGAAGAGAATGTGCATTTAAAAAATGGGCAGTACTACAGGAGCTGGACTTCAAAACATTCCGGCAACATTTAGTCCAAGCTACAGAAGCCCTCATTGGAGGACTCTGTGCCAAGCAGCCATGATGGCAGCAGAAGAGAAGTGAATATAGAATAATACTGAAAGACAACGGGGAAGGACAGTCTAGTGGCTAGGGTGTTCGAAAGGTTTTAGGTTTGAGCGCCAACATCTGCCAAACCCCTAGCTGCTTATTAATGACACACATTACTTTATGTTGATAAATGACTAAGTAGTAAATAAAAATGATTGCCAAGGTCAGGAATGCAGTTTGAAAGAAAGAAAGGCGTTTTTGACAGGAAGCGTCAGCCCACATCCTCCTGTTTGTTTTGGACATAATACAGGCCCTCCTTGCGTAACAATATTCAAACAGGCAGGCATGCAAAACTCATTAAGAAATGATCATGGTGTGTTAACAGCTTAAGCTGGGAGAGCATTCTATTGAAGCTACATTCTGTGTATTACTTTACGTGCCTATTAACACCTGCATTCCAATTCAAGCAAGAGTTCACAAAAAGAACAAATTCGTACAATCCAATAATTTGTAAGGACACAACAAACTATGTTTTTTGTCTCCCATGCTCGATCTGTTGAGACTAATCGTACCTAAGTCACTCTGAAAACAGTGACCTAGAGAGAATGAGAGCGTTAGAGAGAATGAATCAAAGCATGGTGAGTAGAGACCAATTAAAAGTATTTAAAAACATTTCTCAAAAACCTTCAGAATAGATACATGATCGCCATCCAGCTCTCTAGTTAAAAACCCATCATGTCGAGTACAATTCTCAATTGTATTTCTCTAGTAGTATTCAAGAATGGCTACATCTAGTGAACACCATCCGGACCTCCCGATACACAAGAACCCCAGACAAAACACACAACAAGCTCAACCCACATTCAGACTACATGGTGATTAGCTATTGATCACTGTCTGGTCTTTCAGAAAGCAGGCGTACAATCCTTGGCCTATATCTGATCATCAGCCAAGAGGGGATTAACAAGCCCGCATGTTTTGGTCTGGCATTTAGAAATACAAATGTTAATGGACAAATGGTATAACAGTCAAATGAGCATTCATATGCACAAGGGGCTAATTTCAGCACAAATACAATAAAAGCATAGACGCAGAGTTCAATCCTGAACCAGGAGGAACTTGAGAATATTCCAGCAACCCAGTAGAGTTTTACTTCTGAATGAATGCCTTCTGAGGTGGCAAAACTGAATTAATTACGATTACTTACTGAATTATGTTTGGCCCCTGGTGGTAAAAAAAACCTCCACTTAGGCCAGGGTGTATCAGGTAATGTAGGCTATTTATACTTTTCAGTCATTATGAAGTGTATTCATCTTTCGTATTATTACGTTTTGAAAGAGGCCCTAGAGAGTTTCTGCTAAATATGTGGATGCTAATCATACTGCCACATGGCATATAGAATACATTTACATACAGCTACTGCAGTATGTAAATGTAAAGATATGAGTCAGCATAGTACATTAGATACGTAGTTAATAAGTTACACACACATTTATACAGGCACTGAGGGGTGAGTTTCAGCCAACAGGCTTAACGCTCATCCAGATTACCTTATGCTTCATGAAGTCTCTCAGCTCACACAAACACACATCGTTCTGGACCTTTGGACCATTGATGGCGCGTCCATCAGTGACACGGCGCTTGGCGGCGGCTGAGCTCAGAATACTGATGAGGTCGCTCTACTGTGTCAGCTCCGTCTCAAGATGCCCCTCACTGGGTTACCCCGTGGATCCGCATAAACAAAACAATCTCCCGGCGACGCCAGCGGAGGGGACAGAGCCAAGTGTGATGAAAATGACTAAAAGAAAAACACGGGCCCAACACATCACCTTGGGGCATTCCTCATAGAAATGTAATGTTCGGTGATGAGGGAACATTGGGATTCACAATGACAAGCAGGTCTCCAAATAGGGTGCTAGTGACATCGATGACTAGGTTAGGTTAAGCAAGCTTTGGTTCATACCTTAGGGTATATGAGGCTAAAGATCAGCTCCTTGATTAGACTTATGTAAAACAATAAAATCTTTTTTTCCTTCTTCTTTGGTTCCTCTTTTCTTTGCTGCTTTCTGAGATGATGGGATCTAATGATGATGGCTAACCAGTGGACATTTAAGCCATGAAGAAGATCATGTTGATGAAGATGACGAACCCAGCTCCCAGCTGAAAGGCCCATCTAGACAGATTTCCAATCAAAACATCATCACAGATAGCTGTAATCCTATGCTGAGCCCATTTCATGCTTCTGGGGCAATGGGGACTGAGGATGGTGAGAATACGAGGTTCTGAGTGAAGCATGACAGTGAGCAAATATCTGATCATCTGGGCAGGTAGTTAGCTATCTAAAATTCCAGTCCAATCTGGCCCCCCATCACCCCTAAAACCACTCTATCAAAAGATGTCTGTAGATAGTATCATCCATGCTGGCTGGAGCCGATGGTTTGAAATAACAGTTAGCGCTTGTGACTAAAGAGGAGATTAGTATCCAGCAAACGGTTAGCAATTCCAAACATCATGGTGACTGATTGAGGGTAATTTAAGGTATTTTATGGAACATTCCTGTCTTTGTTCAGTGTTATGTAAACAACTCCTATTTTCTTTTAGCTCAATGTCTCAATTTGCTCAATTTTACCACGCTAATCCATCAAAACAACGTGCTGGGGTTTTAAGCCGGTCTCCCAGTTATGGCTAGTATACGGACAAACAGTGGGATTATAGCCGAGGACACAGATGGACTGAGATACTGAACACCAGCCACTGTGATTGTCCTATTCAGAAAACGGAGTAGGGGGCAGCAATGTAACAGCAGCTAACACACGGAAAGGTCAAGAGATTCAGTCTTGGTTAGGTCAGTAATTTTGGTAATTTTAATTAAGGACCCATTGTGAATAAGACAAATAACTCCGACATTTACACATTGTTAAATTAGCAGATGTTTCAGTCTTACAAGAGAGGCTGACCGCAAAGGAATTGTAGAACAAATATTGGAGAAGCTATTAACTGAAGTACTGCAAGACCAGGGCAAGAATGATGATGATTGTGGAAAAATCATAGAGTGCATGAACAACTTGGCAGCATCTATTGATAATTGGTTCCTGATAATTTTTTCATTTCTGAGGTTCAGTACTGTACTTATTACCTTTTTCACTTGCTTTTCAAAGTTCAGATGTGAATCAATGATGATCCCAAGATATTTAATATCTGAGACAATTTGGAGCTTATCACCCTTAACAAGGATATCAGGATGATGGACCTCCTTCTTGCGGATTGACAAATACATGCTCATACCTTGGCGATTCAATATTTACACAGTGGGTTGGAGGGGCTAACGCTAATGACACAGAGGTTCCCAGAGAGGAGAAGGAAGGTTGGTGCTAAAAACTCATTTCGCAGCCACTTATCTCAGACTTGACCCAGGGCAGACCGGGTCGCAATGCTAAATAAGCAATTAGCAGACCCTTTTATCAACGAAAGCGCCTCATTGTGAATATAGATGCACCTCATTAAGGAACAGGTAGGGGTCAGGGGGGCATCTTGCTCAAGGGTGCCCAGCAGTAGTGGTGCAGCATTAGGGATCAAACCCAGTACCTTTCAGCTGCAAGTTGAACACCCTATGTAGTACACTAACCTGTCCATCGATAGTCCAGGAATGAGTATTCAATAGCATTTTTTGTTTCGATTCAGTTTTATTTGATTGACATTTGTAATGTTGTGTTTCTTCTGTTTTGCGGAGGACCGGTGTTTAGAACACAAACCATAACATGACAAATGTGTCATTTGTATTTGTCTCTGGTGTAAATGCCCCTCTTCAGCTCAGTGTCAACCTTATCTTTTAATTGTGTGTGTATACGCCATGTAGGTTGAAGAGTGGGAGGTGTTATATATAGAAAAAATATACTACCATCAATAGCACACCATAATAACAATAAATATCTATTTCCATACCAGGTTATTTAAACAAGAGTATATGCATTAATATCTGAGAGTGTGCTTGTGTATGTGTGAGCGGGTGATGACACTGAGTAAGTGTGTGTTTAGCTTAGTCGTGACCTGTATTACCAAAGGCTAGCAGTGCTAGTTATTTATAGGCCAGGTCAAACATGAGACCAGACATGGAGTCACCGCAGATATTTCTTCATAACGCCCTGCTTGGGTCTACACTCAGACACACTTCACAGAGGGAAACGTCTCTCCATTTCTCTCAATCTCTCTCTCCCCCAAGGAATCTCTCTCCATTTCGCTCTCTCAATCTCCCTGACTGCTGTTTTCTTCTGTCTTTTATCTGTTAATTCTACACCATGCTCAATGTGACAACAGATTGAAAATATATTTTTCTGTCATTACAGAAAACAAATTAAATAGACCAGACCTATTTTTTGGGGGATAGATTGGCAGGGGGATAGTTTGGCAGAGGAATAGCGTGCTTTGAATTGTCAAGCCAAGAATAAAAAATCATCATTTCTAAGAGACTAACGGTTGCTGCAACTGAAGCTGCAGAGGACAAGGAGACGGCCAGGAATGAGACAAAGGCAGTTGATGTTGAAATTATGTTTATGGAGCTGAAGGGTGTTTTATTCAGCTGTTATTCAGTAATGCTTCAGGATCCAGTTTCCATCTGTGACAAAAAGCAATTACTCACCTGGCTCAGCCACGCTGATAATTACTCCATCACACTGGACACAATGTGCTCATTTAGACAAAAACAACACACGCACGCGCACACACACACCATAAAAGAGATATTGGGCTACATGTGTAAAAATAAACGCACAACACATAGACGGATTGGCACACACAAGCGCATGCACACACGCATGCACTCACCCATACATGCACGTTCACTGTTAGTGGATATCGAACAGCCGGCAGCAGGTTGTTGTGTTAAAAGACACACCTTGTTCCCCTGCCTCCCCTGACAACACACACACACCCTCTCTCTCTCTCTCTCTCTCTCTCTCTCTCTCTCTCTCTCTCTCTCTCTCTCTCTCTCTCTCTCTCTCTCTCTCTCTCTCTCTCTCTCTCTCTCTCTCTCTCTCTCTCTCTCTCTCTCTCTCTCTCTCTCTCTCTCTCTCTCTCTCTCACACACACACACACACACACACACACACACACACACACAAACACTTGTACAGCCACCACGTTACAACCACACAACAGATATCCAGTAACACCACAGACAAAAGACATACAATACAATATATGGACCAAAACTATAATATTATACCTAACCACAGGAGACTAAGGAGGCTTGCATTGAGTCTCTTTATTCATATAACTTTTACACTTAATTTGATCTCACTAAGTAATGTTGTCATCATTTAATTCCTTTTTTGTCCAGTTTGCATCACGAATAGAGTTAATTCTCAGTTCAGGGAAAGGTTCTGAAATCAGCCCATTCAATGACTCAACAAATAAAATGTACAACAATACAGTTATGTAGAGGTCTTATCTTGCTCGAATGTACCTCTGCCCATACATTGGCTTATAACAAAGTGAGAGATGTTTTAAATGAGAGGAATAGGATTTGTCTAGGGCTCACAGGTACGCAGATACCTGGTAGCAGCTAGTAGCTAGTATTGGTAGCAGCTAGTAGGTGTACTTGCAGAGATAAGTTCTATGTTTGTTTGTTTGTTTTGCCCTGACAGCGTGAATTGTGTCAAGAGGACCACACCTTAGGGTGACCAAGACACACACACACACACACACACACACACACACACACACACACACACACACACACACACACACACACACACACACACACACACACAGAAGGTCAACTGTTTAAAAGCTTCTGGGGTTTCTAACAGGACCTTTGTTGTGTTTGATTTGTGTAACCGCTACTTAATTTCTAGTATCCAATCAGGTGACTTGTACCAAAGTATCAATTATATACTAATAGTAACATGGAATACAATAAAATAAAAAACGAGAAGAAGAATAGGA
Source organism: Lota lota (assembly GCA_026745465.1). NCBI lineage: Eukaryota > Metazoa > Chordata > Actinopteri > Gadiformes > Lotidae > Lota > Lota lota. Next base: position 1,147,184 of record JACYXH010000472.1, on the reverse strand, counting down.
ACCATTGTAAAATAGTAGCCTAATTACTCATACCTTGAGAAGTAGTTCTGGAGAGGGAAGAGCTAGGCAGTTAGCCAACTTTGTCTTGTCTGATGTAAATAAGGGGCCGTCTTTCCACCCCCATCCAGCAACCACTGTTTGCTTCTGACAACGTTTTGACCTCCTGTCCCGGACAGGAGGATTTACATAAAGGTCTTCTTTATGTAAATCCCCCCCAAGAACAAGCAACTGTTACTTTGAAGCTCAAACTTTATTGTGGCTTCAGGTTCAGGTTGACAGTGCTTTTGTAGGGTGGAGCAAAATGTACGTTTAGCAATGAGAGTTGGAACTCAGTCTCAAATGGTCTAGGGGCCACTACACCTGAGTCAATGTGACCTTTGACCTCCTTTGTTGGTTGTTTTTTCAGCCCAGGGGTGAAGTGCAGGTGCACCAGCAGTAGCATGTAAAAGAGTGTCAAACAGGGGCTCTCCTTTCCCTCCCGTGGTGCGGTAGCAGGTGGGCTACTCACTGTAACAGTTAGTAGTTTAAACACAGCAAGAGAACTAAGAACTAAAACCCCAAATAATCATGTTTCAATTAAAAAATATGGATAGGGCTCGATTACAGCATGCCACGCTAATGTTGGTACAACATTACACAATATTGGCTTACTGATTCACTCGGCGCCATAAAACCAACTTTGAAGACAAACAAAAAAAACTATTGCTGACAACGGTGACAGTGGAAGTTCAGACTAGGGGTATACTATTCCCTGACTAGTGGCTCTAGTAAAAGTAAAACCGGCAACAGATGATTTAATGAACACATTAGTCAATAACGGGACTTGAAGTAGAATGAGTTTGAAGCAGTACTTCTGAAGCAGTGTTTTTATAGTCAGCTAATGGAGCACTCTGTCCCTGAATGTGAATTGTGCGTTCTAAATCCACCCAAGCAAGTCATTTAGACGAGCTACAACCTTGCAAAACAACACGGGCAAATAGAAACCACATCAACACTTGATCCACCTTCATCCACCTCAACTGAGCATGAAACACAAGGTCAACTGGAGGTCTACCACAGTACTATAGAAATACCTTCCGAGGACCCCGGTGTGCTGTAAGAAGCAGGGTCTAAAGCTCTAGAGTCTCTCTCGTGCCCCTGATAGCGACAGCCATGTTTTCTAGGCCAGCGTGGGTTAAAGTCTACCAACGCTTCGCCACGGTGATAGATGACTTGACACACACAGCCTCACTCATAACCCAGCTGACACCTGACTCCATGCTTCCTGCACACACACACACACACACACACACACACACACACACACGCATCGCCACTGCAATATTTGTCCCTGGCTGGGAACTATGTTTCTCATAGCCTGATTATTTACACACTTTTGTAGCTTTCCAAAGCGTTGAAACCCTCCAGGAGTCGGATTCCCCCCCCCACACACACATTCACTCAAGCAACGGATACACTCGTTCGTTCTTCAGTCTTTCTACTCACCGGGTTTCCACTCCTCAGTGTCGGACTTCATGTCCCCCCCAGAGGAGGAGGAGAGCAGGCTGGAGGAGTCCAGGGTCTGAGGGAGCATTCACATCAGAGCCAAGACCCCACGTCATAAAACCTTCTCCCTCTAGGAAAGCACTCAGTCCATAGAGCAGCGAGCAGCGTTATGCTGAAGCGGCGCAACGCAATCCAGGAAATGTGACCGATGCGGGCCTCTCTCTCTCTCTCTCTCTCCTTCTCTCTCTCTCTCCTTCTCTATCTCTGTTTACCTGTTCAAGGCGACTCCCATGGGTTTGAAACCACAGTGCTCTCTCTTTCTCGCTCTATCTCTCTGTCTCTGTCTCTCTCTACCCCAACACAGCGGTTTTCTATATAGGCGGGAGGGGCTGTCACTCGTTTTCCCACATTATTCAAATGCATGAACACACACACACACACACACACACACACACACACACACACACGATTACAGGGCAGGGGGAGGAGCTATGTCAAGGTACGTGCCTGCAAGTATCTGTGTGTGCGTGTGTGTGTGTGTGTGTGTTTCTCATGTTTAAACAGCGACCGGCCAACCAGCTGTTGTCCTGCCCGGAGGTTCTTTTCAGAAACCAAATATCTTATAGCCATATAAGCAACCTGTTTACACTGTTTAAAACATGTTAAACGGAAATGCCATCAAATCGCTTTTACATGCAAGCGAGTCTCGCTCATTCATAGAAAACAGTACCGTACCTCAACTGAATGAAGTCACTGACGTTGACTGAAACTCAACGTGACTGTAAGGTTGACTTGAATTTCCTGCTCTGTATTCCTGACGGGCCGGTTAGCTGATGTGGGTGGGGGGGGAACCAACTCTGAGCTATTCGGAATTAATAGAAGCCCAGCCCCCACCAGCCAATATGAACGTGGGTTTAGAGATCATGTGGGATGAAACCAGGATATTGACTCACAATTTAGTGGATTAAAAGCACAGATCCTCTTAAAAATGTAACAAACCGATGCAGTTGAACTTTCACTGTGAAAACAGCCCTTTATTAAACTTCAAATTCACATCATCTTACTCTGTGCTTGACTCAAGCCATTGTGTTTTCTCACGGGCTACAAAAAGTAAACAAACCAGCAGATGGGTAAATGCTTGGCTTTTTTTAACTTTCGAGGATCAAAATAACGGAATTAATATAAATCACAAGGGCTTGCAGCGAGTGAGTGCAGACACGCACGCACAACAAAGTTAATTGCCACAACCATCTGTTTTGTGCTTTGTTCGATGTTTTGCAGGGAGAACGCAACGATGCGCAACAAACACACAGAGTGGTCAGAGGTGAGAGGGTAACGCGCTACGCATCCTCACCAGGACCGACGTATTCATCATGAATTCAGGTAAGCAGCTGTCATCATCATCGTCATTATCAGCATCATCCTTACTGTGATGACAGGCAATTTTTTTGTGGCAAGCAGACCTGAAAGTCTAGTGAATCCAAGTCAGAAGGTACTGGGTTCAAACCCCAATGTCCACAGTATACCTGTGGGCATTCCAGATGCCCCCTAACCCCAACCTACTCATAAATGATTTGCACACAAACTAAAATATTCACAGTAAGCCACTTTGGATTAAAGCATCGGCTAAATGACTAAATAGTAAATAGTACAACAACAACAACATGACTAGTGCCTCTTGACTACATAAGCCCAAACACGGTCAGTGTCCCGAATGCGAGTGTGAAGTATGTGTACTTCACACTCGCATGTGAGTGCCAGTAGGGTGCTGATGCTGAAGTGCTAAAGTACCTGCACTAAAGCACAGTTCGGCAAAGCTGAGTGTGTCTTTGCCCGTGTTGTGCACTTTCTTACTTCACTTTTTCACTTCAAAATGTCAATAACCGTTGCGTAGTCAGTCTTTCAACCAGCCCACAAATAGCGAATCGTGTACAATTTCAGCTGATTTATTTGACTGTGGAGTCCCTCTCTGTGCCCCACAATGCTCACAGAGCTTGCAAAGCAAGGCCTTGTTCTCTACTGTGAGAGAAAGCGAACACTGACCAATAAACAGATGAGGTATGACCAAACCTCACCCTGCACACACAGACCGATACAGACCCAGACAGACACACACCTGCACTGTGCACACACACACACACACACGACAAAATGCACACACTGACACAAACAGGTAAAAAACGTGCATGATAAAATGTGCATGCGTGCACAAGCACACACACAGACACATCAACAGCCCAGCCAAACAGATATGAGGCTGATTACAGCAGGAGACCCTGGCCCAGCATAATGGCCGCATTCTTGTAGCGTCAGGCTGGGGTGGGTGCGCACACAGAGAGCGTGGGAGTTTTGGTGCCAGAAGCAGGCATGCGTTTCCATGTGTGTAGGTGCATGTGTACGTGAAGACAGGTGTGTGTGTGTGTGTGTGTGTGTGCACGGAAGACTCCTATTGTCTCTCTCCCTCCATTTCTCTCAGCCTCTGCATCCATTTGTCGATCACTCTGTCTTGATTCTGCTCCATAATACGTCTCTAATCATCACTGAGAGAGAACGATTATGGCAAAACATTTTTATAGAAATATCGTTGGGACAGGTTAGTGTGATGGACAGCTTAATTAATTTCCGTCGAAGATTGCGCTGAATCCTCCGCCCGAAGTGGAAATTCATCTCTTTTTATGATAGGGGTAATTTATGTTTGGCTGTAGACAGCTATTTAATATTCTGCTTTCCAGCAGTGATCGGTGCTGAACAGTTATGCACGGGAGATTAAACTACATATAAAGGAACTGGAAAATCAACCTCACCTGTTGCTGTTGATGAAGTATAACATAAAATTGGTCCACACAAATCTGTAGACGGCTTTAGAAACGCATTCTGAGGCAATTTGTTGCCGTGATTAATGACCTAAGTAGGATGTGTAGAAGCCCACACTCAGCCTTCGCTGAACCGTAGAACCTTTACATTTAAGCAAACTGGAAGGCCAACATTTAAGGAACATGTTAGCATCCCTGGCTATCACTGCGTATCAACAAAACCACAACGTAGCTAGGGCACTAGCTATGGTCAAGACAAGCGTGAGTGGGTGAATAACCGCTACTATAAACGTGCCGTGGCTCGGAGTCCGTGTGTGTGTGTGTGTGAGGTAACAAGACTTGGACGAACAGTGGCTCAAGGGTCTGAATCCTTACCAAGATTAAGCGTTCATCAGCAGCTCTGTTGGGTCTTCCCTAATCAAGCGAATCTCGCCTGGCACACGCCAGCCTTGTTTGACCTCTGCATTAGGCCAGGGCATCGCGTTGCACCACAGAGACCAGGGGCAACACGCTGAAACATGTCGGTGTGTGTGTGTGTGTATATGAGTCTGTGTGTGCTTGTGTGAGTCTGTGCGTGTGTGTGTGTATGAGTGTGTATGAGCCTGTGTGTGTGTGTTATGTTGCAGATGAGCATGAAAGCAGACATGGCGGGAGGCGAACGTGCGTAGCTTGTGGATAAGAACATGGAACAGAAGAACATAACCGACGTCTGTGCACGAGAGAGAGAGAGAGAGAGAGAGAGAGAGAGAGAGAGAGAGAGAGAGAGAGAGAGAGAGAGAGAGAGAGAGAGAGAGAGAGAGAGAGCGAGAGAGAGAGAGAGAGCCACGGTGCAAGGATCCTGGTAATGATGAGCTGGGGGCTTTGTTCCTTAAATGAAAATCGATGGCTACCACCCTCGTCAGTCTGAAGGACGATGTTTACACACAATACGACAATCCAGGACTGGAAGGACAGACAGCCACCCTGCTCTGGCACCAGAAACTAGCCCGCTTCAGAGCCAATGATCAAGATATCCTTAACAAATGTTTCTGTGTTTCATTTGTGTATGTTTGTGTGTGCGTATTTGGTTGTGAGTGTGTGTGTGTGTGTGTGTGAGTGAGGGTGTGTGTGTATGTATTTGGTTGTGAGGGTGTATGTGTGTGTGTGTGTATGCGTGTGTGTTTGTGTGCGAGTGGGTCTGGGTATTTGGTTGTGAGTGTGTGTGTGTGTGTTTGTGTGTTTTGTGTGTGTGTGTGTGTGTATGGACAGTTCTGCTTTTATCTCTGTTCTACACCTTCGCCAAACAACAACAAACCATCTCTCTCTCTGACTGTTCAGTTGCCACGTTCACCGGTTGTCAGCTGTCACCATCCCGGTAGCTGTTATGGCGATAAGCACAATTTTCCCGCCGACAATCTCAGCTTTCTCTTCGTCTCTTCAGATACCTTAGATCATTCTTTTATGTGTTAGATAGGGTGTTATTTTCACTATTCAGTAATCATGCCAATGCTGTTGTCCAGAGTGCCTTACAGTGAATTCAGATGTGTGTCCCTAATGAGAAGGTCAGAGTTCACCTGGTAGGCATCTGGACCAAGAATGCCCAAAGGTAAGGCTGCCCATGGGGGGATCGAACCCAGAACCTTTTGGCTGTGAGGTCGAACACTCTTGGAGGATTTATTTATATTTCGGTTATGTAACCTGACCCAAACACATCCACACACACAAACACAAACACACACACACTTACCCTTCCAGTAACACATACTGGGAGGTCATGGATGTGAAATTCACGAACCTCCCCCATCCCCCCAGACACACACACCCCAGTAAACACCATGGAGAAAGATGGCCGACCGTTATCTGCTCTTCAGTAATTGGAAAATATCCCCTCGCTTTAGAAAGTACTTTACAAAATAAAAGTCTGAAAAACCATCCAATCATGGAGGAGCTGAAAAGTGAAACAGCTTTTGTCAGAGAAAAAAATCTGCGAACAACATGACGGTAGTACATACGTTTTCTCTAGGCTCCTCCAAATAACAGCGCATTTATTCTTTCATACTACTTATATATAGATATATTTAGATATTGTAAAAAAAAATAAAAAAGCAGTTATGCAAAAGATTGTCATTCATACAACATAATACAACGGGCCAGAGGTGGGTGAAGTCAGTTCTAGTCCACCATACACCAACCGAAGGTAGCAATTTGATCTTGAGTAGAGGTATAAATAAGTAAGTATACTAGTCTTTGGAGGTTATGATGGAGGGGTTACCCAGGCTTAACTGGAAGGGTTTCCGAGAATTGCTTTTCAACAATTCTTAGGTCTGTGTTCTGTGACCTTTGACCTTCCCGCCTCCTCGAGAAGAAACGTCTAAAAGACCAGGGCGGTTCTGAGTTTAGGAAATAAATGTCAAAGCTCATTCACTGGAGTGTACGGGTCTGACAGCTCATATTGTTGAACTTTGTGCACTTTGTTGGGTGTGTGTCAATCTCTCTCTCTCTCTCTCTCTCTCTCTCCTCTCTCTCTCTCTCTCTCTCTCTCTCAGTTGTCAGCTTGCGGGTTGCCTAACTTTCACTCTGAGTGAAATTGCCTTTATCTGCAACCTAAGAGCCACCGTCTTGTTACGGAGGAACAGATTTGCTTGAATCACCCGTTGGTGCCGTTTAGCGTCGCAGGTGAGCCGGTAATCACAGACTCTGTTCTCTGAGGGCACCTGGTAGTCCCAGCACACGCGTTTCACACCTGAGTGGCGGAGGGAGATTACACGCAGTGGTTTGCGGCGGCGCGCAGGTAGCTATCAGACGCACGCGGCTGAAAGGTGCACACCCTCACTTTCTGTCAGCCACAAACCGTCTTTTCTTAGTAACCACGTCCAATTTCCATTTTGAATGCATTGATGTCTCCCATCGCGCTGCGGTCACCATAACAACCCGCCGCTGCCTAGCAACTGTGACCGCAACCAAACATGTGGACATTATGGTACATCGACTATACGCTGGGCATACACACCTGTACAGATACACACCTGCACACACACATACACACCTGCACAGATACACGCCTGTAGACACATACACACCTGTACAGATACATACCTGTTCACACATACACACCTGTACAGATACTGCTCGACAACACAAACATTTGAAGTATAATTACGATATTTAATATTATTAATATTATCTGTTCAGTGTTGAGGACTGTGATCTTCTGAACATGGTATTAGTACTGAGTCCTTTAGCAGACTTCAGTGACTTCAGATACAGAGATCTCAGATACATACAGACCTGTCACTAATGAACAGGCATGGGCTTCAAAGCTCACAGAGCTCAAAGTGGCACAAAAATGCCTGCAGGCGTGGACATGGACATGGACGTGGACATGGATATGGACATGGACGTGGACATGGACATGGACGTGGACATGGACGTGGACATGGACATGGACATGGACGTGGACATGGCAGATCCAACCCAGTATCTTCTGAACCCCTAGGAGTTTTACCATTATTTATGGTGCCCGTGTGACAAAGTTGTTTGCCTAGTGGTGTAAATGTGCGCACTCAGGAGAAATATGAACACACACACACACACACCCACACATACTTGACACACACACACACACATGCTGACATTCCCCTCTGCAATATCCAAGGTTTCGCCATACATTTCATCATACAGGGGAACGGTCATATACCTGCTGTTATCAGCAGGGTGGAAGGAGACGGAGAGAAAGCAACAAAAATAAAAGATACAACGTAAGCCATTAGCACCATGTCGCTCTAACCGGAGTGCATGTGAGAGGGAAAGGAGCAGGGATATTGGCACCATAGCATCATTGAGGCAGCCAGCCCAGGTCTTGGATGTGACGCTGGGGAATCAAACGCCAGAAAAGCTGGCACTGGATCCTGGGACCCCCTGCTGGTATGTCCCCGTAATGGGGATATTAGCGAAAGATGTGAAAGGAAATATAGAAAAGGAAAGAAGGTGTGTGTGTGTGTGTTAAGACCTACCCCCCTACCCATAGTAACCCATGATGAAGATCTCATACCAACATTCAAGTGTTGCTTTGCTTCCCCTACTCTGCTGTGTGTTAAACTTTGTGCAGCAGTGAGTTATTTCTCCTTCTCTCTCTGTTTTGTGGTGTTTTGATGTAACAGCCGCATCTGATGCTGGCGGCAATTAGGTAGCATTCCCAGTGGCCACAGGAGCGCTGCAGAGAGGGCGCATGATTGGACACTTGGCTTGACACTTAGTGCAAGGGATCCTGCAGACACTCACGCACACAAACACACACGCACACACACAAACACACACGCACGCACGCACACACACACAGAAACACCTTTTTTCCCTTTCTATATTTCACATCTTTCGCTAACATCCCCATTACGGGGACATACCAGCAGGGGGTCCCAGGCTTCAGTGCCAGCTTTTCTGGCGTTTGATTCCCCAGCGTCACATCCAAGACCTGGGCTGGCTGCCTCAATGATGCTATGGTGCCAATATCCCTGCTCCTTTCCCTCTCACATGCACTCCGGTTAGAGCGACATGGTGCTAATGGCTTACGTTGTATCTTTTATTTTTGTTGCTTTCTCTCCGTCTCCTTCCACCCTGCTGATAACAGCAGGTATATGACCGTTCCCCTGTATGATGAAATGTATGGCGAAACTTTGGATATTGCAGAGGGGAATGTCAGCATGTGTGTGTGTGTGTGTGTGTGTGTGTGTCAAGTATGTATGGGTGTGTGTGTGTGTGTGTTCATATTTCTCCTGAGTGCGCACATTTACACCACTAGGCAAACAACTTTGTCACACAGGCACCAGCTGTGTCGGTTGGCCCGGAGGAGTTCAAGGTCGTATCATATTTTCATGTTTGTGTGCAAATGCAATTTCTCCTCCTGCACTTCATGCATGCCACAATGACAGCAGAATACATCTCTTCTCTCCATCACAGAGTGATGGACCACAACATTAGAGCACGGAGACTAGCCGGGAACCTAGTGGGAACTGTACGCTAGGTTAGGGATGCCTTAAGCATCCCTAAAGGTTTACTTTAACAGCTTGAATCTAGTACTTATGATGAGGATGATATACATTATTAATCCCGATGGGGAAACTCATTCTCTGCATTTCGTCCATCCTCTCTCGAGGAGCAGTGGAAAATGACTGGATCTTCAACACCCCTCCCACTGTTGCCATTCAGCTGTAGTCAATGCATGAAGTTCAATAATCAGGGTGTGAACTACGGGGGTCTCAGGGGGGTCCAAGACCCCTTGAAAGATTCAACAGCCGATTTTAAAATGTATTTTCAAGCTTACTATTTACAGTATCCATTATTCAAATTGAAAAATATTTATTCACAAATATAAATAGACTGCATACAAATATTGTTGTGGTGTTTCCTCTTATATTGCCATTGAATACCGGGTTGTTTCTGGCGAGGCCTTCTTCCATGTTCTGTAGTTGTTCTGTAGTTTGTGCGTATGTTCTGTGGTTTATAAAACCTAACGTACAAGTGTCCGAGAAGCTTATACTCTCTCGCTACCCGGACAGAGGTCCACGCGTCCACACACACCTCGCCGCCGGTGTCCCTTCGACGTCACCAAATGTACGCAACTTGAGTTCGTAATTCAGTAGAACGTTCGAAAACGGGTTGGCAGAGACCGGCAAAAACATAGGATTTCTATGTTATCTGCCGGTTTTCTCTCAACTGTTTTCTCAAAATGACCGTCCTATAACCTTTGCGCACACTAGTGTCCCGCTCAGGAACTGCCACTGGTAGTGAGTCTGTAAGACTTCAGCATAACACCGGAGCACTACGTAGACGTAAGATGTAATTGATGGACGACCAAATTATAAATACAATATTTTCATGTGTTCTTTAATGTGTTTTTATTGGTTAATAATGGCTTTATTATAAGCTTTCATGGAGCCAAAATGAAAACTGCGTTCATATTTCCAATGGAGGAATTCTTCATTGCGAGAACATCTCTATTCATTAAGGACGATCCATAAAGTATATGCATTTGGGCATGCAACACATGGAACAGATGTTCATTGCAAATTGACAGTAAACAGCTACAAGGAGATTTTTATTTATTTATATTTCGGCAAAGTAAAACAGTGTGTGTGTGTGTGTGTGTGTGTCTCTCTCTTAATGTATCGCCCCGGGTCCACAGACCCAACTTCCACCAGAACCGGCTAATTTCCCAAAAGGTTGGTACTTCTTAATTCAACCGGTCCCATCGCTCAATAGCCGGGAGATTTATCATCTTGAATCTAGCACTCCCAATCCCTCTCTGATTGTGATGTCTTGTTTTGTCATTTAAAACCCTTGTTTCCCTTGTTAAGCCCTTTTCTTTGTCTTTTTGTTCAAAAAGCGTGATATAAATAAAGTTTGATAGATGGATTGAGGCTTCCTACCTCTGTCTAGTGAGGAGTCTGGGGAGCTGAAGCCCATGAGACTGCTGATGTCACTCTTGTAGCAGAGGTCCGTGGCGGGGGTCTTCTGCCTCGCATGGAGAGAGGGATCTGGTAGGGGAGACATGTCACAACTCGTTAACCAATCAAACTCATCAATCGAACCCTTTTGCTGATAGATGCAGCGGCACTTTTCATTCACAAAACGTTGTATCGTTTGGGTGTGGATTAAATCATTAATCACACATGCTCTATAACACTGTAGAGTTATAATAGATGGGAACCGTTAAACAGCTGACACACACACGTAGCGTTACGGCTGTAACTTCTCTGAGGTTTCATTAAAGTATAACAATGATAAATAAGAGACTTTAATGTAGAGAAACTTTCTACATGAAGACAAGAAATGGTGATTGCTGGTTCATGTATTCAACCAAAAAATGATTTGTTATTCACTAGAGCAGTGTGACATTTGGCCAGCACGGATATGTAAAGTGTGTAATCTGTGAATGCATGCTGACCGTATCTACGTTCAGTTTGAATTATGACACAACGACACCACACACCTGAGCCATTAAAGTGTTGAGGGAGCATTGAAGCTAATTCGCTAAACCAATAGTATCCCAGAAAGCCACTCTCAACCAGAACATATTAAACACATTTTTCCTTCATCGGTTAAGCTAACGCTAAATTCACCGTGGCTCGCCATCTATCAATATGGGTTTCTTTCACTGGAGATACAATTACCACATCGTCATGCTAGATGAGATATCCACACACAGGCATGCACGCCTCCAGACATGCAGTGTGCGCATGCAGGTGAATAACTATGGGGAAAATATGCATGTGCGTTCAAATATGCATGTGCGTTCAAACAAACAAACCGAAACAATGAGGCAAACTCATACACACGCACAAACAAACGCACTCAAAGACAAACATGCACAGACACACAAAAACACACTTAAGACAAACAAACACACACACACAGGCAAAGACAAACACACAGGGATACACAGGGACACACAAACACACATGATAAGACAAACACACACACACACACACACAATCTCTCACTAAACAGTGCTTGAAGCGACTGCTTAAACACACGTGCATTAGCATTTTTATGACTCGGGTGAGATTTGATTTAGGCTGAGGTTCAGTGGGTTTTGAGGAGTGCTCCGTTCTTCACCACAGAACAGCACAGTGAATGCATATTGGACGCATCCCTCCAGGTCATTTTGCATTAAAAGTAAAGAAAAGTCTGCATTTTAGAAAGGGCCTCTCTTCAGCAGCCTCGCTGCTCTGCACATACAAAAAGATTAGGGGCCGGCAGAGAGAAAACATTGGACCACTCAGAATTAATGATTATCCTGAGACTGTGCTCTAATATATATATATATGTTCATCATCCTATATTCATCATACTAGATAGTATGTAGATAGTATGATTCCCAATCTGAATTAGAAAGTATATTATTGCCGCTAAGAAAGAGTTTTGTCATGGTACAAATACAAGATACAAATAACAACAAAACAACCGCACAAGAAGTGAGATAGATAAACATAGTGAAAAAGTTTTCATATTGAAACATTGAACATTGAATTTGAACAGATTTTCCCTCCATTCTGTTTGGAGGGATCCAACAAGCTACGGTTACAGATCCACACTCAAACACTTTTGCTTCTCCTCTTCCTCCTCTTCGCCTTCCTCTGTCATTACGCTACTACCCGCTTATTAGCACGTCATTAAAGGTCGAACTATTTGCGTTAATTGAGCACAGATGTGCACGGTTGAAGGAGCCAACGGTTCAGGGGGTGATGCCACCATTACACAGAAATTACCCATTATGCCCATGGAGATTACTTTATGTGGATACTAATAGATCGTTTGGGTTAGAGTCCCCAATCTGGGGTCTTTGGTAAAAGCTCTGAAAGGACTTGTATCTCTTTTTCCCCCTCACCACATCAATATTTAATACCAGACTGCCCGGCACTTCTGTAATTTGTCTGTCTGTAATTTACTAACTTTGCTGCTAAAATGCCATGGCCCCGCCTCACACAGGGCACTGAAAACGGTAGGTTTTGTGTTTTTTGTCCTCAATGACGATAAACTTCATAGTGTGTGGGCACAAGTCACGTTCTAGTGGCCGCGTTGAAAGAAATACTTGATCTTCTCAACTTGCGTGTCATCCTTCATAGGCCTAGCTGGCTGACAGGAGTTCAACCAAAGTCAAGGAGAACGAGAGAAAGGGTGCAAGTGGCGCAAAGCTGAGGAAAGAGAGAGGTATGTACAAAGTCCAGGTACAAGCTAGAGCTGAATGAAAGCAAAAATGAGTGGAATGGATCATTGAATCTCTCTGATTCACTAATCTATATCAAGGCTACTGACAAAAACCCTTCTCAGTTTGGCTGAAAGGTACTGGCTTTCATCCCTCTATGTCTGCAGTCCCCCTGGAGGCATCCTAGAGCAAGATAACTAATCTGCTCACTGAATATTTCTTTGGATAAAAGCGTCTGGAATGGGAAATAGGAATAATACCCCAGCGACTTCGTATCCTGTTGTGATGTTACACCTAATAGAGTTAAAGAAGAAAAGTGTCTTTCCTAGCAGAGAATAGGAGAAAGAACACGGCATGGACGTGCGTACGTAACATAATTGCGGCGTCACATTAAACACGGTAATTGAAATGAAAGCGGGGGAGCAGGAAAACCCAGCTGCTCTGTTGTGTTTGTAGCGGACAATGATGAAGAAAGGTAATATCCACTTATAGCCATCCGTTCAACTCAAGTCCTTAAGCACAAGTAAACCCTAAACTGTCGTCCAAACAATTAAGATCTACTTATGTTGTGATGCTTTTGTTTTTATCTGCTGCCCTACAAAGCACAAGATGTTTGGGGCCCCATTGTCATTTTTCTTCTTGCAAAACAAAAGTGAAAGCGTTTTCAATTTGTATAATGAATAAATTTAAATGCATTTTGAGGTTGAGGTTATGCCGTTCAAAAGAAACATTAAAAAAAGGATTACATTGTTATGAAATCACTTCATGGCCTTAGTTTATTATCCTCACAGCTTACTGAACTTTAGCAGAATCACTGTATTAATACTGATGCAAGGCTGATGCTCACAGCTGAGGGAATCGCTGTTCTACTGGGATTTAATAAATGGAGATATTACCCACCGAGAACAACGTCGGCACCCCACAAGGTTTGGCAAAGCAATTTTAGGAATAATCTAGTTATACAATGGTTACTTTACTAAACTGGTTTATCCAACAGTAACAAACTGATTCGTGGCAGTATGACATGGCAGAGGGAAGGCGGGAGGGAGGCAAGAAGGGATGGATGGGGGAGGGAACGAGGGATGGATGAAGGGAGAGGAGGGATGGATGAATAGAGGGAACGAGGAATGGATAAAGGGAGAGAAGGAGGGATGGATAAAGGAAGAGAAGGAGGGATGGATGAAGGTAGGGAAGGAGGGATGGATGAAGGTAGGGAAGGAGGGATGGATGAAGGGAGAGGAGGGATGGATGAAGAGAGGGAATGAGGGATGGATGAAGGGAGAGAAGGAGGGATGGATAAAGGGAGGGAAGGAGGGATGGATGAAGGTAGGGAAGGAGGGATGCATAAAGGGAGGAAAGGAGGGATGGATGAAGGGAAGGAATGAGGGATGGATGAAGGGAGGGAAAGAGGGATGGAAAAAGGGAGGGAAGGAGGGAGGCAGGGAGGGAAGGAGGATGGATAAAGGGAGGGAAAGAGGATGGATAAAGGGAGGGAAAGAGGGATGGATAGTTGGAGGAAGATTTCACAGATGTCATTCCTGTCTGCAGTTGAGCTTTACTATTCAGCCTCAGCTCTTGTGAACAAGATAGCCCCCTGCTGATGTAGCACACTCTAGTTGTGTGGTAAACCAAAGAGCTAGCTTTAGATAACTTTGTTTTAAACCACAGAGCTAGCTTTAGCTCGCTGCCTCTTAAACAACAGAGCTATTTTTAGCTTGCTGCCTTTTAAACCACAGAGCTAGCTTCAGCTCGCTTTGTTTTTTAAACCACAGAGCTAGTTTCAGCTTGCTGTGTTTTAAACCAGAGCTAGCTTTAGCTCACTGTGATTTAAACCACAGAGCTAGCTTTAGCTCACTGTGATTTAAACCACAGAGCTAGCTTTAGCTCACTGTGTTTTGAACCATAGAGCTAGCTAGCTTACTGTGGTTTATACCACTGAGCTAGCTTCAGCCCGCTGTGTTTTAAACCACAGAGTTAGCTAGCTTACTGTGTTTTAAGCCACAGAGCTAGCTAGCATACTGTGTTTTAAACCACAGAGCTAGCTAGCTTACTTGAGTTAGACCTGACACAGTGCCGACCCAGAATGTTTTGTGAAGATGGTAATCAACTGACCAAGGGTATGATTAAGTGGGATGGTGAGTCCAGCACTTTTCACCCCCTCAATTTCTCTCTGCTTCTCATTTTGTATCCATTCTCTGGCCTTTCAATAGAGTAGTTTCTAAAGCTTAGAGAAAAGTACAGTCTCCCTTTGTCTCTCCTTCCACCTCCTTCTCTCCCCCCCTCTCTCATTCTCTCTCCCTCACCTGCCATATTTCATCTGTCCTCATGGGAAATAGAGAAAGACCAGGGAGACAGTCAGAACAAAAAAGAACCCCCCACATGGAAAGTGGAGGTGATTAGGGAATGAAAAGCCAGCTCTTTGGCTACGGTTCCTCACCGAGAGCACGGTGAGAGCCGCCGTGTTTCTCTCTCTCTCTCTGTTTGCAATCAGCAGATGCAGCCCGGCCTATCACGCCCGCACCAGGTGCCTTTAATTGCACTGACATTCAGTGGACTAGGTGGCTGCCGGACTCCAGATAAAGCTCCTCGCATTCAGGCATTAATCACAGACAGCTCAGACAGCACCCCACCCTCTCCCCTAAATCACCTGCCGCAGGACCCCACAATTCGAGGGGTTGCTCTATAAATATTCAGCAGAGGTGGAACTAATGTACTAAAGGTGTGATTGTGCGGGTACCTAACGTTGAAGCTCGCCCACACTAACCAACCCCCCCCCCCCCCACCCCCTTCACCATCCCCCTCACTTACTCAAGATTGACTGCTTGTAAATTTGAATTGTAATGAAAGCCTGCCAAATGCACTGGGCATGCCACTCAAAGGGAAGCGTGTGTGTGTGTGTGTGTGTGTGTGTGTGTGTGTGTGTGTGTGTGTGTGTGTGTGTGTGTGTGTGTGTGTGTGTGTGTGTGGGTTCTGAGGTGGGTGTTTTCAGCTTTCTGGTCTCAGTGATATAAAGATGAGCTGAGCAGAATCAGCTTCTGTTTGAGGGTCTGAGAATGTCATTTCTTCTCTCAGTGCTCAGTGGCAGTAATGAACCCACGTTAGCAATTGTTTGCAGAGCTCAAAAGCACTTCTGCCCCCCAAACACCTCTTGAAAATAGGGAGCATCTCCTCTTGGTTATATAAACTGACGAATATACTGTTTATATAAAAATGAAGAGACCTTCAGGGCAAAAGCTTAATCTACCCAATAAACAGCCAATACTTTATTAGGCACAGAAGATGGGGGCTTTAAAAGCCATATTTCCCTTCTATTCCGAGATACCGAGGGAGACGGAAGACTGGGAGGTAATATCCAGGAGTTGAGTGATGCAGAAAATAGTGTCACAGTATTTGTTGTTGTTTTGCCATTGAAAACAAGTTATGCTTGGCTGGTATGCGACACCCCAGAGCTAATACCTTCGTAGCAACACAAATGTTTTCTTTTTATCAGCTTGGAAGTGCCAAGTCTACCGCCTGCATGGGCTGAAATTAAAATGTGTACGTGTGTGGGTGAATGATGGTGAGACTGTGATAATGTGAGGTGCTTATGATGCGTTTCTTGTGGTAATGCCAGCAGATTAGCAATGAATGTATCGCAATTTTGCGAGTAGTTTAGTTGGATTCACAAGTGGAACAAAGGGGGCAGGAGGAAAGTGTCGTTTGACTCCTAGCCCACCGGTTTTGGATTCAAATCACAATGTCTACAGTCTACCTGTGCTCCTTTGTGTTTTAACCCCTAGCTGCTCATTAATGACAAATCGTCTTCAAGTATGTAACCTTGGATAAGTGTCTGCTAAATGACTGAAGAGTAAACTAATTGGTTGATATTGTGTAGACCAAAACATAATGGTCATACAAATATGATATATGTTTTTGATAAATCTATAAAAATATCAGAGTGTACATTACGATTGTACTTTACAAAACATTTTGCGTAAAATTATCTTTATTTAACACTACACAACAAATTATTTTTTATCACTCTTGCAAGAGTGAAAAAAGCATCTGCTAAATGATTACAACTGTAAGAAAGGTACCCTTGGGGGAATCACAACCATATCGAACATGGTTTTAAGGTCCCTTTGGTCCGGGTTAAATGCTAGATATTGATCCATCGCACGCTGTGGAGGATCTGCATAATCATTCACAATTAACAACCCTGTTGGTTTCTGTGGTGCTATGATACCTGCACTGGGAAAGACACTCCTGGGGGGCTGCTTTAATGTTAACCACTGATAAATAAGAGATAACACCGTTTTGAAACAGTTAGGAATACAAGGTGTTATTGCAAGGTGGCCCGAGTGTTTAACTGATCCTTGCCACTTAGAAGACTCTTGGATATCCCGGCGAAGCACTTTGAAAAGTTGGAGCCATCAGGAGAGAGCAACGCAATAACCGACAATACTCTCTCCACTCTATAGCCTCGACTTTCATCATGTTTCCACTGGAAATTGGTGTGGACGTATCAAAACAATTACCGCTCCGCATACCGCTCACTAGAGGGGGGTAAAAAGAAAAAAAATTAAATTCAGACAAAATTGCTTTGAGGAAAGTAAACACTCGAGGCAACGCTTGATATGAAGTTTCATCCGGCCCAAAGATTTCCCATCATCCTCTCTGTACACAGAGCCGCTTACCTCAGTATTACGCAGAGAGGCTAGGCCTTGGTTGCATACTCACATTTAGTTCTATGCATGCCTTGCTTCCGCTGGGGGAAATCTACATCTACATTTACAAATTTACATTTACCAAGTGCATTTATCCACAATCAAGGCATAACATTTAAATTGTTGTAGCTACAAAATTGCAACAAACTAAGCTGACAAAAAAGTGCTGAGCAATAAGCAAGTTTCTAAACACCCCTACTGGACAGAGAGAAGCGCTATACGAAGTGCATGATGGTTACAGGTCAGCGATACAGTGATCATAGAGAGCTACATAGTGTATTCTAACTTCAACATCAAATTAAATTAAACGGAGTAAAAAACCCAAGACAACCTAAAGGCATTAGAGAAAACAACAAAGTGCACGAGTCCGTTTATGAGAAGTTCTAGGTAGAAATGTACTAAATGGCGTTATGTAAATGTAGTTAAACATGTCGAACAAATGTCTGTAGTGTATTCAACTATTGAATCATGAACCTAATATGTAATTTCTCTGGGTTCTTTAATTAGCATTGTCATTTTCAATATTCATCATTTGAAGACGACTCTTATTAAATGTTTGGTAATTAGGTAATTAGTTAAAGATATTTCATGAACAATGGACAAGAGAAGAAGGTGAAATAAAGGGGTTTAGAAACAGTATTCTCGGTGCTGTTTTAGAGATAGTTTCATGTCTAGCCTATTATTCTATTCTCTTTTAAAGACGGCCTGGAGGCTTCCTCTGGAAGACAGTCAGACAGGGATTAGGACCGAGCAGGGAGGGAGGGAGGAAGGAAGGGAGAGAGAGAGAGAGAGAGAGAGAGAGAGAGAGAGAGAGAGAGAGAGAGAGAGAGAGAGAGAGAGAGAGAGAGAGAGAGAGAGAGAGAGAGAGAGAGAGAGAGAGAGAGAGAGAGAGAGAGAGAGAGAGACAGAGAGAGAGACAGACAGACAGACAGACAGACAGACAGACAGACAGACAGACAGACAGACAGACAGACAGACAGACAGACAGACAGACAGACAGACAGACAGACAGAGACAGCAGGAGAGAGAGAGGCAGAGAGAGAGCAGGAGAGAGAGGTAGATAATGAAATAAAGAGACAGTGAGAAATCAAGAGAAATCAAGAGACAGGGAGGGATAAAAAGTGAGAGGGGAAGAAAGAGAGACAAAGAGAGAGAGAGAAAGAATTGAATTTAATTGAAAGAGAGAGAGAGAAAGAGAAAGAGACAATCTACGAGAAGAGGCAGCTACAGCAGTACATGAAGGTGGAGCAGCACCAGAGAATGGAGCAAAAGGAAAAAGAGAGAGTGAGAGATAGAGAGGATATATATAATATGATGGTGTCTCTGTGATATACGGAGGGTGGGGTGCAGAGAGGACGGTGGATAGTGTGAGAACACAGAGAGGGTTGTGATTTAAAATTTGCTCCTGGGGTTTGCAGGATAAAGAAAGGAGAGGAGAAGAATGTAATAAGACAAAAAAATAAGCTCACTTCAAAATGTGCCCCAACAGGGATAGTCTGCTGCGGTGTTCGAGAGAGTGTGGGCGTGTTGTGTGTGTGTGTCACCTTGTGTATATATGTACTGTGTGTGTGTCTCCATTTCTGCGTGAAATTCGTTGAATTCTGACACCTATAATACTAAAAGCATTGCAGCTAGTGCACACACAAGCACACACACACACACACACACACACACACACACAAGCAACCGTTAATAGGAAAAGCACTTAGAATTCTCTTCTCCAAAACCCATCTCGGACAGACCTTCCGTCTGCTTCTGATGCGAGGCTATCAGCTGAGGCTATCGCTAGCCTCTCTCTCTCTCTCTCTCTCTCTCTCTCTCTCTCTCTCTCTCTCTCTCTCTCTCTCTCTCTCTCTCTCTCTCTCTCTCTCTCTCTCTCTCTCTCTCTCTCTCTCTCTCTCTCTCTCTCTCTCTCTCTCTCTCTCTCTCTCTCTCTCTCTCTCTCTACCCCTTCCTCACTCACTCCTTGCCTCAAACAAAAAAACTGAAATAAAAAAGACTACAGCTGACGTGACAAGACCAATCAAGTGATCTGGGGAGAAACTATGAAGGGATTTAGGACTGAAATCCGTGATTTCAAATCGAACAAAATATATTTTGGTGTCAGATGGGGTGCTGCCAGAGTTGTCATTCAGATGGAGTTGTTTTGATTTAATATAACGTTTGTATTATCCAGATGTTTTTTATTTTCTACACCAGTTACGTTTTTGGGGGGTTTATTTGAACTGTCAATGCTGCCATAGGCCAGTGGAAGTCATGCACACACGTTTGTTTGTGTGTCTGGGTTCTCAGGTTGCACATTCTGCAGCCCATGAGGCTCTCTGGTAGGTGGAGTAGTTAAGGGCTTCACAGCAACTTAATCCTATTCATTTTCATATCCTAATCGAAATTCTACACACAAGCCCCCCTCCAACTGAAATTGCTTCCTCTTGTCTTTCCAGTATAATTTTTTCATTGCATGAAAAGGTTATTCCTCTTTTTTGGGTGACCTTTATGTTTAAATAAATGTCTGTCGTTTTTCTTCTCCGTAGTGAGGGCTTTGGCCCTTAAATCCCTTTGAGTCCGTGCCTGATAAAAAGCCAATAGAAATGCACATGGCTTGACCTGTCTTGACACGATTACTCTTCAAATGAGGCCCAAGTTCAAATAGTTGGGAGAGGGGTTAATGGGTTTGTGGGAATGGCAGTCACACATTAACAGCTTGCTAGCTCTGCTAATGGTACGACCCATTACATGGACGTGTCCTGAAATGCTCTGGTGCTGTCAAGCAGAAACACTGGGAGCTCTATACACTGTATGTACTTGGCAAGTTCACAGGGGAAAAGTGTAAACATGCTAGCTAACAGAATGATTACATGTTTAAGATAAATTGCAAAATGTACAGAATCATACATCTATCTTTTCCAAGTGCTGGAAAAGCCTTCACAGAATAAACACGGCATTTCAATGACTTAGACTCTAAGTCTTAGAGTCTTAATGCTCTACTCTGACTTTGACATTTGTTTTAAAAAGACTGGGGAGTGAAAGACTGGGGAAAGTTTGAGATTGCCAAAGAGAAAAATTGTCAGTAACAGTTGTGAAGGATAATGATCATTATGGTCTATAAATGATCAGTGAAGTGCTTCATGCGGAGAATTGCTCCCAGTGGGAAGCCTTGGAGTCAATATAAATCTGATTGTTTTGGTTTCTTGAGTGTTGGAAAATGAAAATACTGCTACTATTACTTCTAATACAGCATTCACTTTTATCCCAAGTGACATCAGATGCACGTCATAAAGGAGAAGGTATTAAGGGGTAGGGCATCTTGCTCAAGGATGCCTACGGGTAGGCTTCGGACATCGGGGATCGAACCGAGTACCTTTCGGCTGGCTGTTGTTCACC
The DNA here is from genome assembly GCA_026745465.1 of Lota lota. Classification (NCBI taxonomy): domain Eukaryota; kingdom Metazoa; phylum Chordata; class Actinopteri; order Gadiformes; family Lotidae; genus Lota; species Lota lota. The sequence goes on along the minus strand of JACYXH010000472.1, from coordinate 1,126,116 downwards.
TGAACCACTTCAATACCCAACATAGTATGTGACGTTTTAAAAACAAAAACAGGAGCACTCCTATAGAACATATTTCCACAGCAAGTGAACGGCGATCGTGAAATAAAAATCAACATAGAGAGGATTGGTTTGAGATTATGATTAATAAGATATCTTGCTGAGATGAACATTCCCCGCGAGTGGAATAATTCCCTCTTATTTATTTAAGATCTGTGATCTGTCGATGTCCACAGTGGTTTTATGCATTGGTTCATGTATTGGGTTCTTCTACTAACTCAGAGCATCACTTACGTGTGTGTGTGTGTGTGTGTGTGTGTGTGTGTGTGTTTGTCAGCGTGTGTTTATATGGTTGTGGACAAGTGATACAATTGAGATAGAAACGCCTGCCCACTTCACGGAAGCAAGAGGACAAGTACTGACATCGCAAAACATGTGATCCTGTCTAGCCCAACATAGCGTGGTAACTGTTGCCAGGGGTTAGCAGTTGAATTCCCACCGGGGACCACCCACGCTGAGAATGTCTGCACCCGTTCACTCATGCTTTGGATAAAAGCGGCTACCATAATGGCAAATATAGGAAAACAAGACTATGCTACCTAACCGAACACCCTGCCTAAAAATCACATGACGTCATGGTGGGCGGGGCTTATTTCTACAGTTCCTTTACTCAAGGAACTGCTACACCACCATGGAAACAAGCAAAATCAATACTTTGGAAGCAAACTTCAAACTTCCACTACAAAAATATTGATCATACATGACCTTCTTTGTCAAAAGAGATGGGTTTATTCTGTTGCTAGCAATTTTGTGGTGCTTTGGTTTACAGCTAGAAATACTAAACACACGAGTAGTTCTGGTAGTTGGTCTGCACTTTATAATTAGTGTACCACTGACAGTTGGGCAAGTCTGAATTGAAACAAATCATTTGTGGTTTTAAGGCCTAAATAAGAAAAATAGGAGAAAAACCACACACTATGTAAAATCTGATTGTGTGATTACTATTAATGTGATTATCAGACATTAATACATCAAGTATTCATGAGGTCGTAATCAGCAGTTCTGTGATAATTGTACATTATATTGAGAGCATAGTTTGCGGCTAGGCTTCTGACCTTCTGTCCTTTGAGGTTATTCTGAATAAAAACCTCTTCATGCTACACTTCTTGATCAACACCACACATGGCAAACAGAAGACCCAGTGAAGCAGTACCAGGTCCAACCACCAGGTGGACCACCATCTGAGGGATTTTAGGGGTCTCCTCCTAGCAGTCCTCCCATTAACCCTCAGCTTTATGGACACCACAATGAGCGACAGACACCTGTGTTCCCGAGTGTGTGTGTGTTCTGTATATGTGTGTGTGTGTTTTCGTTTGTGTGTGTTGTATTAATAGAGGGGCGGTCACAATCAAAATATATTGACCAAAATAATAAAATGTCTGTCTTGCCTTTGTTCCTGGTAGCCTTTATCCAACTGTGAATAAATAGTTTCTGTTTCATGTCTGCCAGAGCTTTCAGCATGTTAAGATTGTGTTTACTATACAACAATACAAAATGCAGCAATCATAACTGCAGGTTACAAATTGAACATATTTGCTTGTTTGGAGAAGCGATTCTGGACTTGTTGGGACACCAACATAATCCTTAGACTGACACACACTGCTCTGTATGTATCACTCTCTGTCTTTCTCCTCCTCTCACTCATCACACAAATCCACTCACTCATCCCCCCCCCCCCCCCCACACACACACACACAAAAACAATCCCTCCGTACAACCACATAAACACACACATACTGTACACACACACACACACACACACACACACCACCCTGTACAACCACACACACATACACTCATTCTCCCCACTTCCCACCCACTTATCAACCCACATATCAAGATATATAAAGGGCCTGGATTGCTTGTTTAAGAGGCCGGCCGTATAAGAGCCGGTTCCCTAGATGCCAGTGTGATGGCTGTTAGCCCTCATGGAGGCTGACAACAGCTCTTCATCATGCCACCAAAACACGCAGCAGCAGCCTGCAGTGCGGGGCCACTCAGGTGCAGCCTCAGGCCCTATCGATTCACTAGAGCAAGGGTGGAGGAAGAGGAGGAGGAAGGGGGAGGAAGAGGAGGAGGAGGAGTAGGGGGCAGAAAAGGGGGAAGGAGGGGGTGGGGAGGTTTTGGGTTCGCTCAGCAGGGGCTCATTGGGAGAGGGGCTGCCGCCGGAACCAATCAGCTTCTGAACTTCAGCGGAGCATTGGAGCCTAGAGGGATCGATTGGGTCTGGCGGTGTCTCAAGCAGAGCGTTCACCGACCAGGGAGTGTCTGCATTTATTTGTCGGGTAAATACTTAAAAATGTAACTTCAATGAATCACATGTATTTTTTTGTCTCTTTTGTTTTTCCCCGCAACGACATGAGTCAGTCTACCGCAAAATGTTTAGTTTTTTTATTCCTCACCGCGTTTCCAGTTAGCTAACTCAGGCTAACTGTAAATTGAAACAAATCAACAGCTTCCTGTAATTTTTCTCTCTTCTTGTGTGCGTCCATGCCCACATAACTGCGTCGGTGCCCACAAATTGTTACGTACCAACAAATTGTTGGTCAGCAATGAAGCTGAGAGTCCCCTTCTTAAAAAATAGGCAGTAGGTAAACTTGATTTTGCTTATTTCATTTTTTAATGTTGTGTTGGTTTGTTTGTTCTTTTGCTCAATGGGAGACACAATAAGAGCGTACGTAGGTTGCCGAAGGTCAGCGTCTAACAAGATCCTAGGAGACACATTGGTGGGCCTCGATCCTGGCAAGCCTAGCTAATGTGCCACCAGAGACTCCGCAAAGCACAGCGTCTAAAAAAAGCTTCCCCATTCCCCCTCTCCCGAGACCAATGTAGCAGAAAAAAGACAAAAAGTATTTAAGGGCGTCCACAGCCCTTTTTCATTCATACGCTAGCTAGAGAAAAGAGAGAGGTATGGGAGGCATTGTGAGAGGTAACTGTGCAGAGAATCCTGGCTGATATTCTTGAGTTCCATCAAGGCCGGAGTATACGGTGGTAGATCGAGATAAATATTTGACGTTATCAACCGCAGCAAAGAAGAACCTCGAGAAGGAGCCGATATCTGTTTAAAAGGCAACGTCTATGCTTCGTACCTCATGTCATCACAAGGTCCACAGGGCAAACTAGAGATGACATCTGAATCTCTTAAACAAGACTTAATAAAGAACTTAAAGAGACGGCTAGAAACAGGGATGATGTACTAATTGTACGCTGTCCTTTTTGCTTCAGTCAGGCAATATAGTGGCAGACACATCACTGTTTTGCAGTCTTGAAGCAAAGGTTCAAGAGAATTCAAAGCACTTTTCATTATACCCTCAATATTGATACAATATTTTTTACACTTTTCCTGGCACAAAGACAATTTGAAGTAGTCCAAGCTATTCCACGAGGCTAATAAGCAAGACAAATAATTGTGGTTCATTTGTGATTTTCTTAAATACCATTAGTTCAAGGATATCAATGTGAAGCTTACAAATTACTGATGGGGGAAAAAAGTTTAACAGATATCCACTTCTAATTAACGTTTCGTTCCTCTTGGGAGGATTATTGGTGGGTGTATTAAGAACGAATTAGAGAAATAAGCTTTGTCATTAAAACTTTGAAGAAATACAAGAAAAACACACGTATGACAGTCATAAGATTATTAGCAAACTTGTCATGCATGCACTGTTGGCATCAACAGTAAGTGAATACTGAACCCCAACAGGGAAGAACATTTAGCAATTAAAAAGTAAAAAATAGTAAAAGAAAAAGAAAAGGTGTTCTCACACACACACACACACACACACAGACTTCTTAGAAGGGCCTACGATCCCTGAACTATTATCACGTTTTGATATACTTTAGTATTACTGTTCCACCACTAACAAGAATGAGATGATCGCTTTACAGTCTACCTGACAAACACAATCCCAACCCACCCACTTATGACCTCCGCTACGGATTTGCACCAAATTCTGTGTGGGTAGGTTGATTACGGGCCAAGTTCACTTTTCATGCCAATCAGCCTAAAAGAGGCGTGACAATGTCTGCGGTACATAACAAAAAGGAGCATAACTACCCACACAGTAACACCACTCAAAAATGTTCCTGAAAGGTTTGCCAGGGGTTCATGTGATTATTGGGTGACCTTCCCAGCCCCGCTCACTTCATGTTTTCTTGAAAGTCTCTAAAGGGGGCCTTGTGGGGTGTCAACGGACTCAGCTCTGAGCACCCATTGGCTCCATCCAAGCTACGGCCACTTCTATCAAGCTGATATCTTGGCGGAGGTCTGTGCTCTATTGAGAACATTTTCTCGTGACCCACTGACGCTGCTTTCAGCCATTCTCCCCGAGTCACTGTCTCAAGCCACTGCTTTGTATTCACTAACACCAGGGAAGCTGTGGCTTCCTATTTAACAGACTGCATCGGAAGAAGGAGCAAATGAATAGCGAACCGAACGGATGATTCGACAACAGTGAGTGGGGGAACACCGACCGCGTTGTCATTGCGTGTTCCTCGGGACACAGCAGGTGGCCACCAGGGGCACACTGTCACACTCAGCCGACTGCCGGCGGCGATGGCTGTTTTTTGAGTCAGTAACAACTACAACATCAACAACGGAGTGGGTACAGGAGGGCAGACGTTCTGACCCTGTCCAGTTGATGTTGGCCCGGTTCTGTTGTTTATTTATTTATTACTACTATGAGATCATCCCTGTCCCAACATACTCAGCCAGATTTTTCATCATGTCAGTCCTTTGCATAGTTAGCACATCTTTATCTATATTTTGATGGAGTTTTTTGTGCCTTTAGGGACAGCCCGGAGAAGACCATGTAAAAGAATGCGAGGAAATGACGTGTAGCATCGGACCGCAGGAATCAAACCTGGGTCCGCTACGAGTGGTATTGTCGACATGGTTAGCACACTAGCGGGTTGAGCAACCGAATCACCCATAGTTAGCCCTTTTTAAACTTTCCAAATACCCAGGTGTCGCTGGTAACCCTCGGTAACATCAAACTTTAGGAAGACAATCCATTGAAAAGCAATCTGCCATGGGCTGAGTCGATAAAGCAGACATACTAGATTCAAATAACAAGAAGTTTGAGTCTACTCATACAAACTGTTGAAACGTCACAACACCCCAGTAGGCCCGTGCGAAGCCTTCTCGAGTTCTGTGCGATCTCTGGGCTATGACATCATCCGCATAACCACAGTGGTCCTCTGATACCGCTTGCGTGTTCTGAATAGCTCAGCGGAAACCAGCCAATCCCGGGGCCCGGCCACGGGTCACAAACTCACAGCCATGGGGGTTGCTAAATAAAGACCTGGGCTCGGTTAAAAACAGCTCGCTGGCGTAACAGATAGCACGCAGACACCATAAGAGAATCTAACATCCTACAACACTGCGCTTCATGTGGTGCTGGCGCGCGGCCCAACCGCAAGCTAGTGTGGTTTAGTGAGCACTGCTAACGCTAACATTGCTCCTTATATAAACTGCTGATGAATGACAAACTCTTGGTCAAGGTGAGATGGCATCTAAAGCTAAACTCTGATAGTGGCCGCCCCCCATGGATTACATGAGTATATATTCCAGCGGACATCCCACCTGTGTTCTAGATGATAGCCATATATGTCCTTTAAAAAAAACTGCTTTGTCGTACTTTAAATAGCTGTCCAGGGATCAACATAAACGATCCTTTCTCCTTCCTGTTGCCTCTACACATTACTCTTCTAGTCTTATTCATCCCTGTTTTTCCCTCACTCTAACGCTACCTTGTTTTATTCCCCTCTCTCTTGTTGCATTCTGGGTAATGTAGTTGTGTCCTGGTCGGTGGAATGAGCAGAGGTAACAGCTGTGGTCCGGAGTGTAAACAAGCCCGGGGTCCGATCTCACATCGTTAATCCCTCCGAAGTGGGCTGGTGAGCCCTGGGCTGCCTAGCTATCTACACTTATTTCTCTCTCTCTCTTTCTCTGTCTCCGTCTCTCTCTTTTTCCCTGAGCCTACCTCTCTCCTCCTCCCTCTCACCCTCTCTCTCTCCATCTCTTATTTGCCACAAACGTCATCAAGATGGACTTGTCAGCCTCACTACATTTTAAGGATGCTTGGGTGCTAATGACTTGTTTTTTACTTATTTTCCTCGCTAGCAGCAGCTGTCCTCCTCCTAGATATTACTTAACTCTGTAGTTTGAAAGGAAATAAGACAGTTCAGTGTCTGAATAAGCATTGCACACGTGCACGCACACAAGCACCTCACACACACACACCATTATGGCATGTTTTTTTGCAAAAATACAAGAACGTTATCTGCATTCTAGCTTTAATGTTTGAGTGAGACATCATCCTCGAGCAGAATAACACCTTAAACACTCATTGCTGGTGGTAAAAGTGCCTCTGTCATAGTGTATCTTCTGCTCTCATTCTTTCCTTCAACACCCCTGTTCTAAAACGTCTCATTAGTCGTTCGTTCTCCATCTGTGTCCTTTCCCAACAGTTCCAGCGACAAGAGAGGTCTGTTCCCAGTTAGGTTTCCATTCCTACTCAACAGAGCCTCCAGCTGAAGCGACCTCTCATTACCCCTCGCTATCTGTCCTGCGGATACGAGAAGCTGCCATTTTAATCAGATGTTCTGGCTTGGTGTCGGGGAGGGCTTCAGGACAAATTAGAAGTTGATAGCTAGCCTTTTTCCCTCTCTTTTTTGTCATCCGTCTCGTCCCTCTGTTGTTAGAACTAAAACTGCAATTAGCCGAAGTGAAATGAGGAACCCCCCCCCCCCCCCAGCATTATCAGCTAGCTATAGTGTGTCGGGTTTACTGTCGAATGACAACAGTAAACCCAATTATAGTGAGATTCTGTCAGTCGCATTTGCGTACTGCAGTGGCAGACACAGCACTGGCGACCGCATGCAGCCTCACATCTGATTTGAACGATGTTTCACCTTGTTGTGAAACAAGGTGAAAATGGGGTCTCTTCTCTCCTGCACTCACTTTTGTATTATCGATCTCCTGCAGTTCATACGAGTGTAGAAGCACATGGCTGCATTTGGGAAGATGGAAACAAACTGGCCCGATGGTTAAGACAGCTTGAGTTTGGACATATGAATTGTATTTGGCTTTGCCGCCAGTTAACATATATACTATGCATGCAATTAGTCAAAGTGTGTATAGAGAAAGAGAAAGAGCAAGCAAGAGCGAGAGCGAGAGCAAGAGAGAGAGAGAAGGTGACACCGGACTGAACAAGCTCTGCCAGGACTCCAGGCAGTTGAGTCAAGGGTAATCTGCCACCAGGGGACGTGACGTCATGGGATGGTTGTACAAAACACACCCAAGGAGAAGAATCTTGACCTCGAGTTTGAACTACAAACAGAACCTACATGTGAGGACCACCTCTGGACACACACATGCACATTGCTCCGGTGGAAACTGTCCGCAAAAACTAAAGGGAAATAATAAAATAAACTTTGTAACATTAAATGATGGTCAAATTAAGGAGGGGAGGGGAGCTGACTAGAACATTGAATTGTGCTCTCTCTCTCTTTCTGTCTCTCTCTCTTGCTCTCTATCTATGTCTCTCTCTCTCTTGCTCTCTCTCACTCTGTCTCTCTCTCTATATATCTCTCTCTCTCTCTTTATCTGTCTGTCTGTCTGTCTGTCTGTCTGTCTGTCTGTCTGTCTCTCTCTCTCTCTCTCTCTCTCTCTCTCTCTCTCTCTCTCTGTCTCTCTGTCTCTCTGTCTCTCTCTCTCTCTCATTATCAGTATTCAAGTAAAGGACTGTGTGTCGTGGGCTTATATCGATGTTTTCCAAAAGGCTGCGTGTTTTATTTTATTTCCTGTGTCAATCACAATAAATGTGATTGACCCGAATCCCAAGGTAAATACATATTTCCTTTGCTATATAAAATATATCCTCTTCGGGGAGATTGAAATTGTGTTGAGGTAATGAGTTGGTAACGTGCAACACCGTGCCTGCTTGTTTGTGTTCCATTTCAACATTCATTAAACGGCAAATATGTTCAGCAAATTGCTTTTGGGTGAAGGAAAAAGATCATTCTGAAAAAGATAACATCATTGTCGATTGAATATTTAACAACGAAAGAATCTTAACAGTGGCAGAATCCCGGTCAAATAGTCCAATAAATAGTTCAAGACACAGAGAGATGAGATTGGGTTTATATTAAGATGCAACTATATGACAGCTTGGATAAGGTGGAGGTATTTTCGACAGATGGATGGAGCTAGACTGAAAGATGGATCCGTCATTGACATGCATATCAAGTCGGGGTCCAAGCTAAGCTACGCTACACAAGCTTGTGTACACAATGGTGTGATAAAAGCAAGGTCAACTCACCACGGTATTCACTGCAGGTTGACTCAACCCTACCTACTATGACCATTTACTATTTAATCATTTTGCAGACACTTTTATCCATTACGACAGCATTGAGATCATGATGTAGATGCAGGTCATAAATGAGCATGTAGGGGACGAGGCATCTTGTTCCACGATGCTTCCAGTAATGTAATGCTAACTCCATCCACCCGGCCACAATGTAACGCATTACAATGATCGATACGGAGCCTATCAGACCACGAGGGCCTATAGGGGGACTCACACCAACCAGGTCTACCGGAGATCAGCTGCAGCGTTAGAACAACGATGATCAATGAGCAGACTTCCAGGGGACGACGTGGCTGTGGAGGCTGTGACCTCCACTGTCACGGAATCGGCCTCGCGGAGGACGGATGCCCCCAGATGACCCCCTGGGGCTAACTATTGGGGTACTGATGCTGGGAAACAACAACAGAATGCTAGGCCTGGTGGACAGAGTCATTTAAGAGAGCCTATAGAGCTACGTGAGGGAATGTGTAATGGAAATATGATAAGCCAGGGAATATAATATGGACATTATGCTACCTAATAAACTCTGTCCAGTTGTTGTTTTACAAACTTTAGGCTTTTTTGTAGCTACTCCAATTGTGATTGTCCTCAGCCCAAGTTGTATATTGCTTTGGATAAAGGAGTCTACTATATTAAAAAAATTCTGTATTGTATATAACGAAGGTCTGGACAAAAACGGTGACTGAAATGTGCCGTCATTAACAGAATTGTTAAAGAAGCAGCAGGAAGTGTGTGAAAGCAATCGCTGCTTGAACAGTCAACTGGGAAATGGCTGTCGAACAACAAAATACCACAGAGGATTTTTCGTTTTTCTTTACTTTGAAAACCTGAAAGTGAGTTTCTAATGTTTCCCAAAAGAAGGACGATTAAGTCAAATCAGTCATATCATTTCATTTATTATTTGTTTTGTTCTATAGTTGTATTTCTCAGTTCTAAAGCCTGTTGTTACAGTTTCAGGGAACAAGCTTAAAGGGGAGGATTCAGTGTGCCAAATTCCCAGGGCCCTAGTGGGGAAAACAATGTTGTTTGAGTGGCCAGGAGATCTAGGGAGTGGAAGCTTTGATGATAAAGCGGGTATTATCGCAGTTCTAACAGTGTTTAAGCTCAGCATTTGGCATCCTGTTACAATGCCAAGTCTATGTGCACATGCACGCACACACACACACACACACACACACAAACTTAGTACCTGATGTAGCGTATCAAACAAAACTCACAACATTCACACAAAGACACACACACACACACACACATAGACAGGGAGTAAAAATCGGATTCACAGCCAAACAAAACAGCCCTTGCTGACATTTTTAGCGAGATGGAGAGAAGGAGCGGGAACGCCAGAGAAAAGAGAGACAGATGGATGAAGAGACGTTAAAATCCTAAAGGTTAGACTGGTACATATTTCATCGCACGTAATCGCCAGAGAGCTGTGCCTGCTAATGCCGGTGATGTATGTTTAACCACATGATCACGCTCTGCCACAGAGCGTGATCTTTCTTCCAGTTCCTCGTGTGCGCTTCCCAGCCGTCACTGCCAACCAGCCATTCATTTGAGTGAAAGCACCCGTCTATCTGTCTTATTTCACTAAGGCCGCCGCCAGTGCCCCGTGGTGATGGGGACAGTGTGTGTGTGTCTGTGGCGAGGGGCGCAGCTGCAGACAAAACATCACAGCCATCGATTTCTGCTCCCCCACCCTCCATTGGCTCTGGGGGGGGGGGGGAAATCCCCTCAGGGGAGATGATATTGGGGGGTACGCATAGACTCAGCTGGTCAAATGTCACTAAACCACCCCCCAGTCACCCTTCCTCCCTCCCTACCCCCCACTCATCCCCCTCCATATCCCCCAGTCACCCTCCCTCCCTACCCCCCAGTCACCCTCCCTCCCTACCCCCCAGTCACCCTCCCTCCCTACCCCCCAGTCACCCTCCCTCCCTCCCTAACCCCCATTCACTCACCCTCCCTCCCTAACCCCCAGTCACCCTCCCTCCCTCCCTCCCTAACCCACACTCATCCTCCCTCCCTCCCTCCCTCCCTCCCTCCCTCCCTAACCCCCACTCAACCTCCCTCCCACCACTCACCCTCCCTCCCAGTGTTCTAATGATCTTCCGCCTTTACGTCGACGTCCCTATTTTGACTGTCAATTTCCGTCCATCTAGGCGAGGCGATGAAGACGAAGACGGATGGATGGACAGTGTTTGTCTGCGTCTGCCTGCTGCCAGCTATCCAACAGAAGCTGTGGAATCTTGCTGTTCCAACTAAATACCAGGTAATTCACTCAGAACAGGGTGAAGAATAAATGCAGTGGAGGGAAAGATAGAAATCACCCCAAAAAATCCCTAACCATTTTACAATCTACCTCTCTCTCTCTCTCCCACTATCTCTCTCTCTTACTCTCTCTCATTGCGCCACATCCCGTCACAATCTCATCTCAGGGCTGGAGATGTTCCAGCAGCTTGGAGCGACCACATCGTTGCCAAGGGCAACAACATCTGGAATCCGGGAGCCCTCTGGCAGGCCTGAAGGATCCCCATGTGTGTGTTTGTTTTAATGCCTCACTCAGAGCCCTATTACTGAGAGGAAACAAAGTGGCATTTGGCTACAACGCTGTCTAGTAACGTAAAACCCCACCTAGAGCCACATTTAGTTTGTTTGTGTTTCTGTTGATTTTGTGCTACGCAGAGGTTTTCCGCTGGAGTTGACATTTTTGTTATTATTCTTTGAGAATGAGATATGGATGGGAAAAAAAGTCGCTGAATCTATAGTATAATTCCAGCCGGGGTGAACAGTAGTTGTATTGTTCCTGTGTCTAACAACTTAACTTACAATTCCAGTGTCTAAATCAATCGTACTAAGAAACAAGCATGGACATATTCCTCCAGGACATCTTACATCAATTCGGGTTTGGAAAAAAAAAGGATCGCTCAAAGCTACTATTGTTCCAAACACGAGTGCAACCACCACATCACAATCCTATAAGCTGGTTAAAGAGTGTTGTGTGGCAGACCTTTTGCATCATTACTGATGGCAGTATGTGTTAAAGTCTGGCACTTGAGTCAGGGCAGTGGGAACATCAGGTACCCTTGTGTCCATGGCAACCTCTAATCCCCTCTATCATCATCGTTACCATCAGCTCTCAGCTACTGTAGCCACTGTTTCCAGATCGTATTCCAGATGTCCTCTGCCTCTCGGTATCACCAGGCAAATAAAACATGGTTTAATACAGAATGGTTCAATACAGTGTGGAGGACCTCTGCCATGACTGGAGAGTAACCAGCTATCTGTCAGCGGCCTGTCAGGATCATGGCGGGAGGGGGGATCTTTTAGGGCAATGGCTTCCCTCAGGGTTCCCCAGGATCTGCAGATCAATATATATAGATTTATATATATATATATAGATAAATGAAACCATCCCTGGATACATTATGTATTTCATGCCCCATGGAGTATGGGGAGTATTTTCTTTGATGACATCAATAACTGCAATTATTTCCCTTTCGATCCAGTTTGAGACAGATGAGCTCTGCTGTGCCTGTCAGCCGGCTCCATGTTCTAGTCTGATGAAGCCATTCGCTACAGTCAGGCCCCGATTCACACACTACACCCCGCGGTGCAATTTACACCTACTTAAAATACGCTGTTCTGCATAAAATACGCAGAACACGGAAGAGTTTATAGTGCAGGAAATAACGCTGTATCGCTGAAACATCTTTGATGTCTCCGGATGTTTATTCTCATTCCCACTGTTTGTTTTTTTTTCTCCCGGTTCTTAATCCGGTAAAGAAAAACTGCACCATAGGACCGGTTCTGCATGGTGTCCTTTTTACTCCATGAATTAGGGTTGTGCAGGGGACTTTGAGTTCAGCGCCAGCCTCTCTGAGCTAATCAGGAGACTGTGTTATCTGGTGTATCACAGCAGCCGGTGGAAGCTATGGAGGATCAGATAGACTGTCTGTAAGCCCTGTGATTATCGGCCTCGCGTTCCGTTTAACACCAGAAGCCCACATCGCTTCTTGATCGACTTGATTATTTGGCCCTCCAATCCAAGTCTAAATCTTTGGCTTTCTTTCTCCCTCTCACCGGATAATCTGATATGTCTGGATTGGTTCGGTGCTACACAGGACCTACCCAGCAGATGGACGTCTAGATGTTTCAGCAAAATCACCAAATCAGGTGCTCGGTAACATATGTATAGATAACAAGACGGTGAACTAAAACAAAAAAAAAGCACAACCCAATCTATAGCGTGCTGATAGGAATAGGGAGTAGGATTTGAAAGTCATTTTTAAACCTAAACAAACAGCGTTCATTGTTACAGATGAGCTGCACACATCCATTTGTCTTCTAACAGCTGTCACGGTAAACCGATGAACACAAAATAATGTTTTTCAACGTCTTTGACTCAAGATCACACCGTCCCATTCTCCTCCTCACAAATAAACGCAACGTGAGGCGAGGCTTCATTGACCAGTTGTTTTGCATTTGTATATCACTGATAATAAAATGTTTTTTTCAGGAATCTAGCTAAAGCCTAATTCAGTGCCTCAAGGCATCCAGTTGCCTCTGTTCACCCATGTTGCTAAGCTAACACCCTGACAGGGAACAGCTAAATATTGATAGGTTATTCCAGCAGGAAAAAGGGAGGTTTGTGCTATCATAATTGATAACGCCCTTTTGATAAACAAGCTAGCCCGTGTGCCAGTGCCAGCGGATGGCACACGGTACTGGGTGATTCAATTTTAACAAATATCCGCCTCATTAACTACGCCCCCTAGAGAGCTGTGTGCATACACAAAGACAAGGCAGCAAAACACAAACACTCACACGCTTGTCCCATCGTCTGTCACACCCCAATATGCGCGCAAATAGACGCATAAAATGTTTCTGCAACACACACACATACATACACTGGTGGATGTGTATGTAGAAAAGGGCAGTGAACAAAGGCGATACACAGGAGGGTACAAGCGGCCCAGCCAATAGGCATAATTAAAACTGCCCCATTACACCAGCCGCCATTCTATGGTTTGCTTTGGATGGCACCACAACAATACGCCACAATAAGAGTCCCATGTCCCAGGCAACATCCGAGCTGTTATGCTAAAACTGGGTTAATGGCGGTAATTAGCATGATTAGCATGATTAGCATGCGAACATTATGGCTGAGCTGTGGCGGCTGCAGGCTTGGCCAGTCGTGTGATCCAGCTCGCCAGGTTTCCCATGTAAGATGATAAATGGTGGGCTGGGAATCGGGAGAATCTGATTTAGCTGAAATTGACCAGGAACGAGACAAGCCATGTGGAAACAAAAAGCATTTTGTGAACCCAAAATCGAACACAACACAACAAGTGACCATCCATTGGCTGTATGTGAAATTTGTTGTATCCTCCTAACCTTGAGAAATTCTTCAGCTACTCTTGGTTGACACGGCGTCAAATTAGATGCAATGTGATTAGCATAGCGTGTCATCATATTAGGTTGATGCTGAATCTTGTGTCAGTAAGTGTCGGTCCTTGTATCGAGTGAGGCACCCAGGGTGTCAACACATGTTTAAGCTCAGCTCTCGGTACACGTCTCTCAAGTACATGACCCAGTCTGCCGCTGGCAAACACGTTTAAGACCTCATCAGGTTCCAAGAGCCTCTCACAACATAGAGAGGCTCTCAAGGATAGAACACCAAACACAAACACAGAACGCACAACCACTGTCCCTGTCCAGAATATTCCTCCAGAAGAATGTTTACCAGGCACAGAGTCCCGTCCAGTACTTGAAATCTGAAATCAATAATGAATCACAGCGTCTCTTCTGGCATTGAGGAGTGTGACTGAGGCTGCCAAGCTGAGAATGGTCACACAAAGGCACCACATGGCGATCTTGAATTCTCTATATAAAAAGTAAAGTTGTATCAAGAGCAGAGGTATGACCTTTTCTGTAAAAAAAAAAAAAAAGAGCAGTAAAAGTCAACACCAGTATTTATTTTCCTTCAACCATCTAGCAGCATGTCCTAGTAGTGGTATACATAAAATCATGGGGCATATATGGAATAACAAGACAAACTCTGATTGTTTGCCAGTGGAAGAGTATCTCTCTATGTCTGGGGGAAGTGTGGTTGTGGATGAGTGGAGAGGAGGGTGGGGGTCTACACCTGATGGGCTTGTGGTCCCTATATGGGCCACTTGCCACCTGGTACCCTGGCCCATTAGCTAAATAATGCATGAGGTTTGTGTCCATGCATTAACCCGGTCACTCCATGTCCCTCCGTCATTAGCGCTAGCGATGTGTGCAAATGAGACAGGGACACACACACACACACACAAGCACACACATGCATGCATGCACGCACGCATACATACACACACAATATATATAACATACACATACATAGAAACGCATAGACAAACATACACATATAGAAGGCACACAAGCACAAATAAATAAGTAAAATGTTTTTCAAACCAACACACACATACACACACAAAGTAAGTCCTCATAAACAAATGAGGACTTGAACACACACACACACACACACACACACAGAAACACATATACACACATTGGTGTTAAGACATAGATATATGCATGCACACAAACACAAACTACACACATATGAAGGCGTAAACAGACGTATGTATCGTAAGCACACGCCAGCAGACATAAGCATGAACACACAAAACACTTTTGGAAGCTATTAACACAAACACACGTAAAACATATGCAAACACCCATGTATAGAGACATTGACAAAAGGGCCCCGCTCTCTCTCTGAGACTTCTATACACATGACACACACACACACACACACATAAACAAGTCAAGCGTGTTCCTAACAGCTTCTGCCCTGGTCTTGAGAAAATGTGTAGGAGGGATATTTTACGGTTGAGGACATTTGCTGTTCCTAGTGACTAACACAAACAATGTGCACATCATATAATATAATATGTAAGGGCTAATGTACAGCGACCCGGTCATTATCGCAAAATAAAGGCTTATGCAGTACATTATCACGCTTATTACAAGGCTACTTACTAAAGAAATCAATAATTTGACACAACGCTTTTTATCCAGAGTGTCTTACAATTCTCAGCACGGGTAGCCCCAGTGGGATCCAAACCCCTAACCCTGGAAGCAGTAATGCCTTGCTCTACGAGTTGATCTACACAGGACCAACAAATACATTCTTTGTTTGTTTGTATCACACAGGGACAATGTGAATGTGTGTGTGTGTGTGTGTGTGTGTCTGGGACTGCCCACAGGCGGTCCTTTGAAGAAGGAAAACACTTCTGAAAAAGCTTTACATCTGCATCTCTGCAGGCCCAAAAGTCACAGTGACCTAGAGTTCTGTCACTCACTCTCTCTCTCCCTCTCTCTCTTTTTCTCTCTCTCTCTCACTCTCTCTTGCCCTTCCCTATCTCTCTCCCTCGCTCTCTGTACCTTGAGGAGCGTTTACCGCCACACCACCACAACACCGTTCTGCTCGAGGAATAGCAGAATATCTGCAGGAATGTAATCTTCACAAACCCTTCTGGTGAGAAACAGCCTGACAAAGCCATTTTCTGACAAGGTAATAGCAGCGAAAGCGGTGGCAATGGAGCAATTTCAAGCGACGAGTGTTTTCTGGTCAAAAGTAATAATGTAAAAAAAGAAGAAGAAGAAAGAAGCCATTATTCTGAAGCCGCACTTAAGTGTTGGATTCGTTGACCCTCAAGCCTCAACTTCTTGTCACAAACATTAAAATGGCTGACATTTACACCCAGGAAATAGCAGCTTGGAAAGTGAGAATCTTGAGAAAAAACACGTCAAATGGGTTTCTCTTTCTGTTTTTACAGGTGGTATAGCCCGCCATAGTACCATTTTTACCAGAGTGGTGGTTTAACCCACCATGAATCATGTACAGTTCCTTAACAGAAATCAAACATAGTATTCATGCCTGCTTATACATGGAGTCTACTTCATGTCCTGTCTCAATCAATTGGGTGACAAATTAATTAACTCCATTTTTTCGTCGTTTTCCTAACGCTGTCGTCCAGGGTTAGGGAAGCTCAACCGTGTGATTCAGTCGGCACTAATGAATAGAACATATTCATTATGCACATGTTCTGCTTGATAAAAATAACCATTCAAATCAGATGAGGACTCAAATACCAATTACAAAGAAGAGACAGAACCGTACCACACATCTCTCCAGCTAGCATTTTGATATTCATGCAATTTCTACACATGAACTGAAACGTGACAAGTACACCCCCACCAAACCACCATCTACAAAATGGCTGCAATGTTGAGACCTAGGACCTTCTCTGGGTCGTCCTTCTCTCCTATTGGCCATTGGTGACATTAACAACACCTCTCAGGCATTGGTAAATGAACAATTAAGTGGGGGTTGATCGCTTGGGAATGAGGATTGGTATAATTTAACCTTGATTTACCGTGGGAAACCACAGCACTGAAACGTCTAGCCACAGCACTAGGGGAGTTAGCTGTACTGTAGAAACAATGGAACAAACTAAGAATCGATACGATGGAGTCCTCATTTGAATGATTTTTATATAGTTTATACATAGAGGGCAGGATAGTGTAGTGGGTAGAGTGTTCGTCGACAAGCTGAAAGTTACTGGGTTCGATCTCTGATGTCTGCAGTCTACCTGGAGGCCACCTACATGCCTTACCCCTACCTGCTCCTTAATGACATGTCTCTTAATAAATTCACTGACATTGTTTAAGGAGCAAAACCTCATTGGATGTTCATATTTTCGGAGAGCTATTTGGCATGCCATTTGGACAGCACATGTGAGCACCCAACCACACACACACACACACACACACACACACACACAAACGCACACACACACACGCAGATGCATTCCAAGGGCATGCATGTGAAGACCTCTCGTTCTGTTATTAGTTTCCTAAATAACACCTGTCAAGGGGAGCAACCATCAGGCTAGACAACTGTACACACACGTCTAGACCGACCTGGGCAATTCGTCATGCGCACAAGTCACGGTTTTACATGTTATTTTTAGGCTGCTGTCGTCACTTGTGTAATAACCGTACTTGTGATGAAAGAGAATTACAGACTATGCATACACACAACGGGCACACTCGCAATGGCCTCCCTTTTAATTTGGTCCCAGAACACACCAACCCACAAAACTTGAAAATGTATTATTGTATCCATTTTGTAATTTGCAAACTGACAGCTGTAACAAGAACACACACCCTTGAATAAAGAAAACGAAAACACATTTTAAATAAAGATGTTCTCGATAATAGGATGTATTTGTGTTGATACAAAAAAACTACTGAACTAAAAGCGCTTCCACAGAAGACGGACAACTCAAAGCCAGCTGGCCACAGAGCTGTCAAACAGCCCTGGGTCTCTTAGACTGACAGCTAAAGCCTCTGCTATCTACAGACCAGAGAAAAACACACTCCCTGTGCCTTTCAAATCGTTGCTAAGTTGCTAAGCAACTTTCTCAACGCCCGCGTTCCACATCCTAGCTGGTCTGTTATCTGTTTACCATGAGGGGATGCTGGCAGAGCCAAAGAAAACCTCTAAAAGGAAAAGGGAACAAAAGGAAACAATGCAGCAGACAGAAAAGGAGGAACATTCGTAGAAGTATAAAGAACAATATATTTCTGAGTCGTACTCTCCCGAGTAGATCTCTTTAATTGTTTTCCCCTGCCTGTTCCTTTTCAAAACACAACACAAGCGGTGGTGAGTGACAGCCAGGCTGTCCCAGAAACACAGGCATCACAAGAGCCAGAAGGCGGGGCCACCATTTTATTTATTTCTCTCTTTCTGTAATCCTCACATTTGGGAGTGACTCTGCAGAAAAAAAAAGGCTTCAGTGAGAGACGGTTAAAAGATAAACATAGCGGGAATCTGAGTGATGAATATAGATTGACGTCCTCCTGTCATCATTCAAGGTTAATAAAAGGGTTAAAGGGTTAATTGCGCTTTTTAAAATGTTGACCTTTGTAAATAGCGGTCAGGAAATAACTGCAATCCACGCAGTTGTTTACATTTGCAAAGCTTCAAGGGTACTGATCGATCCTTTCAGCTCGGGGAACAGACCAAGGTCCCCTTAGCCTCCAGATTAACTGCAGCACTCAAAGTTCTGAAAGCTGCCTATTGTTAATGTAAATATTTGTTCATAAAATGTTTTCATTGTATTTCTTTTGTTTGCCGTCTCCCAAAAATCCACCATTATAATCGAGTTCAAGAAATAACCTTGTCATAAAGTTTATGACAGTTGAAAAAACGAGCAACTCTTTGTTTTCACCCCTATTCAGATGAACAGTGCACTGGAGAGTTAATTACTGTACGTTTTTTTTGTTTTGCAATTTAATGTGCACGCACCCCAAAATTCACCATCCTTATCGATTCAAGAAAGAACTTACAGTCGCAAGGTTTATGAACGAGAGATAATACAGTGTTGATCCCAGCATTACGCCGACATCTACTCTAATGACCCTGGTTCCAGCGGTTCATAACTAACCATGTCACAGCCAGGCCATCTGCCCCCATAATGCACTGCAGCACGGGGAGATGGCAAAGCATTAAATACGTTCAGTTGAACTTTGGATGTGTGGGTCTTACGTCTAGAAAGTTCCAAATGTCATAAAAACACAGACGACCGATTTTGCGAGACTGCAGGCTTTTTGCTCCACAAACATTTCAACCAAATAAAGATGTAACCCTTTCAACCAAATAAAGTCTGAAGTATTTCAATCAAACAAAGATTGAAAAATGTTAAACCAAACAGAGATTGCCTTTACACTTCACACACAAGACATCGCAGGGGGCCACCAGGAATTTGCTTGAGATGAAGATTGCCATTCAAAATCTTCCAAAGGATTTTCCAAACACTTGGATTAACAAATGTGTTGTCCTACACTATAAGTGGACCCAACAGTGCACACAGATGCATCTACAAAGCAACATCCAGCCAGCATCATTCAAACACCATGAGTCACTCTGGTGTCTGGTTACCTCCGTTGGTGGCCGGGCTCCCTGGCTCTGGGGAGACGCAGACCCAGCGTGGCAACTGGTCCATGGCGCTGCTGCAGCGGTGGGGCGGGTAGTCTGTCATCCCTGCTCCCCTCTCTCTCTCCCTCTCTCCCTCTCTAACTCTTGCTCTGACTCTACCTCGCTCGCCCTCCTCCTACGAGTGCTGTTTGCTCAGCTGTACTGCTCTTCGGCCACATTTATCCCAGATGAGGCCGCAGCTTAACCTGGTAATCTGTGTGCACGTGTGCGAGTGTGCATGTGAGAGTGCGTGGAGAGGGTGGGTGAATGCCTGTGTGTATCTACCCGTTCAGCCCTCTCATTGGCCCAATTATTTAACCAATGCTTTAAGAGCGACACCCAGGAGAGTAGGTGCCGTCGTGCACGGACACACGCACACTCATGCGTGCACACTCGCAAGTACACACACACACACACACACACACACACACACACACACAGCTGGGACCTCCCTCAGGTCCTAGACAGATAGATTGAGGTCAAGGCAATTGAGTTTGAGTTTAAGGTCTATAAAACTGTAATTTATACCTTTGTAGTCTGTATATATTTATAGAAAGAGATATAACCGCTATGTCGAGAAGGGTAAGTGGGTGTTTTCATGAGCAGACTAACACACGTGTGTTTTAATTGGACATTCATTATTCATTAGTTCTTAAAATATTATTAATCACAAGACAAGCGATATGAATGTGTGTGTGAGTGTTGTGCATGTCTACATCCATGATTGTCTGGAAGTAAATGTGTGTGTGTGTGTGTGTGTGTGTGTGTGTGTGTGTGTGTTTGTGTGTGCCAACAGCTTATTAATGGCAGTTGGTCATGGGGGTGGAGGAAGGGGGCGGGGCTTAATGGGGGAGGTCATGGTGTTCGGGGGGGACTCAAACTCAAGTCAGAAATAGTATAAAGGTCATGGTAAGGTCAGATATACATCACAGTAGGGCTTTCTCTGAGTCCATGTCACTAAAATGACAAAAGGTTTTTGGAAAGCAGCGAGAACTGAGACAGGAACACTGTCACCTTTGACCTCTGTTCTGAGCTATCGTGGTTGTGATTGTCCATGACAGCATAATTTACACTGTGTGGACTCTTTAACAACTGGGCATGACATGTACACATTCAATGAAACGGTCGTACAAACTAGAGCTGCATCCTTAGGATCCAACACCAAGACACTTATTAAATATGTAAACACAAACAACTTGGTTTTCTGTATGTTTTACACCAAAAGATAAATCATCCTATGTATATGTCATTGTGTGTTCTCATAAGTCCTGCACGTTCTCTTAGCCAGAGAAGGTTTCCACATCATCCTGCACATAGACAACCCACTGTCAAACAAACACACACACACACACACGCAAACACAGACACACACCCACATGGACACACACCCACACCCCCCCCCCCCCAGGACACCCTGCAAAGCAAAACAAATAGCCGTCTCTCTGGCCTCGTGGAGAGCCCGTCCCGTGGCCCTGACGGAGAGATTTACACGACAGAGAGGACAGAAACAGAGACAGCACACGGCTGCCTTTTCTTTTTCCTGACACTCAGCAGGTTTTCATCGCAATTCATCTTGGCTGCGATGGTGACATGACACTGGGGTGGCTGATAGTTCAGTGGTTAGGGTGTTTGACTCTGAGCCGAAAGGTTCTGTGTTCAAACCCCAATGCTTGCACTGTATCTGTCGCAATCCTTGAGCAAGAACATACATAACACCTCTGCATGTTCTGTCTCACTGATAATATGTATCGAAACACAGCTAAATTACAAAAATAGTATGAAATGTGATAAAAGAAATCCACCACCCCTCTACCGAGGAGCCCAGAGGAGAAGGATGGTGGCCTTTGCGTTATTTATTACACTTGAGGCCAGCGACAAATTAAGCTAGAAAATATGTTCGCCCGCCCACATGCCGTCAAGATCTGTAATTCTTTCTGGCAAACTAAACAGAAAAACAGCAGAACCATTAGGAGGCCGTCACTTAGAATTTGTTTTTATTAAATCTCCAAGGAGGACAATCTTTGTTAATAATACTTACAGTATAATGAATGATGTAACTGTATAGATGTCACTGTACGTAACAATATATTACACACACACACACATATTTTGACAGATTAATGTAACTTTACAACTGGAGAGAAAGAGAGGGGGAGGGAGAGAGAGAGAGAGAGAGAGAAAGGCCATTTATGTGTTCCTATGTGCAGCCATCGTTGCCTCCGTCTCTCCAGTGTGAGAAATTTGATTTGACTTTGATAACAGCAAATATTGGGAATAACATCAACAAACAACTTTATTTTTTGAAAGCCTGTGCGAAGATAAGAGCATAATATATTTTTGGCTCAAGGTGTGCCTTGACAAATGAAGTGACAAACTCCTCATGAAGGGGATGTCAGCAATATTTCAATGACGACTGTGATCACATCTAAGTTGGAGATGTATAAGTGGTATTCAACCTTCACACGGATACTGAAAGTCACACACACACACCGTTTGCACACATCTGACTGAATTTGTACATCAAAATGTATTGTACCAAAATGCAGATTGCTGTACAGTGCTCCAAGTGTGTACTCAATACATATACCTTGCTTGAGTGTGAGTGTGAGTGCGTGTGCGTGTGTGGATGTGTGGGTGTGCGTGTGTGGGTGTGCGTGTGTGCGTGCGTGTGTGAATTAATGGCTCCCCTAAACGAGTAAGGAGCAGCTTGCTAGCTCAGCGTATGTTCCATTTTATAGTCAGAGAAGGAAACCAAACTTCTTCTTAAAGGAATATTTGATGTAAGGTTCTACAATCAAATTCTTTTTTCAAGCAGTTGGCTGAGTAATCCATTTAGTCATTAGATGCTTTTATCCAAAGTGACTTACAGTGAATTCAGTTGCATGTCTTCAAGCAATTAGGGGTGAGGCATCTTTGCTCAAGGATGCCTACAGATAGGGTATGAAATAGGTAGGAACCACTTTTAACAAGGGATTGTTCTACCCGCTTGTAATACATGTCGTGGGCATTTTGGATCATTTCCAGGGCAATTCTGTAAAATGTTTTTTCTACTTCTATTAAATTACTGTAACTTTATTTTACGTTCCAGATTTCGAGGGCAATTCTATATTTCTCAGGGGCAAAATCTCACGAGCCCCTGTTCATTTCTGACCCTGCCTACAGGCTGCAGACATTTGGAATGGAACCCAGCCCCTTTCGGTTTGGGTCCATCATCATCATAACGCGACGCGCCAGATGGCGTGTTACCAACAAAACCATCTGGGAAGTCATCCTTGGAAAATGTTTTAGAAAAGGGCAAGCACTTTCAAAAAATACTCGGCAGGTGAATGGATGAACCATCTGTCTGTCGCCGTCTACGAAGTATCACGTAGAACACGTAGTTCCTCATCGGAGGCTGACTGGTCCGAACCACTGCGGTTTCGGCCACACGCTCATAACTTGGAAGCATGATCGCGATCTCGCGAATCCAGCTGCCTTGCAAAGGTAACCATCATCATGCATACGATGCGAAATAAATCCTGAATATCTGATCGATCCTTCGACCGCCGCTGCGCCATCCTGGGACGCGCTCTCTCTATCCGTCACCAACGCGCGAGGGAACATCAAAGCCAGCGACAAGCACACACTGTCCCTGAGACGGCTGTAAACACAAACATTTATGGCGCCGAACCGTACTACTCGGTTCTAATGAAGCTGCACATTAATCACAGCTGAAGAGGACTCGCCATGTCTGTACAACAAAGCTCTTGTTCGTTGTGCCACGACAGTAACCAAGGCCTGTGCTCAGTCTAGCATAGCACCGCGCTCACCCCCTCCCTCCCAGATGCTAATGAAGGCATATTGAGATGCAATGGCCGGCTGGCGGTTTTAATTGAGACTGATGCATTGGGCCCCCCCTGATGCATTACTGCACGCCGCACATCAAGTTAACTTTCAGCATTAGGGAAGTTGAAGGAAGTTTCCAGCAGATTCTATCAGTAGGGGCAATTATGGGATAATAAAGGATTTAAAACGTAGAGGAGATGGAGGAGGATTCTTGGTGGGCCTCGGTGGAAATCAACCCACTGTCTCCACCACAAAACTAATGTCTGAATCCATGCACCCGGTTGGAATGTCCCACAAATAGGGAGAAAATACACTGTGACTATGGTTCTGCCTGGCCCCAGTGTAGTGCAGTAGTCACATTATGCAGCACACTTGCAGCTTCAATCCACAGAATTGTGGCAATTTAGGACAACAAACAGAGGTTCTTTCTGTCTCTCTCTCTCTCATTCCACCTGAATGTTTGTCCATTTTCTTCCGCTCCCAACTCTGTCTTCTCTTCCGGCTGTTTTTATTTTACAATCTCGTCTCTTCTACGTTTGCCGCCATCTGCAGTCCCATTCCAGGGGACGGGGTCTGCAGATTGAAATGAAACCCGGGAAATCCGCCTCATAAGAGAGTGCAAATACCATCTGTGTTGGGTTAGAGCTCAGGCCCAAACACCAGCTAGATGGGCCGGTAGCTTCGGGGATAGAGCCAGAACCCACTTTCGCCAGATAACTACAATTCATACACACAAACAACACCACACTTTCGCGGTGTCATATTTAAATTGGCCTTTACTGCTGCAGTGTTACGTGTACGGGTGATAACAGATGGAGAGAACGTAGAGTAAGTGTAGACGAAAACAATGTGGGAGTCACAGTGGTTTTGGCACTGATACACTTGCTATAGCCAGCCAAGAGATTGCTTTGGCACGAGAAGATATGATTAAACGGTGAGGTGTTTACGGACTAAATAGAGCACATCATGGATTTGAAGAGGGCTGATGACACTCAGAGCAGATAGTGTTAACCCGGGACCAGGACGTCCCCCGGGTTCTGCTAATGGCCGAGGAGGACATTAAACCAGGATGTAGGGGAATCTGATCCCTAACACTGATTACAGTTGTAAAAAAGGATGATAGGCACTTCAGTCATCTTGCAGCACACAATCCATGTGAACTTTGATCATACATAATATCAGATATAATGATATTATGATTGAAATCAAATGCTTCAAACGGCCATCATCCACACACACTCCACAGCCATTAAATTATGACCACTACCTTCACAAATTAAACAAATTTTCCCTCACATTTCATGGTCTGTTTTGATTGTTTCAGCCTCGTTCATGCGAACCTGATAACATCATAATGAAGGGGAACATTAATCTGTCATTGACAGGAACGCAGCAATAACTCCAGCGGAGTCCTAAAATCAAGTTTCCTAATCTCAAAGACCTTTATCCAGGTGCCTTTGACTGTTTAAGTAATTAGAAGATCATACATATCATATCAATCTTGTGTTGGTGATGGCAGTGTCACAGCAGTGCAGTGAGAGAGCGAGAGAGAGACAGAGACAGGGTTAGGGTTAATAAAGAGTGGAAGCCAAGGGGAAGAGTGTGTTTGTGAGCAATGTGAGCATGTACACTATATGTGTATATGTGTGGGTGTATGTGTGTGTGTGTGTGTGTGTGTGTGTATGTTTCTTTGTGTATGTTTGTGTATGTGTGTGCTATACAGCGAACAGAGCACTGACAGCAAGTTGATATAAAAAACATTTAATTTCATGATGGTGTCAAAGAGGGAGAGAGAGCAACAGAAAGAGAGAGAACCCAGAACCCTGGGAAGAAAAACAATCCTTGAATATAGACATTTCTCATTTGAAACGTCCCATAATCTCTGTTGAGAAACGGCAATTATTTTGCGACGTCGACACCAACGGCCAGTCTAGAAAGTTCACTAGAGGACACGGCAGTTGGGAAGAAAGGGAGGGAGGGAGAAAAGAGAAAAGATTTACTGGAAGGGACGGAGGGCTCGCGGTCCAGCGACTGTCTGACAAATAAAGTCTGTTGGGCGGAGCCGGTGTGGTCCGACCGGGGTGGTCCGGCAGCAACTCATGAGGAGGACAAGCAGGGGAAAAAAATATCAGCCTTGTAGAACATCTCGCTGGATCTCACTGCCCTCAGGAGCCACCAACTGTGGAGGCTGAAATAAACCCTGAGAGCACTGGGACTTTGACTTTGTTTACTCCGGTCGGCGCCTTCAAAGACACCAGACACACACTGTGGAGATACTGCCAGCCACTGGGCCTCCGTCTCCATGGAGACCTGGTGGTCATGACTGGGAACCTTCCAGAGCTATTACCAGATGAGGTAGTGGGTTTTATACCTCGGGTCTGTTTACCTCCCTTGTAATCATGGAGCCACGAAAAAAAGGAAAACGCAGGGAGAGAGGGAGGGAGAGGGAGAGAGAAAGCGAGAGAGAGGGAGAGCGAGAGGGAGAGAGAGAGGGAGAGCGAGAGGGAGAGAGAGAGAGCGAGAGGGAGAGCGAGAGCGAACCAGGGTGGCAGGGGAATCTAAAATACAAGAAACATCTAGGCAATCTATGAACCAGAGAAGCAGCTACGTCAGAAAGTGGCGGAGATAGATAGAGCTAAATGAGACACATGGGAGAGGAGAGAGAAGAGAAAAGAATCTCCAAGACAGGATGATCACCAAGTATTGAAGATAGTCATGAAATACCATCCAAACTGCAGCGTTTCAAAACGGCACTTACCATTCAGAGTCTGTGTGTTTGTGGAGAAATAGAAGACTGAACTAACGATTACAAGGTTCACCTCTACAGGAGGATTTAATTATCTCATTTGGTGTAGAACACTGAGAAAGCACAGTTACCCATGGATAGATGACTTGTTTGTTTTGCTGAAACCACAATGTGACCAACGAAAGGCATCATAGAGGCTTGTGGGCTGGAACACCTACTTTAACCAGCTCAAAACGCCACTCCAATCCCTTTGGTAACATGTGTTTGGAGTTCCTTTCTGTAGACGCAAATTACAACAAAAAAGATTAAACCACCAATGCGGCCCAGGTTTGTCAAGTTACAAACAGTTGAACGATTACAATAGGGAGTGAGCAGTAGTGCCTTTAGAATTAAGGTGAGCACATTTGGTTAAAGAGCAAACATCGGAAGTGATAGGAGGAAATCAAACGCGGGCTTCGCTAATGGAGTAGAAAATGGAGGACTCACATCAAGCCTCTATCTCCATCTCCCACGCTAATCACAGGCAGAAAAGCTTAAGTAGCACAACAAAGAGAGATGAAAGACAAGAGGAAACGATATGGCGCAAAACAAGAGGAAAAAAAGTTGCCCGGACAAGCTCAAGGGTCCTTGCAGTTCCTGGAAGGATCAAAACGAAAGAACGTTGCAAGAATGCAAAAATATCTCGAGCACATGGCCTCTTTATCCTGGTCCTTTCATGACCAATCCACCACATCCCACTTCCCCTCATCTCCACCCACACCTCTCAGAGCTGTTATCAGCATTCCAACCAGCCCCTGCATAATTAGACCAGCTAGCTTGCGCACTTTAGCAATCATCCACCAGAGCACCACTCTATCTGCAATTCACAAAGACTGAGCCGTTTAGCTTCAGTCGAAGCTCGCCTCCTTCATCCTCCAAACTCCCCCGACTCCTGTGGACTCCTTTAGTTTCCCCCCACTTTTTGAAGGTTTTTTGATCTATTTCCAAGCCTTCTACTACCTCCTTGCATTTGTCATGCTCATCTGAGCCTAGCTCGACCACGTCCTCAGAATCATAATGAGCGAATGAGAGATGAAATGGATTCACTGGCTCACATCGCCTCTTGTAAACACAGCGTGCCGTCGTACGTTCGCCGCTCTTATCTCTGAACTACACTGTGGTTCACAAAGACAATTTCCAAACGACAACCAAGCCGCCAACATGCTGCACAATAATGCCATTGTATTCGGCAAAGTATCTTTCGGTAGAAAAACGACAAGGAAACAGCATCTGGCAAATCAATCTTGTGACATATTCCAACAATCTTTTAAAGCTTTTGTGGAACGCCATTTGTGAAACGGTTTGCAGTCTAACGGGTTTTGGTGAATCAGTTGCGTCCTGAAGGCGGCGGTGGCTTGCTGTTTGATGGCGTTATCTCGCGGTTGTGGTAATTGCGCAGCTGGAATGGGAGGCTGAAGCGTAAAAAGTCTGCAGTAATCCTCAAGCAAGGCTCAGATATCTGGGAGAGGGAATGGCTGCTCCACTCCACTCTAAGAAATGTAACAGCCCAGCAGTACACAGTCACAGAGTTAGCTAAGGTCAAGTATAATGTATTACACCCCTTGAGTTCATTGAAAAATCAATGACAAAAACACGCTGTTCAAACTGTTCTAAGAATTATTATCCCGTTATGGCACAGTTATTATTTCTGCAGCCGCAACTTCAGCCATCCTTGTTGTAGTGGTACCGCATTCTCCAAAACATTATTATTAATTGATGGGGAGAATTATACTTAACAAATATGTTAGACATCATACACTATGAATAGAGGGGTTGTGAGTATGGAGCCACATTTGAGAGCCAAATTGAGAGAGAGAAGAGCCCTTTGGAGGAAATAAAAGCATTAGGGGGTTTAGAAACAGTAATTCAGTAGCAACTCTATTCATTCTCTAGAAGCCACCTGGGCCATTGCCTAACTTAACACATCTGTTACAGATCTCATGTCGGAACACCAGTGAATATCTACCTCAAAATATGGTACGCCTTTAACCTAGGCAACTTCTCCCTACGTTTTACTACTGTTAAGTGGCTTTGCTCCATTTGAGTACACACAGTGACATCATTTCATTGATGAGCAGGTTGGGGTTAGGAATCTTGCTCAAGGATGCCACCAGGTAGACTGTGGATCTTGGAGTTTGACCTCTGCACCTTTCGGCTGGGAGTCAAACACCCTAACCGCTATACCCTCCAGCCCCATCTGAATGGCCTCGGGTGTAGTGCTTGCTGCAGGTCGAGTCTTTTGTTCATAGAGCAGATTTTATTAGAGAATTTAAAAAGGTAGTGAAAATGAAATTAGGAGTAAGAGTAAGAGTCTCCGTTAACGCTGATTATACCTTACCACTGACGAGAACAGGGAAACGGGATACCTCCTAAACTAACAGTGGAAATGCTTACCATATACAATATCTTCATATTTAAACTACCTTCCAGTTGTGAATAGGCCCCAAAGGAATCAACAAACTAAACCGCAATAAACTGCAATAAAATTCCGAAGCATAGTAGCATTTAATGAAAAAAACTCTACAGCAATGAATGAATGAACCTTGACATGGAATGAATGACTTTGGTTTCAGGCAGAGCTGTTTTCCCACTAGACCCCTGTGGTCTGGCCATTGTGTATACAGACCATAATTCAATGGTCGGTGCGAGATGTTTTTATGACTCAAGCTAAAAACAGAACTCTCAGAGGAAAGAAGTGTGTGTGTGTGTGTGTGTGTGTGTGTGTGTGTGTGTGTGTGTGTGTGTGCATGTATGTGTGTATGGGCGTGCGTATGTTATGGTGGACCACAGAGATGTTAACAAAGCCCGTAACTTATAGCAGGCTGCAGTCCTACCCCCAGATCGTTTCTGGGGTCAAATATATAGGAGACCACAATCCATTGTCTGCCGGCATTGGCTATAATCTGGACAATGTTTGACATCTGGAGAGAAATTTGTTTAGTGTTAAGATGTACGTTTTCTTACTTTTCCTTTAGTACAAAAATTAATATATCATAAACTCAAAGAGTCTGTGGGTGGTGGGTATTGATTGTACACAGATGTACCAGCATGCAACACCAGATGTACCAAACAGCAGTAGCATTATCTTGGAAAGCAACAGTATAATCAGGGATCCGCGATCTAAGCCTAAGAAAAGCTGGACAGCAAGGCAATATCTGGCTGCTAAGCCTACGATACATCACGGCTGCACAGACATAGACAGATGCTGCCTTGGACCTCCCTGTCAGCCGTGATGAAGACTGATTGTCTGGGAGACGAGAAACTTCATAGCCTCACAAGCCCTATTTCATTTGAACACGTCTGGTTTCATTGAATCCATTCTGGCAGAATGCACATTCAGGTGAAGAGGAGAGTGGGGCTGTGAGATATGTGTACGGTATGATGGTACTGCAATACAACGAGTTATGAGATGTACTGAGGAGGATACGCATCATTACAACAGCAGACGCTGTAGGAGGAATGACTGCATGGACCATGGAAGTAAAAGCAGATATATGGTGGGTGCCAATATCTACACTTGAGCAACTGAGCCGATTGGCAGAAAATACTTCCAGTTACTATTTATGATATCTTTTATGGCAGTCCCTTTTATCCCAAGCAACTTAGTGATTTTTTTTAGATAATGATTGTTGAGTTTGTGTGGTTTAAGCAGCCTCAACCTGACTCGGGCCAGGTGAGGCTGCCTAAACCAGCCATCAACCACACACACTCCACAATTATTCAAAAGCAATATTATGCTTGCTCACGGCGCCTAGTACCAGGAGTCAAATACCCTGGCCACTAGCCTATCCTGAATCCCTTCCAGTTATGCAATACATCCCGGAATTGGGCGGTCCACAAGCGCAAAGGAACTCACAATGGAACTGTGCGTGTTGGAGAGCACATTAAATAACTGGATAAATCCACACTGGAATGTAACGGCGTGCTAACCATGGGTGTGTCCAGTATTATTATCATCGTGCCTTAATGGCAGTTGACTGTGGTGGCATTACATCATTGTGGTGTCTGGTGCACGGCGGCCTAGAGTTCCATCTGGAGGCAGTGGAGCTCAGTTGACTCTGACACTGAGTGGCTGTTGCCATGTCCTTTATGGTCTGTAACCGAGATCCTGCGCCACAGGTCGCATCCACCGATAGCAATAGGAAATCCCATCTCTGCACTGCTTGAGGAGGATGGATGGATGGATTACGCGCTGCAGAAAGTGTGTTACCCGCACGCACACACGGTATTACCCACGCACACATGCACACTACTGCAATATGCCGTTGAGTCTCATTGAGTCGCACACAGGAAAAAATGGTTTTCCATTTGATTCACCCTATGTACCCGACCACCAATCCCCTCCTTGAAAGCTACCATGTCCACAAGGTGTATTTCATTTTTTTTAAATTGGCTCATTTTGTCACTCCATTGAAAAGATGTATTCCTCAGAAATTCCTCTAAATCCACCTTTGATAGCAACATGTGTTGCCCCCCTCACGTTGCATCAATGCCCCCCCCCCCTCAACTGACAGATAGATGACAGCCTTGGGCGTCCTTCAACGCCGGTTTGTTTCAAACCACAGCTTGGCAGAAAGAACCGTCTCCACCGCTACAAATAACCACCCAGCTGTCATTTCAAACCGCCTTCTTCCCTCAGCAGAGAGAAGGAAAGAGCCAGAAAGGTAGCGAGGAACTGACACTGGGTTTGTGTGAAAAAACAACTAAAATATACTCCTTCTCCTTCGTACTCCTCTTTCTTCCGTCGCTTCCTTTCGAACCCTGGCTGAACTTTCATCCTGTTGAGGTGAAAAGACAGAAAGGGGGAGCCTCGCGGCGCCGGAGAGTAAGGCGTGGTGATTGGCCGGCTCTGTATATGTACCTTTCACACCTTA
This sequence comes from Lota lota, assembly GCA_026745465.1. Taxonomy (NCBI): domain Eukaryota; kingdom Metazoa; phylum Chordata; class Actinopteri; order Gadiformes; family Lotidae; genus Lota; species Lota lota. Next base: position 1,095,168 of record JACYXH010000472.1, on the reverse strand, counting down.
TTTTAGAGAGAAGGAATTTAGTATGAAATGAGGAAGCAGAACAGTCTTTCAATGAGATAGATTTGAATGAAGATGAAGAATGAATGAAGAATGAAGGTGCATTGTTCTGTCAGAACAGTTATTGATGAAGGGGTTATTGTAAGGGATGTGTAAAGGTCACTAAATATAGACTTGGGAAATATTTAAGTAGGGTTCCAACTGTTTTATTTCCATCCCTCTCTATCGACAGGGAACCTGCTGAACTTCCTACTGAGTAAACGTTATGCAGTTTCAACCAAGACAATACAATCAGCATGTCTGAATGAAATGGTCGCAGGGCAACCCAAACTTTGGGTTGACAGGTCACTTGGCATGGGGTCAAGGGTCAGGTAGACTCAATGTGAGTTAGATTGAGACTTTCGGAGGCAGTGACCCTGACGTTAATGATGTTGCTATTTGGGGGAGAGAGCTGTTGAATAGCTGCAGTTGCAATATGCTGCATTCAAAGGTTCAGAAAATATAGAGCAAATATTGTTACGAAGGTAGTCCAGAATACAGATGAAGGAATCAACGTAGCGTTTCAGTACTGAACGGATCAATGAACAATAACCAACATCAAGCTTGTCCTTAAGCCATGTCTTGATATACTACATTTTAAATGGGACACTTAATTTAGGTATGGTTAAATGTTCTAAGTCATTAACTTATAAGTATACATATTTCAGAACATAGCGTACATTCCTGAGTTTATTAAATTCTAGTCTTTGTTAGGTATTCCAGGATAAAGACAGGCTCTATTCCTGCTATGGTTCACTTTCAGAAGAATGCATTGAATAACGGAGAGAAAACAATCTTACGTTTGAGTTGAATTGAATGTTAAGTGGTATTTTAAATTAGATAATGAAAGACAACCTTCTGGTTGCTTGAATTTCACATGAGAGAGCGGGAGGGAGCAACAGCATGCTTCAGCGCTCTCTTGGCACTTCATCCTAATGGAATCAATTTAACTTCAGGCTGAGTAAGGGAAGGACCATGTGTGTCCCAACTATGGTTGTTCATGATCAAGCGCACACCCGATTCAACAGCAGCGTATCAGCCTGACCCTTCATTTGCAGCCATCATCGGTGGATCATCAGCAGTTCAGTCGATCCCTGATTGAGCCACTAAGACAGAGATCACAGCCATTGATCTATTCCAGCTCCAGAGTGCAGGAGAACAGCACACCTGACGGTGCACAAGTCTACTTTTCGAAACGCAGATATGCATCAGCAGATAAAATGCGACATCGTACACATATTTTTCCCCTGTGTAAAGGGGATGCCAAATACACACAATGAAGTGAATTAATATGTTTTGATGAATGTAAGTATATATATATATATATATATATATATATATATATATATACATATATATAAAAATAAAAGAAACTGCACTTATAATATAACCTTTGCCCTTTGAAAATGGGATATATACACACACACAGATACACTGGGTGTGTATGAGTGTGTGAGTGATTGTGTCAACGCAATCATCTTACTTTACCGATAAACTAAGAGGTATAGATAAACTATCTTACCAATACATTTCCCTTTATGCCTCTTCCACACAAGAACCCTTACATTTTCTCTTCCACCCATCCCCTAACTCCTCCCACTTCATGCCTTGCCGCACCCACTACCAGTCTCCTCCCTCCCAATCTCCTCCCCATGCTTTTATCCAATTTGTCACGGAAACAACGTACCCCGCACATCACTTCCTGCCCCACAACCACCACCACCACCACTAGAACCACAACCATCGCCCCTACCACCACCACCAGTGGTTGGGGGTCAACTGATGGCAGGCCTTCGCCTGCCTACGGCGCGCCACCCGTGCCTGGGTGTGGGAGGCCAGCGTGTGCCTCTCTCTCCGTCCAGGCAGGCACCAGCTGGTCCAGACAGCCTGCCCATGATGATGGATGATGGGCCATCGTGGGCTGCATCACCAGCGCTCTGATCCATGGCAGCAGCCAGGCCTGACTAACTGACTAACCAACTATGACAAACATGGGCAGATTGCTCCGTATGGTATGTGTGTGCATGTGCCTGTGTGTGCGTGTGTCGAGTGTGACGAATGTGTATGTACATACTTGTACTGGATTTGGTTCAACTTCCTGTTGGTATTCAAGGTAAACAGAGTTAAGTGTAAAGTGAAAACTCATTAAACAGGAAAAAACAGACCTGTTCTGTATATGTATATATATATATATATGTCAACCGTCTGATCCTCTTTATAGAGCCACAGTTAGTCTCTATGTCAAGGTCCAGCCACGCCCACTACCCCCTGCAGACCTGAAGCTAACATTCCAGTGTGGGTGTCAAGTCCAGAGTGAGGGGGGGAGGGGGGGGGAGATGTCGAGTGGAGTCACAAACGACATATACGGCAGTGACTCTACTGAGAATGTGTGTGTGTACGTGTGGTGTCTCCGTGTGGTTGTGTGTGTGCAAGTGGAGCCGTGTGTGTGCCTGTAGGTATGTGTATATGAGTGCGTGTGTCACACACACACACACACACACACACACACACACACACACACTTTCCCATCACTTCCGGCAGGGAAACGTTCTGTTTGGTTAAAGACCAGGAGGACATTCTACAGACGGCTAACACCGAAATGGGTTTTTCTTTCCTGCACTTGAACAAAAAAAAAAGAACGGCAAAAACAACAAATATAAAGTTTGTGACCCCTGCCTACTTCATCTTCAATCCTGACTCCCGCGGGGGCCCAGCCTGGCGGATACTTCCAGAACCAGGGGGCATGGGACAATATACAGAACCCCCCAACCGGTCTGAAATCACACCCATATTTGTAAACGTCTAAATGGCTGCAATGGGGCACAGATCACCTGACCTGCGCCCCAGTTCAGCCATATAGATCCGTGGCGTGTGTTACTTATGCTCCAAAGCCATGCTGTAGCGCTGCAGCGCTAGCCATGCAACGCTCAGCGGTGATTCCTTTTAGATATACCTGTGGCATCTGAAATAGCGGCCATGATCTCAGGTTATCCATCATCTCTGCTAACGACCAAACGTAGACCAGTCCCCCCAACCCACCTGCCCCCCACAGGCCAGACCACATCTAAAATTACCCTGCCTCCAAAGGACCATGGATCAAGTCCCAAAACAGCAATAGGGTCAGAAGTTCATGGGTGTTTTCTAAGCACTATAATGTTGTGCAGTGTTACAGAATTACCAAACAGCAGGAAAAAACCTGTTTCTCCTTCCGCGATTATTACTAATTTCCTTCTTTCAAAAGTAATTTTGTTTTAACCACAGGTATGTTTGTATACCACAGGCATATTTTACAGAAAATATATTTTTCAAATTATGAATTTGATGAATTATGAATTTTTGGATTATTATTGCATTTAGCTTCTCATTGAAAGCTTAAGTGGGAGTGGACTGCAACGTGCAGTTGGACTGGATGTCTGATTAAAATGTTGTCGGTGTTCCTCGCTTGGAAGATCCTGTCGGCTCAGAGACATAATAAGGTGCAATTGTAGCACGCAATGTGCATACCCCGCGATCAAAAAAATCACTAAAGCGCAGAAAAACCTGTCTTCTATGGAGAATAATGATAGTGCTTTCCAACTTTGGCTACCACCGCATGTACATAACACACACACACACACACACACACACGCACATACACGGGCGGGTGTACTGAATTACCTTATAACACGTGGGGGTGGGGTAGAAATAAGGAGGATGAAACTGTTGAGCGTGTCGCGTCAATAACCCTCCCCCCCCCAATGTGAGGATGAGCCCCACATGGAGAGAGACGACAAACAATGACAGTTTCAAAACGCCATTCCCCCGCGACTACATGGTGAACGAAACGTTTAGTATTTCCATTTTGCGGGGAAAATGGAAAGCTCCACTCTGTCGAGGCTTATCGGCTGGCTGGGCCTCCATTCTGAATAATTGCAGATGAAAAATATTCCCAGAGAGCCCCTACAGCAGATCCCACACCACACACACAAACAAACACACAAACGTGCACGCACACACACACACACACACACACACACCAGCTACACTCTCCACATCATTCACCAACCACAGGGGGGGCTCTTCGCCCTGACACTATTGCACAACACACACACAAACACACGTCAGACACACCCACGCACACAACATACATGTACACAAGTCAGACACACACATGCACACACAACATACACATATACAAGACACACACATGCACACAACATACACACACACACACCCTGGCATCACAAATGCAGCATAAATGAAGAGACATGCGCTTCTCTCATCTGCTATCTGGGTCCATTAAGCTCCACCCCCCCGGGGAGAGCCACGGGCAGGGGCCTCTATACCAGCCCTATCAGGACCCACTCTGGATGCTCTGGAGCGGGGAACGGTGGTTCTCACACTATTCTCCACTAGTGTTCCCCCTCTGAGATATTATTTCCCGCAGAGTAATCCATTCACCAGCAAAAAACTTTTCGGGGAGGGGGAAAATTTGTTTATTGAAATTGAACAATGAACATGCATGTGATTTATTAACATGGACAGCACATGGGTGCTGTGAATACTTACATGGGCGTGGGTTTCACTTATGATTGTTGTCATTCATTGGAAAGATGAACAGAACTTGGATGTAAGTATTATGATTTATTAAATATTATTATTATTCAATTAAGGTGGTATTCGAATTACATTTATTGATTTGATTTTCCTAGTAGCCCTTGCAATCCTTCAAAGTACATCTAGGGGTACATGTACCCCCATTTGAGAAACACTACAACCAATACTATCTCAGTCATCCATTCATCTCCCTGATGTCCATGTCTTTTTTTCAAAGCATTTGATTTACTGATTGCTATCGGGATGTAAAGAGAATTTCAACAAATATGACTGAAAAATGCTTCTAAAATCAATTGCCTACCCTAGCTTTAGCGACATGTCAGTAGCTTTGGATAAAAGTATGTCCCGAAAGCCTGGTGTACACAATAGTGTGTGAAGCATGTGTAGGGCTTTTATGTCAACCATAGGAGGAGGAAGAAAGGTTCTCGATGTTTGTGATAAAAACAGGAACAGTGCCCTCTCCTCCATGGGCTACATTATGCCTCCCATCGTTTGGTTGCGGTTCTCAGGGGTCTGTGCACTTCCTGGTTGTCATATATAATATTGGTCTGCCTGACATCTTCAGTGTGCTGCAGAATTTCTCTCTTCTCAACATCCTCCTTCAGACGACTTTCTGCAGAGCTGGTGACATTTCCTTATCGAGTCACTTCGCCATGCCCACTCTGGCTCGCCTTCTTGACTTTGCTCTCGCTCTCTTTCCCTCTTGCTCTCTTTTCCTCCTTCTCTCACCCTGTCTTTTTCACCTTCTCTCTCTCTGCAGGCTTCATTTGACAAGTCCCAGCATGGCATTTGCACTTAATGGCGTCTGAATATGTGCGATGTCACGATTGGCGGGCGGGCGACTCATCGCAGCCATCTGCGACGCAAGTGCGGCAATCGCTGCGTGCGTTCACACACACACACACACACACACACACATCTTCTGCGTTGCAATGGCATGCTGAAAGATTCACAGGTCAGCATGACATTTCTTTTAAAAGCTCTAACTGAGAATCTGCTGAGAATATCCAAAACACACACGCAAACGCAGGAACACAGTTACCCAAACACAGTCTTTACCTGACCCATCCAACACCACGGAGAACAGCTAACTGTTCCCTATATGGAATGGCTGGGCATGTGTAGAACAACCTTGCCGTATCCCCTAAACTGGATGGACACGTTACCGCTGCATTGCTGCAAATTACACATGCACACATAGACATGCACACACACACACACACACACACACACACACACACACACACACACACACACACACACACACACACACACACACACACACACACACACACACACACACACACACACACACACACACACAGGCATGAACACACTCCCGGGCGCACAAACACACACCCACACATCCTTGTACAGTGGATTTACCAAGACTGTGTACTGTTTAACCCTGACCCCAAACCTCTCAAATTGCATACAATTTGATATCGCCGGGAGGGTACAGAAAAAATGTGTCCATTTAAGACAAATGACCTTTAAGTGTGTCGTTAGAGATCGCAATGTTTCAACGTAAATGTTTCATTAGAAGAGAGTAATTACAGTCATCACCCACTCGCTCTGCTCTAGCTTATTATTACGATGTCAACCTACTTGTTCCCTTCCAAGCAAAATCACCTGCTTTTCATTAGCGAACTTAATGCAGCTAATGGTCACAGCAATGGCATCAGAGGAGAACAATTCAAACTGGCCACAGGCCACGAGAGGCATCGCAATTTCCAATCGCAACTTTTTCCCTAACCGCTTTAATGAGTCACCATCTGTCGGTGGAAGCAGTGTCTAATACACATTCGTCAAAACCCCGACAACGAGCGTGAAGAACCTGCAGCGCATCATCACTATCATCTCTCCCACACATGTATCGTTAAGTTCTTCCAAGCCGAAACACTGAAGAAGAAAGAAGAGCTCTGTGTGTGTGTGTGTGTGTGTGTGTGTGGCGGGGGGGGGTCATGGACCATCAGCAATACAGTTACCCATCCGTCTCATTCGCTTTACTTCCACAGCTTGAGGTGATTCTGTCTTTTATGATGGTGTTATGTCCCCTCTCAAGTGCGTTTCAATCACACAGCTGGCGCTCGGTGAGAGCCAGATCCTCTGTGACCATGAGCATCTACAGTACTTCGTTCGGCCGTTGAGAGGACGGCTTGAACTTTTAATGCTTATCAAGGTACCGTCAAGATGAGGAGAGAGGCCAAATGTCAGACATAAGAACAAGCTCTAAATGTTTGATTGACAAGTAAGTCAGGGGGAAACCTGCGATCAATACTACACGTGCTGTAGCTGAGTGACACTGATGTGGCTTTGACAGCTATCTGAGTCCACAGCCAAACAACATGTCCATAAAATCTGGCACCCACCCTGCAACTAACGAACATACATTGCATTTGCCTAGCATCATAATGAGCTTTGTAAGAAAGGTGACCGTGAGACCATAACAGGCAGAGATGTATGACGAGGTAACAGACACCGGAGACGTGTAAAACGTAAGAGTAGTGAGCGCACTTAATCATGAAGCTGACTAGGAAAATGGTAACAACCTTGGTACAATCACTTGAAATCTAGTTTACTTTATCTTTTTCTTCTCACCTCTGATGAGCATTTTATTTAGTTTTTATTCTTAAAGCTAACACCCGAATCCAATATCCTTGATTCAGAATTTTTTCGTGACCAGAATTACATAAATGCCATTTCCCTGTAGCCTAGTGTTATGGGCATGCAACGCTGGTGAGCAGATTAATCATTTACCGACAGACGAAAAACCTCCCACTGTTGGCTTTCTGATCTCTGTGTCAAACTCCTTACATTACGATGAATTAATCTCCATTCTGCCATCCTTTATTATTCCTTCCGAGGACCGCTGCCTTCTGCTCTCGATGACCGATTACTCTGTCAACATGAACAGTGTATAAATAAGCGAGGACCACTCTCCACGCTACAATCGTTTTATCGATATTCTAAAACTGGGGTTTTAGAACTGAAATGAGCACTAGCCACCTGCCATACCGAGGTACAAATTCAGGGTTCAAGGTTAAACTGTGCATTTAAAGATGCACTATGAAAATTTACTACTGCAGCTATTTACTTAATTAAAATATACCTGGACTAGAAAGTTTCTCAAGACTCAAACACACCCATCCATGAGTCTATCCATCTAGGGAATTCTTCTCTATAAATCGTTTTATTCTGGTCCACACATGATTTTGCGCATTTTCCACGTGGGAAAAATGATCTAGCTATAACTTTGCCTACAAGTCAAGCCACTAGAGGTTGCTAATCTTAAAACTTACAAAGTACAGGTTTAAGTTTTTCTTTATCAACCTTTTACGAACAAAATCTCACCTTTCAATGCTGCATCAGTGCTATTTGCCTTTGGGCATGGCTTTGAGTAGAAAAAGTTTAGTAGATAGAGTGGTTGGTAGATATGTTTTATCAACAGTGTCTGTTGGAGGGTAAAATCTAATTTCAGAGCCTTTTCGGAAAGCAAGGCAAAGCCATGTTTGGATCAGTAAGCCTGGATGAATGCTTCAACCAGCACGTTTGTAAAAAGGCAGTGGAGCGCAGCATCTCCAAACCCTGGGAATACTGAACAATGGATGACCAAGCGATGCTCTGAGATGCGGAGGAGGTGAGAACATCACCAGCACCATCCCAGATTCAACGCGACAAATGAAAGCCAAAGATAAGCAGCACAGAAAACTGCATTTAATTCATTCACAACTCTGGTTACGATCATCATATACCAAACTTGTCCTGCAGTATAAATGCTGGTGGGTAGATTTGTTTCAATAAGTCATTGGAAATGCCCATTTCATTTCTTGCTATATTATACACGGCACGGCTACATAATATTTTTCATGATCTCCCTTTGCATTGCAAGAGAGATCACTGATAATTGCTGAACTACCCATCATTTTCTGACTGCCTCAAAATGTGTTTTGCCTGACCCTATTTGGGAGTGAAAAAAATATATAGCGAGATAGAGAGCTTTTCACAAATATGGGCCATGGGCAGAGGTTGAGGTTCTGGGGCAGCTCTATGAAGCATGTCATCAGTCTCCTAGCACCACTAGAAAGGCAGATTAACTCCATCAGGAACCACACAAAGACTCAACATTCACAGGGATATGGAACTTTGAAGGGGAGATGTTGAGCTTTGGGGATTTAGATTGTATAGCGTAATTTGTGAGCGTTAGTGTGAGTGTTATTTTCCCAGTCTTGTATTTCCATGAACGACGTCATCATTAAGATCTCCATCTCCGACATCATTCATCAGCCAGTGAACACGAAAATGCAAAGCATGCTCCGATTTGTAAAACATGACGGGTGTGAGATCGTACACGCTTATCCCTGTAGCGTCTCCGAGCTACGCAAAGCCCTCAAGGTGTTAGCACGCGCTAGCTAGCCGACTATCCCCCCCCCCCCCATATCTGCAGTCCGTGCAGGGAACTGGCCAACCCCAATATACGCCCACAACACACACATGCACAAGCACACACACACACGCACGACAGCAACCACTGTTGATAAATGAGCGACCCAGTCTTTCTTTCCTCCGTCTATATCCTTGCTAAGACACCCCAGGTTTGTAAAGCAATGCTGGGCAGGGAAGAAGGGCTGGATAGGAACCAAAACTGGAAAGGAATCGAATAGAAGATGAAATGGGAGTTGCACTAGCTGACCAAATGTGTGTCTTATCTACCGGACCATAAGAGACTATATGTGTGTGCGTTACACACTTCAATGCCTCTGCAATGAGCAGTGCAGAAGAGCACACACACACACACACACACACACACATACATACACACACACACACACACACACACACACACTAAGATGGACCCACACACAGCTAGTTTAGCTGGAGGAGGTGGGTGGGGTTGAAAGTGTGTGTGTGATTAGGGAGGTATGCGAGGGCCATGAGGTGTCACAGCCAATCAGATGGAATGAGGAGGGAGAACATGCTCACGGAAACCTCTCCACACTGTGTGTGTGTGTGCATGTGTACACACCTACCTCATACACATTCAATAGTGTTTACAGACACATGTCAGCGGATGTACACACACTCACATGGTTAAAAGTGTGAATAAACAAGACGCAGACATATGCACGCACGCACACACACACACACACCAAACACGCACACACACAGGACAGCATTCTAGAGGCCTGGCAGCCATTCAAACTGCTCTCGGTAACAGTAACCCACGGCAACCTGAAAAAACCTGCCCACCCTTTCCTCTTCCTCCGGGGGAGGGAGGGAGGGAGAGAGGGAGAGGGAGAGGGAGAGGGAGAGAGGGAGAGAGAGAGAGAGAGAGAGAGAGAGAGAGAGAGAGAGAGAGAGAGAGAGAGAGAGAGAGAGTTGAAGTATTTGAGTGCATTGCAGTGTGAGGGTGGGGGGGGTAACTAGAACCCTGTACAGTGTGGGAGAGTTGGGAGTTCACATTCACTAAGAAAGCTGATCCTCTATAACACACCCCCCCCCCCCCCCCTTTTGTTCATCCCACTCTCAGTGTAACTGACCGCCACATTAGCTCCCATTGTCATGTTGATAGCCGTGGAGAGGGGCTTGTTAAACCTTCTCTAACCAAAACCACTCCAAAGCCAGGCAGAGCTCCACACACACACACACACACACACACACACACACACACACACACACACACACACACAGGCTCATGTGCGCGGAACATCTCAGCTCACAGTCACACCGCGGTACACCTCAGTCTCTGCTCTCAAAGGATAAACACGCTGCTGTAATAACCGGCGTCATTGTGGGTGCACAGACAACCTGATTCCTTCAGTCATGTTCCAGGAACCTCTCTCTCTCTCTCGTTGTCTCTCGCTCTCTTTTAGATGGAATGGGCTTCATTAAATCTAGACAATATGTGTTGTAATGCAATGTTCAGCAGTGTTCGACCATGCCAGTACACTCATCAATTAACAATAATACACAAACAGCATGAGACTCCCAACGATTTAGACACCGATCTCTCCGAGATTCAAAGTTAGCAACTCTCTCTCTCTCTCTCACTAGTGTCCCCCGGTGTGTCTTTACCGTGGTGGTGGTGGTGGTGGTGGTGGTGGTTGTGCTGCTTCTGCTGCTGCTGCTGGAGCACAAGGCTGTCGCCCGCGGCCCCGGCGGCGGCAGCGGAGGTGACAGCGGTGGGGCCGCCGGCGGCGTTGGAGGAGGAGGAGGAGGACGTCTCGGTGGCCCCCAGGTCAGCCAGTCTGCGGCTGGTGGCGCTGAGCTCGGAGCGCAGGCTGCTGACCTCCTGGCTGGCCGAATGGATGGCTCCGTCGATGCGCTGCGCCAGCTGCCGGTTGTCGTCCATCATCTTCAGGATCTTCGCCTGGGGAGAGGGGAGTGCGGGCAGGGGGTCATGCTGTCAGGTGAAGAGCGGGTTTCCAGCGGAGCCAACCAAACACCCCCCCCCAGACCCTCGAACAACAACAACAACAACAACAACAGCGCCCGGCACCCGGTTCAGAATCCCCCTCTTCTCCTGAGCGGTGAGTGTGGTCCGTTAAAAAAGGAAATGAAAAAGGAGCAAAAAAAAGCCAAGTTAAATCCTCAGTTTGTCCATCTGTTCCCCGAGGGAAGAGAGACGCGCGACTCAGAGCGAGGGAGGGGGGAGGGGGGACGGGGGACGGGGGACGGGGTGGGGGAGAGGACGGGCTGCGGTTGTAACTGTTATCTACTGCGAGGAGCGCACCAGCTTGCACAGTGTATGTGAGTGTGTGTGTGTGTGTGTGTGTGTGTGTGTGTGTGGGTGTGTATGTGGGTATGTGTGTGTTTTGTGTGTGTGTAGGTGTGTGCGCGTGTGCACGTGTGTGTGTGTAACTATGTGCAGAGTCCGTGTCAATGCGTGCCTGTGTGTCAGTGCTAGAGCGGCAGTGAGAAACGGAGAGCCAAAGTGTGTGTGTGTGTGTGTTTGTGCGTGGTGTGTGAGTATGTGTGTGTGCTAGAGAGTGGCAGTACTCCAGCACGCTCCCTGAGAAATGTGCTCCCCGTAGCCGACTGCTGAAAGGACACAGAGCACTGGGAGATGACAAGCACTTATTTAAATGGACCGTACCATCTGCGGAGAAAGGAGAGGGGGAGTACGGGGGAGCGAGCCGGTCCATTTAAGCAAATGCAGCTCAGAGTTGAAGATGAACTAAACTAAATGTTTCTGTAGGGGTTTTGCTCCAATAGTACAATTCCAGATCACTGATTCTCTGACTCATTTTGTGAACCTTTTAAAAGCAAACTAGAAATCAAGCTAGAATATGTCAGTTGAGATTTTTAGTTTGGCTGCCTGTCAACAGGGTATCACAGCCAAACTAAATACATTTGATGGTATTTATTAAACACGGGCTGAAATGTTTGCATACGGTTTTTCTTCCAAGAATGGAATTGAAGAATATTAAAAAGTCATAAATTACTTAAATCTGTATTTCTTTTACATTGTATTTGTGCAATACAATATGAGGCTCTTTTTGGTATTGAAGGGATAGTTTGTGTGTCAATACACTTCTATATTGACCACTGACAGTCATACGTAGCAACTATGTTGACTTTACTGATTGGATGACAGCAAAATAGTTGTAACACACCTGCACATGCTAAAGACATACAAATACACATACCTTCTTCATTACCCTCTATTTTGCTTGTTTGTTCATGTTCAAACCATCTGTCAGTTATCATCTCACAGTTAAAGCATACACCCCATACAAGCATGGTCTGAACAACCTTACATAACGCTCTCTCTCCCTCTCTTTCTCTCTCTAGTTTCCACACTTAACTCCCATTCTACCCCACTATGCTGTACTTTACAGCATGATCCACTGCTGTCCTGTTTAATCTCAAACCCCCGCAGCCATCAGCCTGAGTACAACAATAGCGCCTGGAAGAGGAGGCTGCGCGGCCAGAGATGGGCGCCTGGTGTGTGATAAGTCACACTCTTCACAAGGAAAACAGGGACGTTAGTGTCACTTTGTCCCCGTTCTCCCGGTCCGAACGCGCTGTAACAATAAAGGGGCCACATAAAGATGAGTTTCACTACCCCATAGCACAGCAGCTCAGAAGTAATACCGGTATGTATGTATATATATATATATATATATATATATATATATATATATATATATATATATATATATATATATATATATATATATATATATGTGTGTGTGAATAAACCAATCCAAAACAAAATGGGGTTCATTTGCAGACCTAAGTGAGATATAATAGGTTAATAATCACTGAAACTGCAAATTACATTGCGATGAACCACATGTTGCTGTTAACCATTTACTAAAAATAACAAGTTACTGTATTCGAGTACTGCTAAAGGCTCCAGTCTCTGACTTATTTAGACACGGAGAAAGCAAAACAAAAAAGGAAACAAGGAGTAAAGAAAACAAGGATGGATGGATGGACGGACATAAGGATGGATAGATGGATGGCTAGACAGATGATGGATGGATGATGGGTGAGTGGATGATGGATGGAGAGGTGGATGACAGATGGACAAGCCGAGAAACCCAAAGTCCAGCAAATCACATCTTTCATCACTGCACCACAAGACTTCCAGAGCTGTCGAAAAAAAATTAAACGATCCTCTAGGCTCGGTCACAACCGTATCTCCACTCACTGTATAAAACTTGACGACGCTGGCCATAAGACTTAAAAATAACCTAGAAACCGGCATGAACGTAAATTCCTGAATGTTCATTTTCATTCAGACAAACACTGTGCGGATTGTGTTCCCGAGGGGCCATCTTGTATTTCTCTACTTTAACCACAGAATGGGAAGAAAAAACACCCAGTAACTGCAGCCCAGCACTTATTGTTATCTTCCAGTGAACTCTGACTCTGAGCTCGCTAGCATTGCGGTATGTGGATATCCTACACTGTATTGAAACAAAGCTGATAAATACTGCTTGAGATGAATTTAGGCTTGCAGTGTGTGTCATGTGCTGTTTTTCTGTGTATGTGTGATAGCGATACAATATTATAGCAAACTGAAGTTTATTTGTTCAATTACAAACTATGTGACCGCACGCTAAGACCTTTCGAGGCAGTGGAAAAAGCAAACTCACTCACGCTAACACACAGACACACACAGACACACGCACACATTCTGACTACTCATCCATCTGCCCAGACACGAGTCACCCTCTTTCCTTTCCACAAATGAACACCATGCTGTTATTTATAGATGACCCTCCTGTCTCCAAGAATACAATAGTCACAAGGGAGGCTTGGACAAAGGGACCCGCGTACACACACTCTCTCTCTCACACACACACACACACAGGGGAGGGGGGTCTAATAGTCCCAAAGTCATCTGATGTTCATTGATGCTGAAATTAATCTCCCGGTGTCATAAGAGTCCGTGGGGTACTTCTGAGTAATTAAACTGCTGTGTGTGTGTGTGTGTGTGTGTGTGTGTATCTGTGTATGTGTTATCGTCTGTGTCAATATTGAATATGTTTGAATGGGTGTGTGTCTCACGTGTGAACATCATGTAACTGAGACTCCCTGGGGTGGTGCTGAGAGGGGATGGGAGGAGATGGGTGGTGGTGGTGGTGGTGGGGGGAGGAGATGGGTGGTGGTGGTGGGGGGAGGAGATGGGTGGTGGTGGTGGTGGGGGGAGGAGTTGGGTGGTGGTGGTGACGGTGGTGGTGGTGGTGGTGGGTGGAGGAGATGGGTGGTGGTGGTGGTGGTGGTGGTGGTGGGTGGAGGAGATGGGTGGTGGTGGTGGTGGTGGTGGTGGTGGTGGGGGGAGGAGACGGGTGGGGGTGGTGGTGGGGGGAGGAGTTGGGTGGTGGTGGTGACGGTGGTGGTGGGTGGAGGAGATGGGTGGTGGGGGGGAGATGGGTGGTGGTGGTGACAGTGGTGGTGGGTGGAGGAGTTGGGTGCTGGTGGTGACGGTGGTGGTGGTGGTGGTGGTGGGGGGAGGAGATGAGTGGTGGTGGGGATGGGGGGGTGCAGGGGGGTTCTGAGAGGGTCCGCTGGTCATAGGACCAGAGCCGCTGGGGGGAGATGGGTGGTGGTGGTGACAGTGGTGGTGGGTGGAGGAGTTGGGTGGTGGTGGTGGTGGTGGTGGTAGTGGTGGTGGGGGGAGGAGATGAGTGGTGGTGGTGACGGTGGTGGTGGGGGGAGGAGTTGGGTGGTGGTGGGGATGGGGGGGGGGGGGGGGTTGCAGGGGGGTTCTGAGAGGGTCCGCTGGTCATAGGACCAGAGCCGTACCCCGGGGCGCAGCTGACAGAGGATCAGAAATTAGCCTGCGCGCTGCAGGGGGTTGGGATTAGCACACGAATGGGAGCAGCAATGCCCAGTCGGGTCACAGATCTGCCACTGTTCTGCTGGCCCGGGCCGCTATGTGGAGCCTACAGTCTCCAGTCTGTCCTCTGTGCTCCAGTAGCTGGATTCACCTACAGTCATGTAAAACACTTTCCTCGTTGAAAAGGAGCCCGGAGGCTATTTTCTTTTTAATCCAGTGGACTGATTCAGTTTTTCCTTCACTTTGTTGCCAAGTAGTTTAAGCCAAAACTTGGGTTGCTTGCTATGGAAATGCGTTTATTTTACTCAAGCGAGACTAATGTGAGAAAATACTTACAAAGGGTCCAAAAACTCTCATTTTTCTGGTGGTGGTTTCTCTTTGAATAATGATGAATCATTGTTTCATTTGACTGTCATTTATTACCCGAGACATGAAGTACTTTGTTCATGGTCATTCCTGTTTTATGTTTAGCTGTTTAACAATTTACCGAAATGTGCTAGTTTTCAATGATTTGCCTGCTCCAGTTTGTAGGTCTACTGAAATGTTATTGTTTTTGTTTTATAAACTATCTTTTGTCAAATATTGTTGTATCACTTTTGCTGCATAAAATGTGACCAATTCAGACAGCCCAATATTAGTCTTTACGGTTCTCAGCAATCAGCAAGTCTATCAATATTTCACATCCCCTATGGTATGAATTATTCAGCAAAGTATCACAATTTGCCAGCAGTAATCCTCTTTTACAGAAGGACATTATTACATTATTTAATTATTAACATCCCTCAGCTCACAGAGGAAGTTACATATTACATGATGTTGATGTTGGCGTTATTGTCAGTTGGACTAATAGCCTAACTGGTGTGTGTGCAGGCGCCAGTACAGGAGTACATGACAGGTGTGTGTTTTCATAGGTCTGTGCGTTCCCTCCATCTGTACCTGCTCTGAGATGTGTGCGTCTGCTTGTCTCCAAACAGTCAGGCTTGTTGTCTAGGTCCTGCGTGTATGCAGTGGCTTCTAGTTTTCCCTGCAGGGATCAAAAAAGTGTATTGTATCGTACTTTGTAATGTTTTTAGGTTTGTGTTGAACATTCGTCCATTAGTACTTACATTGTATGTACACAGACCTGTTTTTAAGGTAGCTGTGGTGATTCAAGAGACATTTGAGTCATTAAGCATTCGCTCCACATGCTATTATCAGCTAGCTGGGGAAAGACATTGTTTTTCCTCCGATACACTAACCCCTCAATTACATGAAGAAATGTCCCATGTGGGATAAGCATGAGCGCATTAACAACACAGGCATTTATTCCTTGTGAGCCTTGAAACATTGATCAGTGTGATAGGTTTGAATACTACTAGGTTATTCTGTATGGACCCGCACCGCACAGGGGTGCAGGTGTGACGTTGACCGAGCACTGCAACTGTTCCCCCCTAGAAGCAACGACGTCAATACAACTGTATTGTACTTATTTTGTTGTTGTTTATTTCGTTGCCATCAGCATGTGGGCTTCTGCACCCGAGCCAAGGTCGCTGTGGTGCAGGTTACCCATATGCAAAACTAAGATACCTACGCACACACCCATGCAGTCACACACATACACCCACGCATGCCTGCGCACACACACACACACACACACACACACACACACACACACACACACACACACACACACACACACACACACACACACACACACACACACACACACACACACACACACACACACACACATATGCAGAATTACACACACACACACACACACACACACACACACACATAAACACAGATTTGTGTTTTAGGGGACTGGGTCTATATGCCTCTGCATTGCAGTTTTGGGGGCTGTAGCAGAAATTACGCGGTGACAGGATGTGGAGAAGGTCAAGCGGCCGAGTGGAAAAGGTGCTGTAGCGAGCAGGATGTGATGTCACAACTCCTGCAGACTCATTTAAGTTGTTCCCTTTTCAGGCCAAACAAGCCCGACGAATCCCTTTGAGGATTAAAGAAAGACGAGGAAGATGGATGTTGTTTGGTGTTTTAGGTTTCATAGCAGAGTGCTACCTCATGGAGTTATCGGGTTCATCTTGGCTGTCTTGGTAGAAACAGTATGGCAAGAGAGGGAAGAAGAATGAAAGAGGTTTTTTTTATTTTTCCCTTTCTTCAAAGCCAGAACACACAAATCAAAGGTGGATAGAGATAAGGACAGCATGGAAAAGACACAGAGTGAGAGAGCGAGGATGGTAGGGAGGGAAGGAAGGATGGTGCAGGATATAGTGGTTTGGGTGTTTGACTCCTGGTGGAAAGGTACCGGGTTCGATCCCCAATGTCCACAGCCTAACCTGCAGAAACGGTAGATCAAGATGCCCTAACCCCTACATACTCCTTCATGACATGCACCCAATACTCAATATATGCTAAATCACTAAATAATAAAGATACTGAAAAGGAATAAGGGAAACAAGGGCGGATGGCTGGAAGGAAGGAAAAGCACTGTGGCCCTCCTGCTATGAGTCAGCATACTGCCACCATGGAAGCCAACTCTGAATAACTAACTCTACTGTCCATTTTGCCATTGTTTTTTTTTCCTATCAGCAGAATGTAACCACTCAATACAAACATTTTGAACTTTCTCTTGTTCTCTGCTGACCTTTCAAAAAACACCAATGATTTGGCGGTCTGAGGTAAACAGGGGCATTTTGACAAAATGTTTTGGTCGATTGCCTGGACTTTACTTTGCCTTTGTTGCTCAATTTTGCCATTACTACAAAAATAATATATGTCTATCATATCATTATAACGCACTCTGTGCTTCCAATCATGGCAGCGTGCTTATCATCTGCTGGCAGCTTTAGCAGGAACCCATGAAAGATTTCATAAGGTTTTTCTGTAGACCAAATCACCAAGTACATCTTTTTACACACAGAGTCTAATCGCTTCTATGTCAAACAACACATTTGCTCTGCTTTAATTAAATCCACCCCAAAAATTCTAGCCATGATTTTTTCCCTACGCAGTCGAGTGAATGTTTAGAATAGAGCTCATAATACATCCCATAATATTTATTCAACTTTATTCAACACAAAACATTTGTGGGAAAACAACACAAAATGTCATTGTACACTGTTGCGGTTCTTTTTTTCTGGGCTTCCCTCCAAGTGGTCCCCTGTCCAGTTGCCAGCGTCCTCAATGAGGAGCACTGTTTTAAGGGACTGAAAGCTTCCTGTTGGATGGCTCACGCTGCTCGATTTTCTGTGGAAAGCGTTATTCTGTGTGTGGGGAATTCCGCCACGTTCAATTTGAACAGTGCAATACACAAGTTACCATGGCGATGAGAGTCTAAAGCAGCTTCAATCGTGAAGGATTTATTCAATTGATTTAAATGTGGTGTTTAATTTTAACGGCCTTTAACTGACCATGCCTTATTCCGACAATGACATTTTATGCTTTATGTATGTTTTAATGTAACCTCACTGACATTTGTTTTATATTATTACTATGACTTTTTATGACGCTATTCTGACCTTTTCGTATGTATCTATGTCAAGTGTATTGTAGAGTACATAGAAAAGAGTTATACGAATAAAATGCATATCATTTTTATTATTAATATTACCTTGTGGACACACAGTCAGACACGTGTAAATTACGCAAATTGGGTGTACTCCTGATGAGGGCTAACTTCGAACAGGCGAGGTGACCACGTGTGACGGCTAATCACTGCGTCGAGAGAGAGGACACAGCGACAGCCCACCTGTGACGATGGGTCACGAAGAGAGGGGAACACCGAGACGACAGACAAGTCTTGAGATTACAGATCTCACGCTTACGCAGTTTGTCTGCTAATTCTCAGACCTCGTTGTGTACTAATTAGCTGTCAGCGAAGGAATGAAGCAAGGCATCTGGAGAGGTATACTAAAATAAAATCCAACAAAGGAGACAGCTGAGCCAGACAGAGAAACAAGACAAGACTTTCTCCTGGAAGTTCTGCTGCAGTCATTTTCTTGGTTGTTTGGGTTGGGGTTTGGGTTTTTAATAGCCTCACGTCTTGTCAATGTGCCCTTGGGCAAAGCAGTGTTGAAATAGATTGGGTTTGGTGGGTATACAACTTAACTTGTAAGCTGTTCAACAGTGGAACTTAAAATGTCAAATCCCCAAATACCGACATACAGACAGCCAGACAGATAGACCAATAGACAGAGATAATGGCTTACCTTTCCTTACCTTCTAGTTTTTTTTCTTTTCTTTTTTTACAATTTATCTGGTCAATTTCCCATCTATTTATTTTGTGTGACACTGTATCAAAATAATACGCTGGCTTGTGCTCTGTGCTACTCTTTCTAATAAATACTAGAGGTAAATATGACATTTGTTGTGATTGTTCTGGTTTTTGGTCTAGACTGCCTCATGGATGCTGGGTCATGAACCTTTTCTGTTGGCAGAGCCAAACAAAAATTGAAATGACTTGAAATTGTTCTCGGAACAGCCAGAGAAGACTTCACATAACTATCCTTCAACCTTTTTAGGGAAGCTATTCATTCATTGCTAATTAGAAATAACTATAGTCTGGAACGAATTATACTTTGCAATCCCCTGATCCCTTTTCTGGCATTTCATTATCTACTCTGATTGTAGATTATAGTAATATCCCATATTTTGTGTAACATTGAGTTTCATTCTGATAATACAGTCCATTTTCTGCCTTGTTGGTCAGCCAGATACAGCCAAGTACAGCTCCAGAGCCAGTAGGACCTACAGTCAGAAAACAAATGAGCTGGTATCGATGTCTGCTCTGCTCTGCTTACCAACACCAGCAGAGGATTCTGATTTGCCTGTTGCTGAAAACCCAATGGCATTCTACCTCCATAGAAGTCTGAGGAGAAGAAAGAAAAAGTATTCTGTCCCATCTAGCTCAACATGGCATTAAAACTATCAAGGGTTAGGGGTTCGATTCCCACTGAGGCCCATCCATGCTAAGAATATATCCACTCATGGTATTGACACTTCGGATAACAGCGTCCACCAAATGTCATGTATTTGTAAAGTTACGATTTATATGGAAAAAATTGAACGATTCTATAGGTTGATCTGTGTTTGGTTGCCTGGGATGAATCCAGTCCTGATTCCACCCCCTACATTCCCAGGTCTTTGTTTGATGCCTATTTAACATTGTTATCAGTAAATGTTTTTATTTAAAGCAACCTACAGTAAATTCAGATACGTGTCATCAAGGAGCAGGTAGGGTGTCACCAGTAAGTATCTTGCTAAAGGATCCATATAGGTTAGGCTCTGGACATTGGGGATCGCACCTAGTGCCTTTCGACTTGGAGTCAAACACCACTAGCCACTACCACTACTACCGTTCTCCCTTACAGCCAATCAGAAGCTGGCTCAGGGACAAAAGCCTTAAGGCGAATCTCAGGCACAAACAGGTTTGTAGGCTTTGATGGAAATTAGAATACCAAGCCTTTCCTTTGAAGTGAGGCCCCGCCAGCAACAAAAGACCCAAACCACAGTCATGTTTACTGGGCTTGTGTGTATGCTATGGTATGACAGGTGCGTATTTTTAGCAGATATGAGGGTTGGTCTGGATATTTTCTGATTTTCTCAGATCACCAAGAAAGTATTATTTAGTAGTTGGGGTGTTGCTGCGTTCAATGGTTGTGAAGGGCGGTTAGGTAACTCCAGTTATATTCTCAAATCACAATACATTAATGATGCATTTTAGCAGTAGCCTATTGGAAGCACATTCTGTTAGTAGGGCTAGAAGTTTCCAACACACACAAAAAAATTGACATACTTTAGAAGGACAGTGACGTTTTCAACTAGACAGGCTGACCTCTTTTAGCCTTTGCATTCAATTTAAAACTCTGTATTGGCAGATGCTATAGATTTTGTAATCCCATGCCTAAAATCTTTTAGCAAATTACCCTGCCAATAGTTTTTTCATACATACTCAACACAAGAAAACACTTTTCTTGTGCATTTTGATCCTGCAACCACTGGCCCTCATGGAAATACAGACACCATGCAGATGACACTTGATTAGAGGTGGCTCTGGTTTAACGCCCCCTCCGAACAATCAGGAGAATCTGAATGTTTGAATTTTTAAGGCCACACTCATAAGGCATCATGAACATCGTCATCGCATTAAAATTTAAATATAGGAAAATATGTGCCTTGCGAAAGCCACCCTCGTGCAAGATGAGCCTCTTGCGCGAGGGTGACTCGAGCAAGAAACTGCCTCTAAACCGGTGGAACCAGGGCAGAGTTACTGTTCAACTTTAAAACAACCAAGGCCCAAAGGACAACAGCAAACACATGCTCAGTCGCGTCTTCCAGACGTCCCTGTTGAATTCCCTGTGGACACAGTATGACGGCTAAATCATAGCAGCTATGATTATGAGTTATAACTCTGGCTCCTTTCTACAATTCACAGCCCCTACTCACAAAGGATTTACCGCCACAAGAAAATAGCCATTATGGATACATAAACTGTTGGGCAATGGTTGAGTGAAACATCAAAACACAGCTACTACCGCTAACAGAAGACCATAAATAACGCTGCAAAACCCTTTGTTTGACGGCATTAAGAGCCTTGAACACGGAGGATATTTTCGTCCCATTGAAAGGAAGACAACAGCGGCATGTGTCGTTGTTGTCGTCCAAAGATATATAGGTTTTCCTTGAGCCGAATGCCTTGAGTAGGTGTAGCCTCCTTGTGACTGAGAGTATAACTGTGTGTGTGTGTGTATGTGTATGTGTATGTGTGTGTGTGTGTGTGTGTGTGTGTGTGTGTGTGTGTGTGTGTGTGTGTGTGTGTGTGTGTGTGTGTGTGTGTGTGAAAGATAGAGAAGGGGTGGAGGAGTGGGTGGTGGTAAGGGGTGGGGATGGCGGTGAGTGAATAATTGTCTTATCCAGATTAAGAGCCCCCCCCTCCCCCTTTCTACTCTGCTTCAGCAGCCGTCGCGGGGCTGACGAGGACTGACAGAGGCTCTGTTTAGGAGCTGTCAGGGAGATGGACAATGGCAGGGCCCATGCCTCCTTTCACTACTATTTGCTTTATCACCGCCAACAAAGACATTAAAATCAACAACACTGTGTTATTTGTATATGGTGTTTTATAGTAACACACAGTGCACAGTGACTAAAAACAAACCAGCACTTTGTTATTATTTGGTCGGTCATCACCATTGCCAGGATTATGTTAGGACAGTGGATGTGGCATCATTTCCAACAGGTACATTTTTGGGATGTATAGACATAGACATAGACAGAGCAAATAACACAAAATCTGCAGGCTTTTTATGTTGCCTACACCTTGAGAGAACTGAATTGAAGATATAAAGACTGAACTGTAGATATACATTTCCTATAGGATCAGTGTTACATTGATAACAGATTCATTTGTTTGATTCAATGGTTCATTAAAAAGGTAGTGTCATATGAACTGAAGAGCTCACAATGCAGTGTGAGCATTTGTGATTCAATAAATTGTATTTTCTCTTTCTTGCATACCTATCATACATTTTTCTTCAGAAATATGAATAGCTATGGATTCTGCAGCACAGATTTGGTGGATACGGCCAAATGTCAATCTTGACAGAATTCTTCTCTATATCTTTGTGTTTATGATTCATTCATTGCTCACCAGTACTGGGGAGCCTCCTCCAGGCAATTTAACTTCTATCTTTCCCATTAATACATCCCTGAAACCCAAATCAGGGACTTGGATATTTATGGAACGTCATGGCTTTCAGTGATAAAATGATAAAACCCAGGTTGGCAGTTGACGGATGACTACAGACCGTCTGATGGATAGCATTGGATAGGTCGCCTGCTTGCTGAATTCTGATTTGATATCCTCCATTTTTTTGTGCGTCTGTTTTGTTCGATAATGTATATGTCGAATGATCGGCAGCAGATACAGGGCTAGAGCACTCGCTCATTCTTGCTGGTCTCCAAGAGGGGGAATGAGCCGCAGAAGAGGTATGCTTTAAATCAGGTGTATGTATGTCATTTGCATATATTTATGTCACTCTTGGCCATGAACAATTTTTAAGGGGGCTTAAATGGCATGTATTTAAAATAAATCTCTAGTGGTTATATGCAATGGATTTGTAGCAGCAGTGGCCACGCACGCACGCACGCACACATGCATACACACGCGCACACACACACACACACACAAACATAACTCACATACACACACAGCAGCTCAAAAATGCAATACTGGAGGTGGTTTTTCATCCACGTCATTATGACCAATGAAGAAGAAACGGCAGGAAGCAGTTATAGAGACGTCACCATAGCGACACAGGCTGTTGTCTGTCGCTATAGCTTCCACACTTGTTTATCCTTTGTTAACACTCATTTTTGCCGCTAACGAAGTCATTAGCTGCAGTATTAATGCAGAGCTTGGAGTGCACGCAGACATCGTAATGTCTGATTATTACAACAATGGGATGGGGCCGGTGTTCTGACAAGCTAGGCTCCCCACTCAGGATGGCCTACCTGTAGCTGGACCAGACAGGCTAGGCTGTCAAACTGAGCTCCCTCGACACAATGCGCTACCACGATTATAACCAGCTAATCCAGTCAAGCTTTGGTCAAATTGAAGAACATTTTCACCAATTTATTAGTGTGATCAAATATAATGCCGTGTCACAAACTATTTCAATCAAAACAAACAAAAATTGCTTATGATTTCAAAGTGTCTACTACCGTCACAGTAGCCTACATAAGTCTCCTTCCAGGGATAGTCAAGAGCTTATAAGCATTATTAAAGAAAAACTGCTTATGGTGGAACGGAACGGCTATATTAAAGCACTGACCTTGCAGTGTGTTTCGAAGAATTGAAGTGAGAATATATTTACGTTTTTATTTAATGAGATTTATTTAATATCTTCCTCAGTTCGTATGATATTATGTCAGTTGTTTGGGATTTAGGTGTGGGATAGGGAGGACAAGCAGTGCTGAAAGTTAGCAGGAATCAGCATGAGTTAGCATGAGTAAGCAGGAGTTGGCAGTACGCTAGCAACCCAGGCTTAAGTTTGGCATAAGTTTTTGTTTCTGGACGTTTTCTTAACTATCATTTTCTGACTCAGTGAGCACACTTGGCTCCAGCATGGAGTGAATTAAATAGACAAAATGAAGCGCGATGAAGAACTAAAAAACGCAACAACGAATGTACAAAAACAATAGGTGACAGATGCAAGGAGTAAAAAAAAAAGACTATGTTCCGGATTATGTTGCAGCATGATTGTGTTCGCGTCTCGAGGTGGCCGTTTCTCAAGGTGGCACACAAGTAAAACCAATAATGTACCAGTTTTAATATAGATTAAATTGAAAAAATGTGTGTGGTGGAATTGATGAATACACACACACTCACGCACACAAATACACTTATTTTCCAGATGTTGCATTGATAACTCTCCATATGCGATCTAAAACAGGATCGGAATTTGAATCGAACAGACAGGTTCCCTTGACGACTCACTTGTATAAGTAGAAATCAAAGCTGTGATAGTCACAGAACATAGTCTAGTGACTAATCCACCAGCTGACCTTACAGGACAAAACATGTCAACGTACCTCCACATACCTACGCCTTCATGATACAAGTATGAATAGTCATTTTTTCACTTTTATCCAAAGCGGAGAAGGAGCAGGTAGGCATCCTACTCAAGGAAGACTCCAGGGCAGGCTGTGGGCATCACGTTCCAGCCCCAAAACCTTTCGGCCGGGAGCCAAACACCATAACCACCAGACGATACTGGCCCCATGACCACTTATATCCGACATGACTTCTTTATTTATTATGTCTTTCAATTTTGCAATGAAAATGCTTTGAACCAGTCGTTATCTTCCACTTATTCCTGCCCCTACCAATTTCCATAACCTGTTATTTCAAATGACATCATTAGCCAGGGAGTAAGGTGTGTGTGTGTGTGTGTGTGTGTGTGTGTGTGTGTGTGTGTGTGTGTGTGTGTGTGTGTGTGTGTGTGTGTGTGTGTGTGTGTGTGTGTGTGTGTGTGTGTGTGTGTGTGTGTGTGTCAGGAGGGGGGGGAAGTATAGGTGAAGTACGCCTGAGACGCAAGAGCAATGGCTCCGTTGGAGACAAGCCGATAAATGGCGGGGGATGAATTAGAGAGGGAGCAGCATGATTTATGGAGCATCTTATGGTTATTTACTGCGACAGTTAGAAGGAGCTGGTGTTAGCGGGGGAGAGCTTCCTCAAGGGAGGAACCACGGCAAGGGCGGTGGAAATCTTAGAAGGCTAAGGTGTAATTATCTGTGAGGGAGGAGAGAGAGGGAGAGGGGAGGTGGAGGGAGGGAGAGAGGGTGCAAGTAGCAGAGAGACAGAGAGAGAAAGAGACAGAGAGAAAGCGATAGAGAAAGAGAGAGTGGGTAATGAAATCCTGTGCTTCCAGTCAATATATTAAGCGCCCTTTCAGCCGTGGTCTGCAGTGAAAACAGCAGTGCTCTCCGGACCATGACAGAGGCAGCCAGAAAACATTGGTGCAGTAAACCACACTCACTGGAATATATTCTATAGATGTAGAACTCTAACAGATGGTGAGAATGAATAGGTGATATTACACATCCGTTTCCCTTTTAGCTTGGGCATCGAATCGCATTAGAACTGCAAAGTGTAAGCCTTAGGAGTTTAGTCACAGTTGAGTGATCATCAATATTAAATTTCTTCTGAGAAGAGAGACTATTGTAGGTTTTGGCTCTACAATACCATTTATAAGTACTGACTCAAATGACTCAGGATATGTTTACTCTCAAAATGAGAATGCTTTCGAGGTATTCTTGGTTAATAAGAAGGCTTTCAGAATAAAAACAGTGGCACCACGACCCTGGAAGTAATAAAATCAACACATCAAATCAGCTTGTAATCGCCCATGTGCATGATTACATTTCAGTAGAATCAACATTGGCAGATTGGTCAACACATACACATTTTCAACGGAAGTGTGTCTGCATAGCCCGTAGTCACATTTTCAGTCTCTAAGTCATTAGCTGACACCCCTCAACCCCTCTGAAAGGGCAAGGAAGGACTCTCAAAGATGCAGAGGGAAGGAACCTTGAGAAGGAACACAGAACCTTACTCCTAGCAAGATCTGCTAGGAGTGCACTAGGGCGAGTGAACAAATGATGGCAATCAAACATATAAGAAGGTCAACAAGT
Source organism: Lota lota (assembly GCA_026745465.1). Classification (NCBI taxonomy): domain Eukaryota; kingdom Metazoa; phylum Chordata; class Actinopteri; order Gadiformes; family Lotidae; genus Lota; species Lota lota. Next base: position 1,069,052 of record JACYXH010000472.1, on the reverse strand, counting down.
CACTCCTGTAGTTGTAACTCGAGTTACCAGTCAACAATGTGTCTGATATTTCCATAGTGTTCAAACCACACTGCAGGTGCTGACAGGTTGAGCAGAATCTAAACCCAATACAGTCCGACACTTCTCCCTCTCAATGTCCCATTTTCTTGAACATCTGAAAAGTTTGGACTCAGAAAACATTACACATTTTTGGGTAGATGGTTTTCCTTGTCACTCACAGAGAAGCTCTGCTTAATGGACTGGGCTTGGAGACGCATGGTGTTTTCATCTCAATCTGAAGTTGTGTTGACACACTGCCAGAAGCTCTTCAATCCAGGAGAGCAGACTCCCTCTCATCTTCAGCACAGTAAACAAACGAAGAAAACGTTCAAGCTTGTCACATTTCCAATTCTGACTATTTCTGTTTTTTTGTGTTAGAATCCCGTAGTTACTGACGATGGCCTGGCCTTTTTCAAACAACACCACAACCCTTCAAATTCTCAAAGTTAAATCGTCTACCATATTATTATTTTTTTCTCTGCATTAGCTGATTCTGAACCAAATCAAAGCTAAATGTAAATCAATCAAACTTAACCCTCATGCACTTTCCTGGTTGTACTAGCATAATGAAAAGCTAACTTTGTTGGACCGTTATCACAGATCATGCTAATTCTACCATTCCCCATTTCCCTGTACTTAATTAATGCACAAAGTATAATAAATTCGGCTTGTTATATATTAATTGGAAAATGTCAATCATTTTTTCTCCTGCTCAGTTTAACTGTTCTCTCTCTCTCTCTCTCTCTCTCTCTCTCTCTCTCTCTCTCTCTCTCTCTCTCTCTCTCTCTCTCTCTCTCTCTCTCTCTCTCTCTCTCTCTCTCTCTCTCTCTCTCTCTCTCTCTCTCTCTCTCTCTCTCTCTCTCTCTCTCTCTCTCTCTCTCTCTCTCTCTCTCTCTCTCTCTCTCTCTCTCTCGAACTGAAATGTAAATGTGAGCGAGCCATTACTGTAGTATCCATATGCAAACTAGAGAGCCGGCCGGTCTTTCCATTTGATAATGACCATGACTGTGTTGAGGGGAGGTGGGGGAGGGACAGCAGATGGAGGGTCTCTGAATGTGGTTTATATGGTTTCTCTTCAGAGGCGGGTCAGCAGCGTTCCTCCGCTAGACGTGTCGGGACTGCTAAGCCAGGGCCAGTACGTTTTTCTGCCTATGGGTTTCCTCATTCTTAATTGGCTGTCGGACAGGAACAGGTTAGACAGACCTTTAGCCCGAATGTTTGATTTATTTAAATGGGTTACGTCACTTTATATAGTAATGAGGAGGTAATGCACAATGATGAATGGGAATGTTAAGGAAAGGCTAAGATTTGGGTCACGGTTTCCTTTTTCAAAGATAATGAAGTCATTACAGCCAATGATACAGCCATTTAGGTTATGGTATAAGGTAGAAGTAGTTCTACTATGCAAGACCTCATGTTGGGATAATTTCCAGGACATGTCTTCTCTTAGTTGGTTTAGACCACAGAACCACAAAAGGTACAGAACAGAATAGAACATTCCATCTTCATGATACATACTACTTACAGACTACTTATTTCCACATATATCACTCTTTCAATGTTTTATTTTCTCTTAATATTATGGATATCAGTGAACATTTATCACTCCATCCATTTCTTAATCTATCCATCCGTCCTGAATAGATTCACAATTCAACGAAATGTTGTAGATGAGGCATTTTACTGTATCTTACTTTGTCTGTTTTACCACCGTTCTAAAATGATAATTCATTCAAAAAACAGTTTGGACAATATTTCACCCCGATATCTCACTTTTCTTGGAACTTGAGCCACTTCTTATTGTTTGGAGGGTTTTTGCACACAAAATGCTAATGTCGAAGCCCATTTATGCAAATGTGGTAAGAACCATAGCCTACCACTGCCTCGCTGCTCAATTAAAGAAGACTTTGGGAAGCAAATGGTTTATGATGCTCTTCTGCAGAATAGAGCCTCTTAAATGCCTTCATACATATTCACTGGGAATCCCTGCATCCTGCACAGTCCAACACAAAGCATATCACAAAATATACCTAGTATACACATATAATCATATTTAATCTCTATACATATATAATGTAACATATGCCTAGTGTACGTATTATTTATATAGTGTCATATATTAACCATTCTGCAAATGGAATAGTTGTGGTTGTTTGGTGTCAGATTTCGCAGCACAAACATCAACACAAAATGACAGACCGACACGATCGATCGCGGAATGACCGATCGATTGGAATCACCACAGAATGGCCGACCGATTGGAATCACCACAGAATGGCCGACCGATTGGAATCACCACAGAATGACCAACAGCTTGGAATCACCACAGAATGACCAACAGCTTGGAATCACCACAGAATGACCAACAGCTTGGAATCACCACAGAATGACCAACAGCTTGGAATCACCACAGAATGACCAACAGCTTGGAATCACCACAGAATGACCAACAGCTTGGAATCACCACAAAATGACCAACAGCTTGGAATCACCACAGAATGACCAACAGCTTGGAAATCACCACAGAATGACCAACAGCTTGGAATCACCACAGAATGACCAACAAAGTGGACATCAACCATTCAAACATGTCTCATGCCCCTCTAATCACGTGACACCAATACCGCAACATACACACCCAAATGGACTGACAGGATTCAGCCCAGCTCAGGGGCCAAATAACCCCCTGCTAAAAAACAAACAGGAACAGGATGCGGCAAAAGATTATTCGAGAAGTACGTATGAGACACCAACCTCAAAAAAGTAATAAATATATTTACAAATGCTAAGAAAGCAGTTGAAACAATATCCTCCCATTTGTTGCAGTTCCTATCAACGAGTACAGCTGGAGTGTAACAGATGCTGCGGAGTGAGACGCTAGCTGCCTCCACAGGCTGCTTTCACCGGCTCTGAATGGCGGCCAGCTATCGAACAGATGCAGCCGCCGGGGTTATTATTGATAATGCTGAAAAATAACCACCATTCACTATCAGCTATCCCCACCGATCCCCTTGCTCCGTTCCCCAATTACTGCTAGCTAGCGCTTATTTAAATCTTCAGCTAAATGGCTCTGGGCGGGAGGGGGAGAGAGAGAGGACACAATGCAAAGAAAGTGAGAGTCATTTGTTATAATTTAATATTTATCTATCGGAGAAGGCTGAGCTATCAGGAGCGGCCAAATTGAAAGACAGCCAAGCGTGGCCAGACAGTGTCAGCAAAAAATATGAGAAGAGAAAAATATAAGCCGCCTCTGATGACCCTCAGGGAGAAAGAGTAGAGACGGCAGGGAAAGTGGAGAGTAATAGATTGTCTAACACTGTGTGTGTGTGTGTGTGTGTGTGTGTGTGTGTGTGTGTGTGTGTGTGTCTGAGTGTGGCTGTTTGTAAGAGAGAGAGAGAGAGAGAGAGAGAGAGAGAGAGAGAGAGAGAGAGAGAGAGAGAGAGAGAGAGAGAGAGAGAGAGAGAGAGAGAGAGACAGGAAAACAGAGAGACAAAGAGAGAGCGAGAGAGAGGACGAACAATATTCTGCAGCACAATAGACAGAGCACCAGAACTAGCCGTGGTCGGTGTGTCTGCAGACTTTCCTACTGACTTTCACTATGCATCATGATTCCCCTACGGAAGGCCAGCGTCTCACATTAGGCGGCGTTTAATTAGGCAAACACATAATGGCATTCCTACGCATGGGTGAGCCCTGGAGGAATAATGTGATGGAAACAAGCAGACGGAGGTGACCGCCAGCCAGCCAATAAGTGAAGCCCTGTCCAAACGGCACGGACCGGAGGTTAGACCAAACAGACTGTTTCTCACTTCTCCCACTCGCTGGCTGCTCTGTTGTGGTGGTGCTCCCAGAGATGCCAGGAAGGATCTGCTGGTACCAGATGACTTGCCCATGTCAATATTCATAAGCTGTGTAGGCGGATACCAATATTGATAAATATCGGTGGTCTTTGACACTGGAGGGAACTAGGTTTTAAATGAAGCACAAAAAGCTGATATATGTGAGTGCCCAATCCTTGCACTCTCTATAGTAACGTGCTGCAGTCAAACTCCTGGAGTTGGGAGTTGTGTTGCACTGCATGGTTGAGGCTGACGGTTTCATTGTTTCTGCAGGTTCTGTGGAAACGGTGGTGCCACTCTGCTGGTCTCACCCAGTCTGCTAATGCAGCTGCACTTGGGTGTACCCTCTAGCCGCCCACTTGCACGCACACAAACGAACACACACCCACACACACAGACACACACACATAAAACACAAACACATAAAGCACAAATTAACACACACACACACACACACACACACACACACACACACACACGGAAGCCCAATGGGACACAATATGTATGGCAACAACTTCCGATCAGCCAATGTCATCCTTCAGCAGCGCTTCATCATCACCCAATATTGCATCATCTCACTACGGGACAGACAGGAAGTGCAATATCCTGTTCTGCCCAATCTCCCATCCATCCTACACGTAACGCAACACCTCAACTAGCAGTGTGTCTGACAACAATCTGCTGCCGTCACGCTTTATTTCAGCCCAAAGCTAGACATTATTATGACATGCTATTATCAAGAGTGTAGAGCCTATTGGATTAGTCGCGTCGGCCCGGCATCGCCAAGCCATCTTGCCAGGCTTATCCATCGTTAATTTTGACAGCAAAATTTGGATTCAGTTTTAGTCAGTCTTTTGACCGAAATGCCATATTTTAGTCATCTGAATTGTTGACGTTTTGGTCTAGTTTTGCGTGACTAAATACGGGTTTAGCAACTCTGCGTGATTCACTTCTATCCTTCAGCTTTGTATTGTATTTCAAGTTTAGTGAAAGCACACCAGCTTGGGTTAGCTTTAACTCTTGCCTTAATGTAATGGAATGACACCCAAGCTCAAGGAACAAGGAAACATCCTTCACAAAAGTGGCACTAGTCGTAAGTGTAGTCAGCGTCTTAGGTGGCTCGTCTTAATCTTGGCAGTCTGTACCGGTTAATTGAGGTAATACGGGTCCGGCCCGTCCTACATCCAGGACATGGGCGAACCATACACCCCAGGCCATCCACTACGCTGTATTGTTGCTCCCTCACTACCAGGGGGTTTGCTGTCCTGGCTCCACAATGGTGGAACGAGCTCCCCACCGACATCAGGACAGCTGAAACCCTACACATCCTCCGAGGCAGGCTGAACACTCATCTGATCAGACTGCATCTTGGCCCACCAAAATAAATTACAAAGAAAAAAGAAAAAATCTATTATCAAAATCTCCATCTCTTGTATTGTAGCACTTAAAGCAGTTTGCTTATTTGACGAATTGTATGAACTACCATGATTCTTGCACTTTTGGGATTTTGCATTTTCATAGTTGAATGCACTTATTTTAAGTAACTTGGGACAAAGGTGTCAGCTAAAATAAAGGAATGTACCATAATGTAAACATGGATTAGAAAGGAGGGAATTTCACTAAACCTCCTAATTGTTTGGGGCTTAACAGTTGTAAGAGATTTTTTGCAGTTTCTTTGTTGTGCATAACTTATCCATGCGGCATTTCGGCAATATAAATCAGTAATTATTATTGATATTATAATCACACTGGATTTACTGCTTACCTTGATTCACACTATGCCTTCACCTCCAATAGATCAACATTGACATCGGTCGAGATTGATTTAAAATAAATGTGATTTCAAATTCAACATAAACCCAAGGTTGGGGCTCCTTAAATCCCAGCAAATGTTAATTCAATTCAAATATAGTCTAGCATGCAGTTCGGGTAATTTTTGGTCGGTAGGAGCGTCGATGAAACCAGAAGGGGTGTGATGAGCACATTCGATAAGCTCATAATTACGCCAGCGATTATGAACAGATTATGAAATAAAATAAAGAACTGTTATCTATGCAGGCGTTTACAAAGCTCTTTTCCTTCGCCCCCTCATGTGATAGAGAACAGTTAGCAGGGACAGGCTAACCCCCCCCCCCCCCACCATCACTTAATCCTATTCGCCGTGGTCTTTAACCCACAAGGATATCCGCCCCCTGCTCTTGCACTGCCTCTGATCAGGGGATCAAAGACGTTAGCGATCGCAGGCTACGCTAGCCGTCATGATGCCAGAACGCTTTCCCAACAGGAGAAGGAAGAGCAGAGTAAGGAGTTTAAATTGGGGGCCGGATGGCTTTAGTGGTAAGGCAGTTTGAGATGCCTTAACCCCTACCTCATTAATGATAAGATTAACTCTAGGTCACTTTGGATGAAAGCGATAATATAAATAGCATTGGAAAACATGAGCACTGTTTATGCTAATTTTATAAATAGATAGAATGAAACAACAGTAAAGATATTCAAATTATAATATGGTATGTATACTGGGTGGTGATTTTCCTTTTTTGAGAGGGAATTCAGTACTTTAACATGTACCACTCTCACTCTATCATTGATATAAGCAGCCACTTAGAAAAACGTAATGCTTGGAAGTTGAAACCATTTTGTTTGGTATTATTATTGATGCAGAGTGTGCTGCATTATAGTTCCTGTGTGCCTGGAAAAGATGAGCCAGCCAAATGCTTGAGTAAAGTACAGAAAGTTTGATCAAATTACGGCCATTCAAGGTCTATACTAATAGATATTGTGGAAATGTAACTGAGGATTGAGATTCTCTCTCTCACACACACACACACACACACACACACACACACACACACACACACACACACACACACACACACACACACACACACACACACACACACACACAAACGTAATCAAGATGAATTAAGTCAATCCAAATCCTTGAATTAATAAAAAGCAAACTCAGTAAAAAGTGAACATGAAAACACTGTCAATTCAGTCACAACTTGAATATCTTGTATTATTCCAAAAGCAACTTTTTCGAAACATGTCCTATTACTGGTGAGTTCTTCCTCTATGTGATAATACATTTCAATAGCAATATCTTTTAGAGGCACAATGCTATAGGTAAAGAGATTGAATTTCCAGTTATCATTAAAGTCATATAAAGTGCTCTGTCATCCACTATTTACCATCTATGGTGCTAATGGACCCCCCCTTCCTCCATCTCTCTCACACACACACACACACACACACACACACACACACACACACACACACACACACACACACACACACACACACACACACACACACACACACACACACACACACACACACACACACACACACACAGTTTGCCAAGCTGCTAAATTGCCAATTGATGAACATTGATTCAATAGAGGGGTCAAAGTAAAATTTTTTCTCAAATTAAGAGCAAAACTGACTATTTGGCAGACTGTGGGTCTATTTATTGGGGTTATAGTGAAAAAGAAAGGAGAAAACCCAGATAATAAAAAAAACAGGAAAAGAGAGAAAGGGGAGAGGAAGAATGAAACAGGAGAGAAAAAGGGAAGGAAAGACAGTACGATCCATCATCCTCTCCCGCAGTGATTAATTTCCCCGCCTCAGTGCTGCTGTGGGGTCTTCATGGGAAAAAGCAGCAAGTCAGTGTAGGCTAGTTTGACTCCTCCTGATGTTACGGTATTTTTCACCGCAGGATGAGGGTCTGGTGAGAAAACCACCGCTCCTCAATGATCTCTCTCTCTCTGTCTCTCTCTCACTCTTTAAACAAGAAGCTTGATATGAGCGGCCGTGTGGAGAGATGCTGCGTTCAGTGGTGAGAGATAGGGGAGGTTTTCAGCAGCTCTTGACAGACTGCTTAAGGTGCCACATGCTATACAAGCAGCCACGCACATAATGGTACCAGGTACCTTTCTCTTTGAAACACACACACACACACAAACGCACACGAGCACAGAGGCACAAATGCACACACGCAAAAGCATAAAAACATAAAATACACAAACAGATCGGAAGGCAGGCTAACAACCAACTAACACAAGCCCACTGCAGAACCTACACAAACACACTCATAGCCTCTGGGCCATTTGGGCTAACGGATGGATTTTCCCTCTTCCAGGGCCAGTAAGGAGCCTTTGTCTCCCACTTAACACCATTGTCATGGGTAACCGATGGAATGGAAGGGGATCAAACCCAGTACCTTTCAGCAGGGAGTCACCCCCTTGCCATTACACTACAGAGGACAGAGGCTTTGATCTGAGCGGAGAGAACAATCACTCCGCAAGCTAACCAACCATTCAGAACAGCAAAATAAGGAGCGAGGCAAAGCCAGGGAGTGACATAAATACCAAGTCAAATTCAGCATTTCAGTGACGCCTCAACACACATGCATGCTTCTATGAAATTAAAATAATCCATAGTTTCTCTCATACTCTCACGTATGATGTATACACACACTCAGAGGCAGGCTGATATCTACACACCATGTCACCTGAGGGGGAGGCAGGGGTTTTCTGATTTCCGCTCTCGCTCTCTCTCTCATACTTTTTACTATAGTTTGTAGCGTCACATTTAGGGTAGTTTCTTGGTTCTATTTAGCTTCAACATAAAAAAAAAAGAGCTACTTACATTTCCCAACAGCGATGGGGAATAAAGAAAATCCAATGTATCACATCGATGAGTCGGTCAAACCTCTGTTGACATTTGGCAGAATTAAATACACGTCATCCGAAAACAATTTTTGACACGGACATACTCGAATCACTTTCAATACGGGTAGGCCAAAAGAATGACATTATGTCATCCAACATTATGTAAATGAAAAGGAGGTTTTGAGCAACGTGCCGTTGCCCTCTTTCCTCTGACGGGGGCCTGTCAGCGGAGCGTTGCCTAGCAACCTAGGTATCAGTGGTCAAGCGATGCAAATGCCTATATTCATCAACTGTGCGGCCCGCTCATTTCATTTTTTAGTCCTTGTGATGGCCCCCAGCAACCGGGCTATTAAACTCTTCCCTGTGAGAGACAGTGTGATGGTCTGACAGCCTTTAGTCCCTGAGGGCTTTCCACTAGAGAGACCCTTCACCACTGATCTGGGTATTCACTGTCCTGGACGAGCCTTTTGTAGTTCAATCTACAGGTTATACCGTATGAAGAGGAGAGTGTTGTTTCATAATTCGCGCATATAATAATGACATATTTTAAAGTTTGCTTGTCAGTATCAGGGGTTAAAGCTAGGGTAGGCACTTAATTTTAGAAGCATTTTTTGTGATATTTGTTTAAATTCTCTTTACATCCCTACAGCAATTGATAAATCAAATGCTCTGACAAAAAATTAAAAAATACTTTGGTACAAAAAGTTTTACCGGAGAAGAATTACAAACTAGAGACACAGGATCAAAACTTATTAGCCTTAGGAGTTGTGAATAGAAAAATACTTGAATAAGATAGTGCATTAAAGTTTAGCATTAAAGTTAATTAGAACTTTATTTTCCATTAGATTGTCATTCATCAATGATAACATCCTCCTCTTGCTTTTGAACCTCAGTTGAAAGGCAATCCATCACCATCCAGCGGTGCAGAAATTGGGAAATTCCTAAATTTTGGCAGTTGAAACACAGGGGGGACCAAACTAGAAGAACCCCTCTAAAAACGGACAACTATTCAAAAATGTCGCTCCACAGTCCCATTTTCTGTTTTCATTGATGGTTAGGAATGAAAATCCTAGACAGAAAAGTCCTGTGGGAAGCTTGATTCAGTCCCTGTTTTGATCTGTAACAACTAAGGGATCTACTCTGAAGGTAGGATTTCAATCGATAACCATGCTGTAGGGGGATACAGTACCATTTAATGTGTCTAGATCAGGACTAGACAGAGTCAGATCAAGACTAGAAGACTCCCAGGGTCAATAGACAAATCAATCCGTTATAGAGACTAAATCAATGGAACACTTCTGAGAGTTGAGGACTAGTGCAGCATATCAAACATGTGCCTGCCCTGCAATCCATCTCTGGGTTAAACGTCGGTTCTACTCTGTACGTCAATTGTCTATGACCTCAGGCTCAGCTTTCACCTTGACGTCCGCACATTTATCCTAATGCCTGACCCCCTGGGGAGGACAGAAGGGGAACTTGTTGGGTCATTACTCCATATAGCTGTGTTTTGGGCTTTGAGTGCTCTGGTCACACATAGTCTCAGAGTGAAACAGCCTCAGAGACAAAGTCTAATTCCTGCCTATTCTGGATCAATGGAGGAACTGGGCCTTCCTTATTGATGTTGCTCCCATGGCAACGCCCTGGTTTTCTCCCTGACCTCCGATAGATAAGGGGTAATGACGCAGCACAGCACTCAGAGAGAGAGACAGATATGAGGGGAATTGATGGATGGATTTGGACATGAAAGTGGATTTTGTGCCATGTTTGCACACACACACACACACACACACACACACACACACACACACACACACACACACACACACACACACACACACACACACACACACACACACACACACACACACACACACACACACACACACACACACACACACACCTCCCTTTCCCTTGGATGTCCCAACTGGGTAGGCATTTGGCCAGCCTACCAAGTGGTACTAGCTGCAGATGTACTGGTAATCTTGCATGTGATGGACAGAAGACAAAGAAATTAGAACATAAAATAGGAAATAACACCAGTTTACCAACATTTAAAGTTATTAATACATGCATTCATCCACCTCACCGGTAGGCCAATCCAGTGCTGAGCTTCAAGTTGTGTTTTATGTGGTCCTTCTATGACGGGGGAAGCTGAGGCTTGAGCTTATATTCACGTTTTCATGTTCCGCTGAAAAACAGTGCCTCTCCTTTGCCGCTAGAAAAAGCATCTTGTTTTTAAGTGGCTGATAAGCTCCAATACTGGATCATTACCCCCCGACTGCTCCTCTATCGTTCAGAAATACAAAACACATGACCGTAGTTCAATCAGTCCAACTCTTGATAATAAACATCGTTTTATTTCATAAACATACACAGGAGTACAACTTTGATGTGTTTTGGCATCGTGGGATCTGTCATTATGTACAGTTGGGTTCACACACGGCTTCTGAAGCTGGGAGTACAGCAGCCCTGCTTGAATGAAATGATTGCACTACCAAAGGGTTGCTGCCAAGCATAGTTAGTGTTTTTTATGCTTGGCATGGCGCTGATATGATATAGCGGCTAGTCGCGACCGCCTCGTCGTTGATATCTGACTTAAAGGCTGCCAATTTTCTGCGGCTGATAAACCAGGCCAATTGCTTATTTTTGTTCATTGTAAAAGTATATTCTGACCTGTGTGTACCAAGTTTCTGTGGTTAAAAAAAAGCTAACTAACTAGCTTGGCTTAACAATTGTTCAACCCATTTCCCACATTCCGTAGATCTACCTTCACGCTAAACAGAATATGAAGTAACCATTGAGCATTGAGCTATTTTGTAAGCAAACCACATTTTCAACGTTTACTAATGCACTTAATGACAGCCTTCGTTCTGTTGATCATTGCTATGAATCAGATTACCAAAAATGTGCACAGCATTATTGCTTTTTATTTTGGTTGCTTTCTTCACAGTTTTTCTCATTCTCTCTCTTATCGGGAGCCACAGCAACGTTTTTTTCCCCCACGACACTGAAATAGCTGTTATTTATTTTTTGACATAATGTGTTGTCATCTTCAATCTGCTCCAGACACAAATTGTCCAGCTCTCCGAGTGATAGTGCAATGCTCACACAATGTTTTTCATTTCGAGCCAAACAAAAATAAGGAGTGCAAACAACAGATAAAGATCCAGAACGTGGACGCTAGCCAGTCAACAACTCTGCTGTTCCGCCTCTCATCCCCGCTGCCTGACAGAATCAAGGACATGGTGTTCTTCTTCTCCGTGGAAGAATGTTTCCCCACAAATCAGTCACCGAGACACGGCCGCTTATGTTGCGTGATTAGACGCAAATGAGCATGAATGGAACCGTAATTGTGAGCGCTCAACTAGACGTGTCAGATAGGTGATCCCAGAGTCATGGGGTCATCAAGCAACGTCTTACAAACAGAGTGTTGCAGAGTCCCGTGAGCCAAATCAAATGTTACTAAAAACATTGCTATGTCTTGACAATAGTCTAGCAGCTTGGGTGGTCAACATCCAGGCCTAAAGATTCTGGGTTCGATCCCCAACGTCCTCATGCAGGCATCCTTGACCAATGTAGGTGACCATGAGCAAGTTTGCTAAGTTACCTCTTCCGAATGAGCTATCTTGGATGAAAAAAGCACAGGTTATCTTATTGCTACCTGCTACTTAATGACATGCATCATTCTGTATTCACTGTCTTTGGATACAAGCAGCGAATCAGTGGGGTGTCTCTGATGTCATCACTTCTCAAACAGCAGGGACACAGACACATATAAATCACCTCTCTCTCTCTCTCTCTCTCTCTCTCTCTCTCTCTCTCTCTCTCTCTCTCTCTCTCTCTCTCTCTCTCTCTCTCTCTCTCTCTCTCTCTCTCTCTCTCTCTCTCTCTCTCTCTCTCTCTCTCTCTCTCTCTCTCTCTCTCTCTCTCTCTCTCTCTCTCTCTCTCTCTCTTCGTTTGTCTGGGACACCCTGGGACGGAGCCAGGTCGGCGTTAGTGAGCCATCGCCACGTCAATAATAATAATATGCTCCCGGATGCCTCGTCCGCAGCTCTCTCAGCGCGGCCCCCCCCCCCCCCCCCCCCCCCCCGTGGAGGAGGAGGAGAGGGGCAGATGGGAGCAGTGTTATGTATGTATGTATTATGCATGGGTGAAAAGTGTACGCTCAGAATGGACCAGCTGAGCTCCCAGTCAGAGGACCAGCTGACCCCCCCCCCACCCCCCCCTCCCCCCCTCCCCACCAGCACTCAGAGGCTCTAGACGGGTCGCGGGGTCGTTCCATGACCTTGGGCAAAGCTCCAGCTCCTCCATCAACTATTAGACCAGGAGGGAAGTCAGTCCATTGTTGTTGCAATATTCATTTGGTCACTTCTGGCTTGGCTTCGATGGAAGAGATGACTTTGGTAGCCTCCCGTATCCTCCCCACCCCAGACGCTACACAGTACACATAGATGGAAGGGGTTGCGGTCATTCACTGTCATCTAACACTGATAGTGAGTCCCACTCACTTCAACACAATGCTAATTCCTCAAAGCAATTAATGTTTTCACTGCAGAGGGCAACGGCCCCTGAATAATGATGAAGGAACAGAATAGAGCATGTGACGGCAAGGCCCGTGGAACTCATGTGGCCTGAGAAGTTAGGTTTTTCTACCGCCAGATTGCATGCACAAGGAAGGATTGGTCCATTGACCCAAGTCATTCAAAATATGAGCACGAAAGCGGCGGTTGCTAACGTCTTTTGTGCAGACAGGAGTCTGGGGAACACTTCCACTTCCTCTGGCTGCATGCTCTTTGTCTGTCTGTTTCTCCACTCTGGTAATTAAGCCAAGATGGGGATGGGAGATGAGGAGAGAGACAGAACTATTTCATCAGTGTCTCCCAAAGTCACCCGTTCCCCGTCGCCCTTCAACCTGAGTCTCCGCCCCCCTCCCCCACTCATCTCCCTCCCCCTTATTCCCTCCCTTCCGCTCCCTTGGTTGGCCCTGGGGGATGAGTGACACCTTGGCTAATGTAGTCGCAGTCGAGATAGGGGGACGTTGGGGTGCGGTGGGTAGGGGTGGGATGGGCGGGGGTGGAGGGTGGATGTATGTTGAGATGCCAGATGGGCCTACGGAGGACTTGGGAGTAGCTACAGTGGACCTGAGCTCCTCAGGCGTGGCGACGGTTTTACTGTTGCGTGTCAGAATCGCTAAGTTTCATTGATCTATTTTGATGATTTTTTATAGTTTATATAATTAGCAGCAATGCTAATTTTATTCTGGTAGCAAAGTAGTGGTGCATAGATATGAGTCATCCTAGAAATTAGTTGACTTTAGGGGCCTTTTTAAAAAAAATAAGATGTGCTCACTGAGGGCACCAAGTCCACACTGGAGGGACGCGACATTTCTTCTTATATATAATATTATACTTACCAGAACTCACTCAATCATGTAATCCAGAGACCAAGTTCAGAAACTACTACTTATATTTCTACTTCTACTACTATGCCAGCCAAGCACTTACAAATACACAACAAAAGGAGTTGTATTCACACTGAGGAGGAGTAATAGTAGCAGTAGTAGTAGAAGAAAATATTCTGGTGCTGTAAACAAATTGAAACCGTGGAATATTTAAATGTCAATGCATGACTATTGCAATGAATCTCCTCTGGTGTTGTTTGCCAAATTACAATACAATACATCCATCAGAGCCAGCGTTATTGACAACCCTGATCCAACGTGTGAAATCCATTCTCCAACGATATTAACGTTGGCTCAATCAATACGCCAGCTCCACAGGGCAGGAAAGTACATAAGTCCCAAGCTGTCGCGAAAACAAACAGTAACAAGCTAGCTGCAGTCTGAAGAGTCTGCTGTGTTCCTGCTGTGTGACCGCCAGTCACTACAGCAACCCCGATTATACAGGACTGGAGGAAAATGATGGAAGACAGGGAGATAAAGTGATGAAAAAAAAAAAGAAGTGAGAACTGTGCCCTGCCTCGTTGCAGTCACTGCACGTATCTTCTTCTGCGGATAACACCCCCCCCCCCCCCCCCCCCGACAAAAGGCGAGCATTAAACACGCTTTCATCCTCGGGAAACCTTTCTCGGCCATAGACAGAGATAATGAAAAAAAGAAGGGAGGAAGAAGAAGAAGAAAGTCAACGCTAAACGTTAGCGCTTCGTCCCAGAGCGGTTTGCGTGACCCGTCGCTGCGTACGAAGGTCTCGCTGTTCCCGGGTAGAAGAAGACGACCGATAAACGTTTCCGTATAATAGTTGACAGAAAAGAAAGATAATATAAAGCGGCCCGCTAAGGGGTTTATCTTAAGAGTCCTCGGAAGGTTTTAACGTTTCATTCCTGAGCATTGACCTCAACCCACACCTTGTCTTTTATTAATACAAAAAACATAAAAATTCCCAAGTCCATCCAATTCAAATTATTTAATTGAATAAGGTGGGACATTGAGTAAAATCATTAAGGTAAGTTATTATTCAAGAATATATATATACAACACAAATTTGCAAAGTGCATCCATTCTTGCATGGGTAGAGCCAGTGAGGATCAAACCGTTAACCCTGGCACTGTTGATGCCAGTTATTACATTTAGCACTATTTCGTTACTTTAGAACACAGGTTCATCCAAAACAACTTCCAGTGAATAACGATGCAGCTCATTAAGGAGTCGGCAGAGGTGTAAACGAGTCTCTCGCTCCAGGATGCCTACGGGCAGGTTGCGGACATTGGGGATCAAAGCCCCGGTCTTTCGGCTTGGAGAAGAACAGCCTAGCCACTACACTTCTCATGTTATTTTTCAACTACCACTACCATGAGCTTCTGCTAAGGAGCATGATGGTGAAGTTTGAGCCATGCTAATTCCTCTTATCAAAACGTATCTGCTCTTTGAATTTGATGACTTGTGATTAGGTATTCCTCTAGGTATTGCTCACTACTACTGCACAACAGACCAGTTATCCTCACCAGATCCAGAGTTGATATTCATCTTTTAGGCCCTCCAGGATTTCGCACTAGCAGGAAATTGACCAGTCCCCGAAAAATAACGCGAGCTTGCATATTGGTCCAATCACTGCAACATTTCACTTCATTTCTTAACAAGCAGGCATGTCTATGAACATCTCCTTTTGAATAACTTTTAATGAATAATATATATATTTTAAATCGCAGCTGCTTTGCGATTTTCATGCAGCTTTATCACAAAACAGCACAGCATCCCAATTTCACTGAAACTTAAGAGAGAAATCCGGAATTTGTGGCAATATAACAATAACAACAATCACAAGATAAATCTAAATCCTGGAGGGACTGCATGCCAGCAGATCTTATGTTGAACACGGTGTCAAATGAAAAGTTAATTTGACACCATGTTCAATATGAGATTTGCTGATTTGCAGAATGTCATTATTGAGGCTGTCAGCTTCTCATTGGCTTGTTGATACCCATCTGGCTTCTGCTGCTTGCACTTATCACTCCCATTTGATTTGTTGACTGTTTTGGGAGTAATTGCTTGAGTGTTCACAATGATTATTATCACAATGATTGTTTATGTGGGTACTAGTAGTACTTCTTCTTGGATAATCTATCCTAACTCCTATGGTTAAATAAGAATGGACAAAAGTTTGCTTGCGACAGTTTATTTCTTTTATAAAATAAAATGTCTCCCTGTGCTTTACTGCTTCATTCATTCTGCATTTTGCTCGTGTTTTACTTTCTTTGGTTGTTTATTGATTATTTTGTGTCCCGTTTTCTGTTGATTTTACCTTGGATTTATATTGGCTGTAAAGTGTCTTGTTTTTAATGGCGCTACACAATTAAAGTGAATCATCTTCATACGTATTGTTATGTATCGCTAATCATAACTAAGTTATCCCTGAAAGGGGTATCTCAACTGACTGCTTTTTCCATTACCCGTGTCTGAACAAAAACAAATATAAAAAAAGCATGCATCATTCATGTCGTCAGAATGTGGGTTGAGGCAAGGTCATCCAAACTCAATTAAAGTTAGAAGATGAAACCAGAACCTAAATGCACCAGTGTCCATGGTAACCCCTCCTTGCAGAATTCTAGACCTGTGGGTTTGATTGTCAAGAGGACCACAGACAAGACTACATAAGTGGTCAACTCTTCCATCGGAAATTAATACTTTTTGGTTCCTCTTCTTTTGTCTGACAAATGAATAAAAGACAGAAGAACAGAATACATCTGTACGGAATAAAATACATGTTAATCTTTTAAGGATTTGTGTTTGTTTTGTATCTGTGGGAGATCTTATCAGCCTTCTCCTGAGTCTCATGTGCATGTGCAGCTTGTTTGTTTGACTTGGACCTATATTAGTTCATTTCATACATTCTTTCATACCGTCAATGTCAGGCTACTGTACATTTTTCAAGAGTAATGACAAGACGGGGAAAACAGAGTTGGATATAGAAAAGTATACTCAATGCTAAACACATTTTCTTAAAGAATAAAATGAGATTGGAGTATTAAAGCTTGATTTCTACTTGGTGCCGTGGAGCAGGGACTATTGGTGGGCACACAGAAAACGTACATTATTGACGTTTGTGAGCCAAATACTCACTGACCCATCAAAAAAAGGAATTTGCCATCAACAAATCACATTTCACGTCACTCTGAAAATGTATTGAACCAACCACTGATTGAATACGGACACCCACCTCATTTTGACATTAACGTTAATTTGGCAATAAAAGTTCTGTTTATATTCAGGATTATTTATGTTGTTTTGAGTGGGCCCGAGAGGCTGAGGGTCTAGCTCTACTAGGCTCTGGTTTTAAATAGTTTGACAAAGGCTGGGCTATTCAACACAGGATAATTCAGCCTTTACTTTCAGTGTCTGAGCTCAGAGCAGTCTGTCATTCCATGGATCTCCCTCATCTAGTCCAAGGGCAAAAGGAGATATATTGAGAGCAAAAGAGAGAGAGAGAGAGAGAGAGAGAGAGGGGGAGGAAAGGGGGAGGTGGGAGGGAGAGAAAGAAAGAGAGATTGAGACACAATCTCTCTTTCACCCTCTGAAGAGATAGAGAGCGAAAGATGGAGGTAGCAAGAACAAGAGAGGGACAGAGAGAGAGAGAGTTAGAGAAAGATAAAAAAAGAAAGATAGCAAGAAAGAGACAGAGAAAGAGAGACATAGAAAGACACACACACACAAGCACAGAAAGAGAGAACAGAAAGATAGAGTTAGAGAGAGAGAGAGAGGCCAACATAGAGAGACAGCAGCGAGAGAGAGAACATGTTGCCGCGTGCCAGTAACACCATGTCCCTGTTGCCTTGTCTCTTCTCAGACGAGCTCGGCATCAAATATGTTGCGCTACTTCTTCAGTTCATTACCCACACCACACCATGCTAGCCGTGGGCAAACATCTGTTGCCCAACCATCCTCTCAAACTCATCGCTCTGTACATTACAATCCCCGATTTATATGTTTGAGGACATACCAGTTATCCGTGAATTAGATGAGATTGGGATTTTTGTTGTGCAAACGACTCAAAGAAATAATGCAACAAACAGAGCAAGGAAGCCCGGGCGTTTTGATTACCCCGTGTTGCTACACCGATGCGCCATTCAGCTACAGTGAAAACCAGCCCAGTGCAGCGCTAGTCTAACTACAGACTATAGAGTCTGTTGTGTGGCCTAGTGCAGTGCTTGGCTAACTAGAGACTATAGAGTCTGTTGTGTGGTCTAGTGCAGCTATAGGCTAACTGTAGACTATAGAGTCTGTTGTGTAGCCTAGCACAGTGCTAGGCTAACTGCAGACTGCAGACTATAGAGTCCGTTGTGTGGCCCATTCAGAAAGTGGAGATAGGCGTTCACGGAGGATGTGTAACCTTGTTGTTCCACTTCCGTTACAGCCAGTCAATATTTCCATTCATCCAGAGGGAGCGTCTAGTCTTAAATTGGCAATCTCTGTCTTCATCAGAGTTTGGTTGTTGCAAAGTAAAGCACATAATGGATTTACTACACATAAATAGCTTGCTTCTGATTTAGCGTAAAACTCGTTTCGTATGGAGTGTGTTTATCGTAGAGTTTGCTTGTTCACGTTTTAAATCGTGAAACCAAAGAATTGGGTTTGTCTGTTGGCAGGTATCGCCAACATCGGCTGATTATGTGCGCAAATGATTGAAGTTTTCCTATCAGATAGCATTTGGCTATAGTAATTTCTGCCTATTTTCTTGCAGCAGCAGCAATGATATGTTAAAATATGATGTGTGGCATACAGAAGATTACTTTATCTTTTAAAATAACTTTTGTACGCATTATCCGTATATTCAAGTAAATGTTGCATACCCATCTTTTTCTCTGCCAATACAAACCATCAAAAAGGCCTTATTTACTATAATTTCTTTTTTGTCATTTAGATTTCACTTTTATCCAAAGTCACTTACATTTAATTCAGATACAGGTTATTAAGGTGCAGGTAGCCATTAGGACATCTGGGATCGAACCCAGTACTTTTTGGCTGGGAGAGGAACGCCTTAGCCCCCCCAGATATAGTGTAGGAGCTCTATCCAGGGATACCCCCTCCCCTTCAGAAGCTCAACCTGTTCTGTCCATATAAATGCTCTGGTCGGGTTAACATGGCGAGGGCTATCATGGCAGGGGTTAACATGGCGGTTAGACTCATTACCTGGGCGTCCACCAGGAGGCGCCTCATCAGGGTCATGGACTTCTGCAGCGTGTCTTTCTCCGTGGGAAGGAAGGCTCGCTCTTCCTGTTCCAGGGCCTTGGGTCCGCTCACCATGAAGCTGGCGATCTGGTCGTTCAGGCTGTTGAGAGACTGCACAGCTGGTGGTGGGGGGGGAAAGAAAGAAAGCGGGGACTTTAAGTCGAGTCGTGTGAGACATGAGAACAGTTTATCAGATAACTTGGAATCAGACAGTTTAGAATCAGAGTTAAAAATGGGACAGTTTAGTCTTGACAACCAACAGCAAGCCAATGTAATTATGAAAAACTACCTTTAACAAAAACAATTTGGCAGTTATTATGCAGAGATGGATGGCTTATCTCTCACTGGGTGACAGCAAACAGCTTTTCTCAAATAATACTCCATATATTGTTAATATCAGTAGGAAATTATATTACAGTCCATACAGCTACTGTTCTCCCAGCTAAACATATGTTTAGTTTATATTTTAGTACAGTATTCCAATAATTGTTTTGCGTCAAAGAAACATAACATTGAAGAAGATATTTTCTGTTTGTTAAAGGTTGTGGCGTCAGAGTCTCTAGCCCTCTCTATTCGGGAACATTCCATGTACTTTTTTTTATGGGTAGTTTTGAGAGAGAGAGAGAGAGAGAGAGAGAGAGAGAGAGAGAGAGAGAGAGAGAGAGAGAGAGAGAGAGAGAGAGAGAGAGAGAGAGAGAGAGAGAGAGAGCGAGCGAGAGAGAGAGAGAGATCCTGTGTTTGTTTTCCTGCGCTCGTCCCTGTGTCCCTGGAAAACCTCTTCATGAATGGTTTCCTCCAACATAATCAACACACACAAACAAACACACACACATTCACTCACTTACACAAATACATACACACACACACTTCCTCAACCCACTTCCATTTACCATTAATCGGCCATCGTTCCTTCAAAAGGTCATCACAACTATTCCAGAAGCCGCCCACGTGTGTGTGTGTGCGTGCGTGCGTGCGTGCATGTGTACAGGTTTTGCTGGTTTAAGTGCCAGTGTACATCTTAGTGCAGGTACTGCACTCAGCAGCACTTTTGTTTGTCTTTTTTGTTATTCAGAATGGGAACAGCTTGAGCTCCTATTGTTATTCTCCACTCCAGCTCCTTTCAGGTCAACACAAAATAATTTGTGTTGATGGTAAATCCTTTTCCAGCATGTTATGTACTGCCATATTTCTGCAAAGGGAGGCTACCCAACCTGATAGATCTGTTAAAAGCAGCGTGGTTTATGTCAAGGGAAATGTAGTTTTTAAGGTCAAAGATATATATGAACCTCCCCCACCTGTGTTCCTTTTTTACGAGCAAATCTCAAGCAACAGAATCAATGATAATGTCTTACTTAATCAGAAAAGACGAGGACTTTGCCGAAGCTGACACTTTCAAGCCATGACACTTTTCACTTTCAAGCAAACAGGCTGTGATAAAGAAAACATGACGATAAGGCAAGATGGTGGTGAGATGACAGAGGGGCTGGAGAACAGTCTCACCTCCCGGTGAAAGTTTAGCAGACGCGCCATCTCAAAAATAGATCTTTAAATACGTGCCGGAGCCGCTTGTTGTCGGAGCACACATCTTCTTCATATCTCGGCTGAGAAACACATCTGACCTCATACCTCAGAAAATAAACAGTAAACAAGCCGATAAAATTGTGGTTTTTTATAGTGAGCATCATTCCCGTTTTCTCATTTTCAGTTTTTCAGGGGGGGGGCAATTTCAGTTTGTTATTTGAAATAGTTTTATTTGAGGTTCAAAGCAGTTGGGTGGAAAGAACTGGTGAGGGCATTAGGCTTGACAGACAATTGCAGCTCTTTGAGGTTGTCGCCCTCTGCTGAGTAAATAATGAAATTACAGGCAAGTGTAGCTGACGTTCAAATTATTGATTGCGTTGCATTCTGCTGTCATTACGAGTTAATGTTGAATTACCTGAAGAGCTGTTTGTGGCTTACCATTTTAAATTATTTAATTATAGTGTTTATGGTTATGTAACCTTCATTTATCAGCCAGATTACGGCAATGTAATGTACATCCACCATGTATAAATAAATAAGTTGGATAGTTTTTTACAGTTTAAAAACATTTAAAAAAAAAAGATTAGACTAGTGTTGCTGCAAACAAACTCAGTGCTACAAATTATTCATGAAAGAAAGCCACAACAACAAAACCTGCTGTTATCATTTCACTGTGCCTGTCCCAGAAACCCATTTGATGTCAAACACGCTAGTCCACAAGCGATCTGAAACGAGCGCAAATAGAGATGTGATGCTGATGATGCTACGCGCTAGCGGACAGAATCAAAGGAAACGCTGGAGCGGAGAGCAAAGGGTATTTTTACCTCAAGTGAATATTTCAAAGCTTCAGACATTGAACTGCGCCACGCTGAAGAGGTGAATCGCTTGGCGATGGTCAACAGTTAACAGATAAACAGATAAACCCTGAAGTCCCCAGCCGGTTTGTAAGGGAAAGAAAGGGTTATTAGGGACACATGCTACTATAGATCTGTTTTGAGTGTGTGATATGAGGCTCATCGACTTGACCAAGGGTGTCTTTTAATCGATACAAGAAATTATTTTCTGAGGGTATCGTGTTTTTTTTACCTGTCAAGTGAAATATTGATCCCTCAAATATGGATTTTCCTATATAGACAATGTTTGCAGGGTATTTTGTTGGAACCAAAGTAGGCACCATTTAATACAAACATGAAATAGATCGAGACCAATCTTCACAAGAATTTATGAGAAATTATGCATATTCTAGTGTGTTTTCGATTGCATTTAAGAGCGTACTTGAAAGACAAAACATTGGTCTTTTAAACAGGAGACGGTGTGAAATAGCGTCCAACAATATGAAATGTGCGTGTGAAAAGGAGAGGGGGGAAGAGCAGGAAGAGGAGGAGGACAGAGGGGGAGGGGGGAGAGAAAAATAAGGGTTTATGAAATGCCACCACAGAGCTCCACGGAAATATTACAGAGCAGAGATGCAAATGAGGTGAAATCATCGGTTCTGCTTTGCTGCTGCACGATTCCTCCTCTATCACTTGTCCCTTATAAGCCCCCTGCACACACACGCGCACACACAAACACACACGCACACACGTGTTAGTGTACATGCAAATACTCCCTTCCCCTCCAACCCAACCACACACACGATTCCCCCCCCCCCCCCCCCCCCCCCCCCCCTCACCACCACCATTCTCTCGGGCGGAAAGCAGCTCTGAAATAAGATTAGCTCTTTCAATCAAGTAGTCACAGAGAGCGCGTGGAGCCAAACCAAACCACATAATTAAATGCATGAACAACTGGATGAGACTGGGTTAGTACACAACACATGAACATTAACTGGGAATTTGCAATAAATCAATCAACCAAATTAAACAACACGTTCGGTTCATGAGCACCATCGCACCACCACGTCCACCGCCATTTTTGGGCCAAAGGAAAAGCCCAAAAATCCATAAGGTGGCTTTACACGGTAAATACCCAAACACCTTGCCGTCAGGCTACCAGTACCAGACCATGATGTTAGACCATCCACACAGAATAGAGAGACTAACATGGGTTTATGGACTAACGGCTTATGAATATGGATTGTGGATCGAGCATTTTCTGTGGTTCACTGGTTGAGTATTAACTGGCGGAATGGATTTGTGTACGTTTTAATCAATTTTTATATAATTGCACTTTTACAGTTAATTGCCAACTTTCAGTATGCATTCTGCGGCTATTCCCCTCGGGCCAAATAAAGATATATTCTAGAACTATTGGAGGAAAAAAGCCCATGTACTTTTGAGCAACAAACCCATAGCTGTATGCGGATTGCGCTACAGCTGCACAATCACTAAAGGAGGTTGTCTGGTCCCAAACAGTTGCCAGAATTGAACAAATTAAATCCCAGATCCTCATAAGCCTTTGTTGTTGTTTTGAAACCATGTACAATCAAATAGTCTGTTTTACCCTGAAATAAGGCCACAATGCATTATGCAACAAATGGCAACTATTATATTCTCTGTGTGTTAAAAGTAAAAACATAAGAAGCTTTGAATGACATTATAATGAAATTCAGTTTGTTCTTCCAGCCACAATTATCCACTGTGTACTTCAAAGATGTATGGAGGAGAGTTTTCACATTTGTAGACCAGCTGTCATTTCACTGGTTGGGAATACACCTTCGATCATGGAGGAGATAAGCAAAATAAATAGGAATTGAAACATGAAAGTAAAAATTTTCCACTTTAACATAAATGTTTCCCCCTTGTGGGAACGACTGTACGGGCGCGCTGTAAGATTAAGTTGGGTTAAGTTAAATCGTTATTTCAGGACTTGACGCCACCATTTCAAACTTGCATATATCCACATATAGCCAAAGCAATTCACCAGCCTTTTTCTGATTGGATATATCTGAAGCTGCTGTAGGTACGATTTAACAGCTTTACCTTAAGAGCTTTCTCTTTTTACAATTTAAATCTTACCCACGTCACCTGTCAATAACATCAGGGTACAAACAAGGAAAGGTATGGGTTAGACAGTACAGAGTCAGGTCATTAAGGAGCAGGTAGGGGTTAGACAGTGAATACAGAGAGAGGTCAATAAGGAGCAGGTAGGGGTTAGACAGTGAATACAGAGAGAGGTCAATAAAGAGCAGGCAGGGGTTAGACAGTGAATACAGAGACAGGTCTTTAAGGAGCAGGCAGGGGTTAGACAGTGAATACAGAGACAGGTCTTTAAGTAGCAGGTAGGGGTTAGACAGTGAATACAGAGACAGGTCTTTAAGGAGCAGGTAGGGGTTATACAGTGAAAACAGAGACAGGTCTTTAAGGACCAGGTAGGGGTTAGACAGTGAATACAGAGACAGGTCTTTAAGGAGCAGGTAGGGGTTAGACAGTGAATATAGAGACAGGTCATTAAGGAGAAGGTAGGGGTTAGACAGTGAAAACAGAGACAGGTCTTTAAGGAGCAGGTACGGGATAGACAGTGAATACAGAGACAGGTCTTTAAGGACCAGGTAGGGGTTATACAGTGAAAACAGAGACAGGTCTTTAAGGAGCAGGTAGGGGTTAGACAGTGAATACAGAGACAGGTCTTTAAGGAGCAGGTAGGGGTTAGACAGTGAATATAGAGACAGGTCATTAAGGAGAAGGTAGGGGTTAGACAGTGAATACAGAGACAGGTCATTAAGGAGCAGGTAGGGGTTAGACAGTGAACACAGAGACAGGTAATTTAGGAGCAGGTATAGGGTTATCTTGCTCAAGGATGGGGGGGTTACAGGGTGTGAACCCCCCCCCCCCTTCCCCTCAGTGGTTTGAACCCCAGCCGAAAGGCTGTGGGTTCGAAGCCCAATGTCGGCAGTGTACCTGTAGGCATCCTAGAAGACGTCCAACCTTATACTTGCTCCTTAATGACATGTAGGCCTATCTGAGTTAACTGTAAGTCTCTTTGGATAGAAGCATGCGCTAAATGACAAAAAGGCCAATAGGATAGATAGAGGCAGACAGACATGTACGAGTCGACAACAACTTAAAATGCCATATTATGAAGGGGAACATAAAGCTCAAGAAGAAAAGACTAGGAGAAGGTTATTCAAAATCACTAACGGTCAGTAGGCCCCAGCCATTAACGGATGGTGCATCAAAGCATTCAGTGGCTGCATTCAATAGGAAAAAACTGTTTAATGCGCCAATACATTCCTTTGCCTTTCATACACGTCACTGGGTGCACATTAAACACATAGTGAAAGCAATTAAGCTTTTGCTTTTGAAGCATCTGGCTAATGGGGCACATTGTGTTCGTTCACGGCCAAGCGACTGTTTGGGACCATCACAATAAACTTTAGGCCGACATCACAATGATGGGATTGGGAAATAGGATACATTTAACGCGGGTAACGTTACGTCAGAAATGGGTACTCGAAATATAGCGTTCCTGCATGGGGGACGCACACTAGGTCTGGCGACATATGAACACATAAGCCACCTCGATGCCATGTCACCGGGCTGCTCAGAGGACTTCCCAGCGTGACAGGATAATTCAAAAGCGGAACGTCGCTGAAGGTTGATCTTGAACTTTGATCTCAAATTCCTATGAGGAAGTAAAGGCTACAAGCTGCTCGGGAAATGACCGTGGAGGGGGGATTGCAAAGAGGAAACGGACAGTAAATACATGCTGACTACTCATTATTTACAAAATTGTCCCAGAAGCACTTACCTAAAAAAATAATCTCAAATGGTTCCCAAGAGTTACATTTGTTTCGAGACGTTACCCTCTGCCTTCATGACCCATTATTCCTATCACAGACTTCAATGGGAATACAATAAACATTAAACTGCAGTATGGACCCAAGCTTGGACCACTCATAATAAATATATGTACAACATTGCCCCCTGGTGACAATAAGAACAATTGCAATTACTGCAGCGATGATCCAAATTCCAACAGCATAAATAAAACATTTTCAGTGCAGAGAAACACAAAAGCATGTTTCATGCGGCTAAACCCACATTATGTCGAGTTATGTACCGTTACTTAATGTTTTAGTTTGTAAGTACATACATCTTAATCATACTGTCATGAGAATTAATCAAGTTGGTGGCACGACAACTGCTGTTTGAACAGGTATCAAATCACAGATGATGAACACATAAAGTCAAGAATAATGAAACAATAATGAATTCTCTATGTAGATGGTTGTTTTATTCAGAATTATGTGTGTGTGTGTGTGTGTGTGTGTGTGTGTGTGTGTGTGTGTGTGTGTGTGTGTGTGTGTGTGCGTGTTTGTGTGTGTGCGTGTTTGTGTGCTTGTGTGTTCGTGTGTATGTGTGTGTGGTGTGTGTATGTGTGTGTGTGTGTGTGTGGGTGTTCATGTGTGTGTGCGTGTGTGTGTGCGTGCGTGTGTGTATGTGTTCGTGTTTGTGTGGGTGTGTGTGCGTACGTACGTACGTTGTGTGTGTGTTCGTGTGGGTGTGTGTGTGTTCATGTGTGTGTTCATGTGTGTGTGAGAGCCATTTATGTGTGGAGTGGTTTCATGTGGGGCCGTGGGAGGATCTTTGTTCAAAGAGCTCATTGGAAAACAAAGAGGAATGGACTCATCACACACAAACCCAAACGCATTACAACAGTGTACCAGAATACATAACACAGACAGACAGACAGACACACAGACAGACACACAGACAGACAGACACACGGCAAGATGTCACTTGCCTACATATGCTATCATGAGATATGCTACACACCCACACACACATGCAGAACACAAACATGAATAGAAACAGACTGATGTGAAAAGTAAGGTTCTGTCAACATATATGTCACCTGACAAACCAAACACACCACATGTAGCCAACTCAGTGTGTGTGTGTGTGTGTATGTATGTGTGCATGTGTGTGTGTGTGTGTGTGTGTGTGCTTTTGTCCAATCTTCTTCAGTCTTTGTATAGACCTTCATTGTGGGTGTGTGTGTGAGAGATAACTCTCTGAGCTTTGCGAGGAGCAAGTGAGCGAGAAAACGTGTGTGTGAGTGAGCTTGTCTTGATATCCATTTTGTATGTGTCCATCTCAAGTGAGTTCAACGTGATGTGTATGTTTTCATTGGAGCTATTCAAATAGACTGAAACTGCCTCCTTACCCCCTCCCCCAACACATACAGAAAGTACTTTCCCCTGCTGAAAGTAAGGGGAATATTTTCACTAATTTCTCCCAAATCACCCTCACCAGCTGTCCTGCCCTGGGCTTTATTCAAACCTCCTTCTTTGAACACAAGTCTACTACTTGTGTAGTATACTAAATTCAGTATAAACATTACCAATAATGTGTATCGATTCAATGTGTCCGTACTTGTCTTGTTTCTACTTTTTCTGTATGTGTCATGTGTTTGGTATTGTCTGCCATCAGATCTGTCTAGCACAAGAGGCCTTGCATCACTGAGACTTCCTGAATAAATGAAGGTTAAATAAGTAGGGTTAGGGTGTGTAGTGAGTGAGTGAGTGAGTGAGTGAGTGAGTGAGTGAGTGAGTGAGTGAGTGAGTGAGTGAGTGAGTGAGAGAGAGAGAGAGAGAGAGAGAGAGAGAGAGAGAGAGAGAGAGAGAGAGAGAGAGAGAGAGAGAGAGAGAGAGAGCACAACCACACATTCTGGATCCAGTAAAACTGTTAGGACAACATACTTGGAAGCTGCCGCCATGCTTTGAGCACTTATTCAACTCTTACACAAGTCGGGTGGTCCAGTGTACACGAAACATTCCTTTACAGAACTGAACTGCATGATGTTATGTTATATGTTGGACCCAGGAAGTCGTAACTAGAGGCTCTGCTTGAATAGACAGATTGCTATCAAAACAAAGCGGACATTGAAGTGTTTTAGTAGTTTATTTTGTCTTTTTGGACTGGACTGACTTCCACAAAAACTGACCACAGCCAAAAAGGGAATGATGAAATTCCAGATAAACAGAGATGTACTGTCAACTAAATCCAATAACTTGAGCTATGCAAAGAGTGCATGAACCATTAATAAAAGTACACAGAAATACAAGCTTCCCCTCCTTTACAAGCCAGTCCTGTCCTTTACAAAGAACATTTCTTCCAAATCACTGATGTGTAAAAATATAATTTTATTTTTTCATTTTAATTTCACTTCTTTGCTTGAGTTTGCTCAAATCACATATTTTCCTCCCCACTGTTATTATGAACCGGTATTCGCTCTCATTCACAATAGACATCTCCTGTTGTTCCATTGACTGAAATTGCAAATGTAATTTTCAAGCCACTGGTTCTGAGAAAGAGAAGCTGAGAGTGGAGGGGGTGCGCTTGATTTTTAAAGTCGTAACAGCTTGACTGGGTGGTGGAAGGTATTGGCAATAACAATAATAATGCTGCTTCAACTCCCGGATTATAAAAAGTTGCAGCGTGGACATGAATTGGACTGGACTGTTTTCTTTCCCTGGGCAGAGCTGGCCACAGAGCTACATGGTTGTACGTGGTCCCAATGCAAACCAGAGAGAATTCTGTTGACAGGACTCTCTCTCTCGCTCTCTCGCTTTCTCTCTCTCTCTCTCTCTCTCTCTGAGTAGAGCTCTCTAAGGATGTGATGTGTCATCAATAGAAAACCCAGTACCTTTTAGAGTCCAAGGGACCAGGATAGTGTGGTGGTTCGACTCCCAGCCAAGAGCTACTGGATTCGGCCCCCCACAACTTCACCACTACACTACACTAGCCTAGTTGTCTACACACCATACTCTGCATGGCACAAAACCTGCAAAAAAAAAAACCACTAAGAGCATCAAGGTAAATGAGATGGTTATGAACACCTGTGGTAACAATTATTAGCCCCTTGACTTGAACAAGGACACCTGTGATGAATGAATGGACGAGCTAAAGCGCTACATGGAGAGTCTCATCGACCGGTCGTCGGGCGATCTTCAAGCGTTTCATCGTTCTCCGAGTTATCCTTTTAATGTGGAGAGGATTCAAACGTCTGCACGTGTCTCTGGCACGTCCTCCCTGATCTCAGCCATCATCACACAGATTATCTCCCCAGGAATGCCTTGCCCCGGGGCCCGAAAGGGCTGGTCTCTTATACAGTACCCATGGATGGGTGCTAGGCTAGCATCAGAAAACACACTTGAGTATGTATACATATGAATTAATATACTGTACATTGAAATACGGTAAATACAATGATGTATAGCACTTCCATTTAAAATGTTAGTTTGTTCTTCAGGTTTTCAGTCCATAAAAACTATCTTGTACACATCACTTCAAAAATAATTGGAGACGCACCACTGTGAGACACAAGCCGACAGTGGGCTGTGTTGCAGACAGCAAAAGACAGCTCTCTATGCTATGCTGTTCGCTCACTCTTCACACACAACATCCATATTGTAATTATGCAAATACACTTACAAACATAATCCTTGTGTACCGATATCTCTCTGCCCCTCGAGTGTGTACACACCTCAGCACCACCTAGAAGTATCCCTCCTCCACATAGCAGAGGAGGATACAGGCAGACATACTCTGCTGCTTGGGGAAAGTAGAAGGTGGCAAAAGTAGAAAGAGGGTTTTGAAGGTGGGAAGGGTGAGGAGAAGGATTAGAGGAAGAAAGGTCACGGGTTCTCACTAACACATACCCAAGAGACACGAGAGGCAAGCACGGGTGTGAAACATAGCGACAGCGAGAGAGAAACAACGAGAGAGAGACAACAAGAGCGAGCAAGATAAGAGAGAGAGACAGAGAGAGAGAGAGAGAGAGAGAGAGAGAGAGAGAGAGAGAGAGAGAGAGAGAGAGAGAGAGAGAGAGAGAGAGACAACAAGAGAATGTTAGTGAGAATGAGCGAGAGCCAGCAAGATGAAAAGAGAGAGCAAGAGACAATGAGAGAGAGATAAGAGAGAAACACAAGCAAGAGACATTGAGAGTGACAGTGCAAGCTTGATGAAGAGAGGGAGCGAGAGAGAGAGAGATAAGAGAGAGAGAAACACAAGCAAGAGACATTGAGAGTGACAGTGCAAGCATGATGGAGAGAGAGCGAGAGAGAGAGAGAGAGAGCGAGAGAGCGAGAGAGAGAGAGAGAGAGAGAGAGAGAGAGAGAGAGAGAGAGAGAGAGAGAGAGAATGGCTTGTCACCTTTATCCAGACTGAAAGAAATTGATCTGTCGAATACTCACAATAACAGCATTCTTATTTGTCAACCCACAACCTGGCGCAGTGTCAACATCCATCAAACACTGAGGAATGGGGTTTTCGGTTAGAGCTGTAAACAAACCTAGTTTTAAATACATTGCATAGTTGCAGCTTCAATGGTAAACCAATGGAGTGTTACTTTGGGTGTCTATTGGTTCACTTTTTGAAACAACTTCACAATAAGGCACAGCTTTTACAAAACTGTCTATTTATGGCTTATAATGATATAATGCATGAAGTCAGCAAGGCCACATAACAAACCTCCTTTTAAAACAATAATACCATTTCAAATAATTAACCCGGCAAAATGTTCTGCACTACTGCTTTCAGTACTACGCTTCTAACATTAAGAGAAAGAAAATTACAATTCCATTGTGTTGTCATTGAACAACATAAACTACAAGCTTCTATAAGCTCTGCTGTCACCCTGTGCTGTCAATCTTCAGCACCTTCCAAAGCAAAAGCAAGAGATAAAAACAGAGAGAGAGAGGAATCGAGAGAGAGACACAGACACCCAAAGGGGGTCTACATCCATCTGCATACATTCTCTGTGTGTACAGCCAGATTCTGTCTAGCACCTACGTGACCCCTGATAACAGACAGCCACCCCCTGGGGGGTCCTTCTCAGGGAGAACTTGAGGACGGTAACGCTGTCATCTCTCAGCATCACCAGCATGGTACCTGGTCTTGTGTACCAGGCAAACAGGCTCCAGCTGTCTGACATGTACCTGACACCTGAAGCATGGGAGGCTATGGATTAAGCTTTCTCCCTCATACTGTCCGTACCAAAGACAGGAAGGTCCACGGTCAGGAAACATTGTAAGGAAAATAACCTTAATGAACTGAAATTAATGTATTAATTTTAGTGATTGGGCGGACTAGTAAGTAAGTGTAAAACTTTACGTGTATCAGCACAGGGAATTTAAACAACTTTAGGATATAGGAATTAACTTATTTTAGAATGAAAGAAAATGAATAGTGATCAGCCATCTTGTGTCAAGCATCTATGTTGGCAAATCAAATTCACATGCCTTTCAGCGCACCAAAGACATCCCATGAGGCATCATTATATCTAGTGAACAAAGCTGAATTTAACCGTAATGATTGGAGATGGCATGTAGGCTATAGATAGATCCTGCGCCAGATTGCTGCGCCATTGTGTTGAAACCCAATATTTAGATATGGGTTTCTTCATTTTCTTAGTTTGAATATATACTTGATATATATATTTTTATATTTTTTATTATTTGATTGACAAATAGTGTGGGGTGATTAAAATCAAATCACTAACAGTAAATCCTTGTTAATTTGCAATTAACCTTTTTGTTTTGTTCGTCAGTAAACAAATTCTGAGGGAAGGCTATGCCAATATTGACATTGATAAATTGGTTATTTGCAGCTGGTAACATCTGTCAAAGCCAATACAGTCGATACATTTTTAAAGCACAACAAAGAGCTTTACTAGTTGTATAAAGATGATGCATCTTCAAAGGCCTTACAACTTGCTGCATAAGTAGACTGAAGAAAGGACAACGGAAGGAAAAACAGCATAATCATTACATAGTTACTTAACAAAACAAGACAGACGGACGGCTTGCACCATTTCTTTAAAGATGCTCCAGCCTACACGACAGTAGTCAACTTTTGAGGAACCGATCCAGAAATACAGAACCGGATCCAAGGTATGTCGGTCAATCACAACATGGTGTCCATGAATATACATCCACGTGTCGTGATTGGCCGAAATGCCTCGGATTCAGTGTGGGATTTGTGGATCCAGTGACTCAAAATGTGGCTACTTAAAGTATCAACGTGAGAGACTATCAAACCCCTGCCTTCCAAATGCACGGCTGGGAAAAAAATAAAGAACCTATAAGCCGCATCGAATCAATGCCTCGCTGGCAGGTGAAAAATAATGTGTTACATTATGTTCCCGACCGGCGCTCGCGTTGCTTCTACCAGCGTGACCACCCCGTGGATGCAGCCTCCCCTCTTCTACTTGATTAGCAACACAAAGCTTATCTTCTACAGAGGAAAAGGTCCGAGCACCAGTAAAGAGGTGCACGAGAGAGTGTAGCGAGCCGTAGACGTGTGAGCTGATTGGACGCAGAGGGAGAGGGTGTGGGAGGATGAATCACATCAAAGCACCGCCAAATATGGCTTCGGCAATCCAACACCTGCAGTGGTCATCATCCACTTCAATTTCCCCATCGCAGTGATGCCAACGTCTCCGCAGCAGGGATTTAAAGACAGGATTTGATGGAGGTATTAGAGGTAAGATGGGGAGGGGAAAGTGGGAAAGAAAATATAAGTTCCAACTGCAACTTTTGCAGGGTTCCCAAAATCTGGGCCACCACTGCTTCATGTTCGTTGAAAGAAACATGGTGGTTTCTGACATTGTTATGAATCTTGATGGACTATACACCAAAGACCAATTAAAATAAATAGAAATCCACCAGAGGGTACAAAGCATGCAGTCAAAACGTCAAACCATATGCGTTTCTATTTTCATTTCAAAGCTCTTCAATTTGGACACCGTTACGGCTATGCGTTTTTAGTTTTCTTTACTGAAATGGGTCCAGTTGTTGCCAGAAGATTTCAGACGCCACTCCACAGAGAGCTCTGATCACAGACGAAATCACAGCAGTGGTTTCGGGAACAAGTACCAGAGAGGATTAACTACCTGGCAAGACAAGACAACACGCATTCTGATCCAGGCAGAGGGATATTTGGAGCTGTCGAGTGATTAGTTTTAAGTGCCACGATGGGGTTTGTTAATATTCAACTCTTGGGGAGAAATGTGCAGCGTTGACATATAATGGATTTTCTTTCCCGCTCAGAGTGTACTGCTAGGGGACTTTCAAAATCCAGTGATGGGTGACAGCCAACGATAACGGGCAGAACCTGTATAATTACTGTTCGAATTGTTGGAGCTGGCGCTACACTGGATTAATCCTGCGGCAACCGTGTAACGCTACGTAAGATTGGCGCTAAAAATATTATTCACACCATTTTTACCCACCACACGTCTCACCCTGTCTCTCTCTCCTCCACCTCTCTCTACCTGTCTCCCTCTCGCTCGTTACCTCTCTGTCTCTCCCTCTCCTCCTCCTCTATTTACCTCGCTCTCTCTCCATCTTCACCCATCTCTCCTCTCCTCTACCTCTCTCTCTCGCTCACTTTCGCGCACATCCAAAACTAGCAGACAAGCCGCAACGGCTTCAAAGAGCATAGATAACCGGGGGGGCTGGGATAGAGGGAGGGAGGAAGGGTGGGGGGGAGAGCGAAAGTGTGACTGTAATTCTTGGCACCACATGGGACGACAATGTCATTTGCACCCGTAGCAGAGAGTGGCACCCAGCTGACTTTACATGTAAAACTGCCAAGAAAACTGGACAATTTGTTCAGAGGAAGTAACTGCCGACCAATGCGTTTTGTGTTTTTTCTTTGATTGTTCAGAGGTGAAGCTAAACTAAAAGGTATTCAATATTTAATGAATAAGCATGTATATGGAACTGCACTTCTTTCACACATATTTGGATACGTCTTTGTGCTTGATTTTTTTGTACTTCCAGTATGACACACTGACGCACACACATGCACACACACAGACAGTAGGCCCTTACAGGTAGATGGAGGAAGGCTGAGGTGTGAATGAAAAAAGGCCTGGTGTTTTTCTCCCAAGGTCCACTCCAGCATCAATGCTCTCCTTCTCCAGACGGCTGGCGCTTCCTTGTTCTTGCATCACTGTGGAACCAATGTTCCCTCTGAAGGCTGCGTTGCCTCGCATGGCGAAAGGCGCACACATACCGCACTGAGAAACCATTGTGCATAATGCAATACTGTGAAATATTAATGCCGGGGAGCTCAATGACATCTGCGGATCATGAATATCTCCAGAGGGTGGAAAGGCTTTGGAAGAAAGAGGATAAAGTGGCAAGAAGTCATTGATGGGAAAATGAGATCTTTATAATACTGATAAAAAAAAGACCAGAATGTAGTCAGGGGACTGTGGATTCAGATTCTTAAAACAATTGACCTTAAGCCTTGACTGGCTTACCATGAAAATAAATCAAAAAGATTGTTCAGTAATAGAAAATATCTGTCAAAATATGTTTTTGACAACATCAAATTTTCTATTTTGGTCTGCATTCAAGAAGGATACCAACTGTTGTTGTGGTGGTACCAGGAAAATACTTTGTGTACCAATATATGTTGGTACACTGGTAGGAGCTGGAGTAAGAAAATGAAGATGAAGAACAAGGTTTAAGAAGTCATGACAATGCAATGCAAAGGAGGACCTGCTTAGTGCACACACACACACACACACCACCGCTGTTTAATAGAGCCCAACCGATACTGGATTTTAGGGGCCGATGCCAATATTAGGGAGTAACAAATTTCTGATATCGATATATCGGCTGATATTCAAAATATTGATATATCGGCCGTTGTTTGGTATAAACTTGGTGGTATCTTCGGAGGACATTATCTAAATCTGAGTTGGCAAAGGTCTCCACCTGCTATGTATGATAACGGCTCACATAAGTCATGACCCCCGGGAGCCAATGAGATGTGGGAAAAGAAAAGAAGGGCCCCCTGGCCATTCAGATTGACTATGTACACAACGTAAAACCAAATTAAACGATGTAAGCCTTCCACATCACGGAGCAGATAGTTCAGATAGGATTTTGGGAAGATGATCCTTGAGGCTGCAGATTGTGAATGTACCCTTTACACTTTCTCAGTGATTGAAAGGCACTGATGCACGGAAACTCAAGAAGCGCAAATATAGAAACGTTTTTCACATGAAGAATAATTGCAACCAGACATGGATCCCTTCATTCAAGCAGGCATGCATACTTCTGACGGATTCAAATGACATGACAAGAATCTGACATCTGAGTAATGAAAATATAAACCTGCTATTTCCTTTAGTACTGGTTCATTTGGGAATGACATTAATCACCAGAAATGTCATTTCTGAACATTAACAACAATTTTGCGTCAGATGGTGATGTTGTCATGTTTCGACAACCCTTCCCTGATGTTTCAAAATGTCTGAATTTCTCCCAGGAGATGAATTAACTGATACTATTATCAAATCTCACATCATAATCACAACCTGTTCCGAAAACGTCTTCCCATGATCCCATCATACCCATCAACACTTAACACAAGTGTAATCTGTCACTCCATCACGGTCAGTTTTACTGCCATGTTAATATTGTGTTGCTTAAATTTGCACTTTAATAAAACCTCCTCTTAACCTTATGTTTGCAATCTATTAAACCTCTGTGGAATTAAGCTGAGATGCGGATGTATGTTCCATTACAGTGGGTTAAAATCCACTCGGTGCTATTATGAGAAGTTGCTCTATTGTAGGACTGGAAGCTCGTCCCTGTTTGTTATCAGCATACCTGACCCCATAATGTGATAGTGAAATGCTGTGTGGGTATCAAGCGTTACTCACTGGCTTGCATGAGCTGTCCCTGGCGCCCGAACACCTGGGAGAAAGGGCTTCTGTTGCAGGTGAGCATCTCCTCCATGGCTGGCTCCTCCACAAGATGGGTGAGACTGGAGGGGGAGAGGGCACAACTTCCGCGCTGTTGACCCAGGGAGCATGCGCCGTGGGTCAGCCTTGTGACCGAACGTGAGAAGGGTGGTGGGCGTTGACTGATGCTCCCCTCTCTTCTGATCCCCTCGCCGCTGATACAGCGAGGGTCGTTCCTCGACGGCAACTTTGGATTTTCACACACGCAGCCACAGGGTCCTCTGGCTTAGATTTGGTGTTTTGGTTTGTGGTCGGGTGTTGGTGGGCTGTGGGGGTTGGAGGTCTGGTGGATCCAGCTTCTGGAATCCCCCCCTGCTGGCTTGCAGATCAGTGCCCTGGTGGGGGGTCCCCCTGACGGAAAGGGAGATGGAGTGGGAGCTGCTGCTCTCGGGCTGCTGGGGAGATCTGCGTTGTCTCGCCCCGATCCACTGGTTCATTAGTGCTGCTGAGAGCTGCTGGTTCAGCCAGAGCAAGAGAGAGAGAGAGAGAGAGAGAGAGAGAGAGAGAGAGAGAGAGAGAGAGAGAGAGAGAGAGAGAGAGAGAGAGAGAGAGAGAGAGAGAGAGAGAGAGAGAGAGAGAGAGAGAGAGAGAGAGAGAGAGAGAGAGAGAGAGACAGAGAGACAGAGAGACAGAGAGAGAGACAGAGAGAGAGACAGAGAGAGAGAGAGAGCACTGCTTAAACAGCATGGAGAGAGATAGAGGGAGAGAGAGAGTACCGCTTAAACAGCATGGGGAGAGAGAAGAGAAAGGCAGGGAGTTAGAGAGTTAGAGAGACCACCGCTTAAACAGTATGAAGGACGAGAGAGAGAGAGAGAGAGAAAGAAGTAGAGAGAGCACTGCTTAAACAGCATGGAGAGAGACTTAGAGAGGGAGGGAGGGAGGGTGAAAGACAGGTGGGGAGCCAGAGAGAGATGGGGAGTGAAAAGAAGGGACGGAGGGAGCAGCAGAGAGGGAGCGAGACAGAGAGGCGTGAGAAATGGAAGGAGAGAGAGAGGGAGAGAGGGGGGAGAGAAAACAACACGCTTGGGATGGAAGTGAGACTACAGAGCAGCAGACAATCGTTCTCTCTGCGTTTCCCTCTCTAGCCGAGCGTGTGCAGCAGCAAGCTACAACATCACCCCTGCAGCGTCTGCTGAGTCTGCTGCAACGCCTTGCTGGCGCTAACGCTCACTTTCTCTCCCTCTCCCTAGCTCTCTCTCCCGCTCGCTCAGCCGTGCACTTTTCCGATCGCTATATTGTACAGATCACTCTGTGTGGTTCCCTCTCTATCCCTCTGAGTTTAATGGTCTCCTCTCTTCGATGCTGAGTGAAGCAGGAGCGAATGCGGGAACTTATGTAAGATGAACGTTATGCACTGTATTTATATTATATCAGACTACATCGTGATTTCGTCTTCATCTATCCCACACACTCACACACACACGATGTGTGTTGTAGAGATCTGACCATCAAACAAGCACAAGAAACCACACACAAACACACACACACAAAGTATACAAAGGAATCTGACAAATCAAACAAGCACACACAAAGGACCCACCCCCTCTCCCTCTCACTCACACACACACACACACACAGGGGCCAGAGGAACATTAAAAATGGATCTGCATCCTTCATCAACGTGCCGCTCATTACTGTGTAGTTCTGTGGCAACATGAGGTGCAGAGACAGGGAACATCTGTAATGTTGCATTGTATCTCTTTTCCTTTCACACGTGACTTCACAGCAGAGATTATGACAGCAAACTAAATAGCAACGGTTGTGTGTTTCATTTTTACCAGCAGAAGTCATGTGGTGAACAACTTCATTACAGTTATATGATCACGACACGTAAACAAGGATTTTTCTCGTATTCTTATAGTCCATTTTAGTTTCTTATTAGCTGGCTGGTCGAATGTTTGTATTTTTCAGAATGTTTCAATGTTTTCTCATTGTAAGTTTTGTTGGCATGTAAGTTTACATCTTAGCATGTTAGGGAACATCACATGTTAGGTTACCTAGCCTGTACCCCAGTATTTACTAAGTAGGCGCCATATTAGCATACTTAGCAGGGGACTCCTGGAAAAAAAAGGCATCCGATGTTCAGCGTGCCAGCCCTGGTTAAATAAAGGTCCATCACTATATCTGCAACCATTTCTACATACCATACTATATATATATATACACACACCATACTTCTCTGTCACTTCCTGTGAGGATTAAGTGCACCTGGGGCCTCAAGAACCAAAGCCGGGGAGAGAGAGAGAGAGAGAGAGAGAGAGAGAGAGAGAGAGAGAGAGAGAGAGAGAGAGAGAGAGAGAGAGAGAGAGAGAGAGAGAGAGAGAGAGAGAGAGAGAGAGAGAGAGAGAGAGAGAGAACTGCTTAAACAGCATGGAGAGAGATAGAGGGACAGAGAGAGTACCGCTTAAACAGCATGGGGAGAGAGAGAAGAGAAAGGCAGGGAGTTAGAGAGTTAGATGCTCCCTGGCTTTGGTTTGTTATGTGAAACATTAGGGCTCAATCTCTGGTCATGTTGCATTAAATTCGACCCCTTGTCTTTCAAGCCAACGGTTTGAATCAAATGTACAGCAAAGTCAGTTCAGCATATCTTATCACTCCTCCGGGGCTGCTATAATCTGTATGATGCATCTCCTCTCATTGAGACTAATGCCTTTTTGGGTAGTCTACATTGTCCCTTACAAATAAACTAATCTCAATAAACTACTGTATCATTACAATAATTGGTGAGATTTCTTTCTCACTGGTGATGCGATTTTACCGGAGAGGAGACACCATCTAAATAATGATGTCTGATTTCTTGGGCGAGAGAGACGTTCTTCCTTCTGCGTTAAGTCGCTGAGTCACAGCGGAATGAAAGCCGATCCATTACCTGAGAGACAGAGAAACACAGCAGCAGCAAACCCCGTTACATAAGAACATATGGCTAAGCCGATACGGGGAAAGTACCATCTCCTACTCACCTCCCTCTACCTGCTCCCTCGGGAGCTGGGTTCGTTTGCATTTTACGACCACATAGCCGTAAGCCTTTACACAAGCAAATGAAAGGAAAATCACACTCGTGTGCTACCATGACAGGTTGTCGAATGGCATTGCTCGTGACTTTCAAAGCACATCCCATAATGTTATAAAGGACTGTAAACACCCTGGTCTTCCCTCCAAACCTCCCCAAGGTGAAATACTATACTGCACAGCCGAAGCTTTGAATTTATCCTCCTCCTCCTCGGATGTATTTCAATTGGATCCGTGCACCTGGAGATTAGGCAGGATTGTCTAGGGGTTGGGGCGTTTGAATCCCAGGCAAAGGCTTCTGGGTTTGAATCCCAATGTCGGCAATTGGGACCAGTGAATCCTTGAGCAAGGTTCCTAGCTCTAACCAACTCTGTAATTATAATTAGAAACACAAATAAAAACGGAGAAAAAGGTAGCAGAAGCCCTTCTGGTGTTTCCCCCAAACCCATGGTGCTCTTGCAGGGGAATATTACTTATTAAATTATGACCAAAAAAGTGAGTTGATGACAATGACAGAAATAAGGGTTTGTAAAGAAAGTCACTGGGTGTATTCTGTGTAATTTTATATATCAGTGTTGGATTACTCAATAGAGGCCTTGAGAGTTGCTAACTCTAGTGAGCCTGAGTCTAAACAAGATTAAAACAGCGTTCATTGCATCATCCTAGAGAGCTTGAAGGCTGAAGTATTTTGTAAATCACAGGGCCGTAAAGACTGAGAGACAGGGCCGTTCTGGTTTCAGATTTGATTTGATAGATGTGTGTCCTTGTTACAATATGATATCTTTCATTATTGTTTCCACAAGGAAAAATAGCTTTTCCTTCAGAACCTATCTCTCCACATTGCTATGCATAATGTTAGCAGACTGATTGTGCCTGCCTGTATAATTTGGACAGAACGGGATATATATATATATTTTAATAATAGAGCTGGCTATACCTAATAAGCGAACTGGATATAGATATCTACTTTTAAATCCTTCCAGGGTCCAGGCCTCTGAATTAACGAGGCCATTCATAGTGATGGATAGTTCAATGACACAATTAATTTCAATAGTAGGCCTATTGAAGTACCGCTACAAACTAATTTGCTTCACCGATGACTTTCTTTTAGACAGAGACCCTGAATAGTGTCCAGTGTCTAAATCACTGATTAATAACCAAAATTAAACTCATTACAAGTTGGGACGACCAACTTTATTTCCTTATCCTTGGGATGTGTTTTGCCCAGTCTGTAATCATCCATCCGTCCTACAGTTGCGTCGAGTGAAGTGACACACGGTATTTATTACTGTATTGCTTTTATTCGACTATTTTAATGTTTTTACCTTTTATACCTTGAATGCCAGTAACAATTTAAACATCATAGTGATTGGCTCAAAGTTATGTTGAGTAGGCCTACATACAGTCAAACGCCAATTGATGTAAAACCTCAAGTGTTTCCTCAAGAGTTAACACAAATGAAAATATGAATTAGGAACCGTATAGATTGTAGTGCATTAGTTAATTGTTGGATTGTTGTTAGATGCCCTTCCTGTGTAAGTGTGTTACCAAATAATGCATACGTTTGACAAAGGTTTGAGTCTGGTTGTGTGACGCGGTTTGTCGTTGACCTAACAACCAAAAGCATTGACCCTATTAATGAATGCTGTTTTGCACATTTCCTAGACGTTTCTCTCAGGAAAACGCCTTATTTGGATCAAAAAGCAACTTAATTGTTGGTATCTACCTGTGTCTTTCGTGGTGCCATTTCAACTCAATCGTTCGCAGACTAATCAATGGCAAAACTACAAATCTTATTCTACAGCCTTATATTTAAGGGTTGGAAAAGTGCGCCACCAGCTGGACAATATATGACTCTGCACAAGTGTTGGAGGAAGGAGAAAGACAGGAGGTTTTTTCCGTTTTCAAATGTATGTTGTCTAAATCAATTTAAATACGATATATACTGCAAAGACGTTCACTGTGTTTGTGTGTATGTCTGTGTGTGTGTGTTGACATAGCCTACTGTATTAATACTTTTCCCTTAAGAGACTTTTGATATGAAAAAAGCATCCTCTTTAATATCCGTTATTTCAAAGTATCTAGAAATACCAACTTTGTATCGGGACGATATAGTAATATTATTACTAGTTTTACTTATACTAGTTCTACTTAACTGATAATCAGTACCGTTCATTTCTGTAGAAAAAAATGGATCACAATGTAAACATTCTCCTTTTAATTTTGAACACTTATGAAAACATTAGTGCAAATTATAGAGGAATCAGGCTGACATAATTTTAAATAATTAATAAATATGCATAATTCATTTTACACATTTAAATGGTTTAAGCGCTTTTCACAGTAAAATAACATTGTAATCCAGCCTGTACATCGTAGAGGGACATTTGTCTGAACTAATTACCACCAATGTCTGAAAATAAACATCAATATCAATTAAATACAAAGCACTTGTAAATTACTGTACGTGTTAATGAGCCAAATTAAGTCTACCCTGTATAGTGACCATTCCAGCCAGTTATGTGTGGAACACAGACGACACATACACCGCATCTCAACGGAGTTTCATATGCACCCCGACAAACCAATAATCGTACTTTTACAGACCATGAAAGCCACACTGAATTTTACAGAGAAAACAAACATTCTCTTCCAAGAAACAGATAACTGAAATACCCATTTTCATTCCAATCCATTTCAAATGTGCAAAATTAAGACATGACTTGAAATGAGGCTGCTGTTTATATACAGCAGTATGTTCTCTCCAGCTGAATCGTGGCGTTCGCAAGCAGTCGAACCCAGCCACTGCTCCCAGTTCAGGCGCTCTTCCGGCAAACACAGTTAAGCACAGTATTTTAACCTTCAGTGATTAGTTCACGACTGCAAAGCAAATATACACTCGTGTTTTTCATCTCATTCCAGACGACTCTGTATATCGATCAACATTGATGATGGCAACTCAGGAGCATTGCACTCAATATAAATATCTCCCATACGAAATAAACAATTACTAACAGATCATGTTGCCTCACACTCACAAGTAAGCAAACGTTACTTTGATTGTACAATGATGAAAAAAATAAAATAAAAGCATAAATTAATGGGACAGACCTTTGCAAGTATATATTTTACCACTAGCTTGCAGGTTAGCTTGCCCTGAATTTCACTTCATTTTCCTTTTGAGTCTGATGGCATTCATAGAAACCACCATGAAATCACTTCATTATCAAGTGGTTAAATACTTAATTTCCACTTCCAATTTCCACCTTTAGGGCCTTAATGTCCGTTAATATAGTCAGTCCTAAATGTGTGACTGACAATGGGCAAAGAGTTTGGTCTGTTCAGTGACCTTGTGGCATGCAGTGGGCGTTGAAAACATAAAGAGAAGGCCACATTTAAAGAAGAAGTGAAGGTGGAACTATCACATAAATAAATATGATTCCAGTAGTAAGTTCAATGTAATCTATTCAATATCCACTGGCAAAATGTTAAGGTCAAGTCCTCTCTCCTAGTTTTTTTTTTTTTTTTTACACTCAGTGACATTGCAGTCACTGATCCAGGTCTCAAAGTGCACATCAGAACATAAGCGACGGCGGCACAGAGTCAATTCAATGATTTGATCATTTACAAAACTGTCTACGACTAAAGAAATCCAGACCAAAGCAAATGTTCGCTCATCTCAATTGTTTGTTTCCACTGGCTCCTGCAGCCACACATTTCAGTGGGTTCAGTCTGAAGAACTGTACAGTAGGATGTGTTCTGTTGCTTCACAGGCCGTCTACACAGACAACATCTGGTCTCTCAGCGGGACTCCCTGCTGTTCCAACGGAGAAGATGAATGTGAGGCTTCACACAGCGGGGCTCTGGATGCGAAAATACAAAACGTTAAATAAATATATTAGAGAACACATGCATCTTCGGGAACCCCCATATTGCCTCATATAAACCCCCCCCTCCCCCCGAACCTCTCATCTCTACCAAAATATCTCACACACACACACACACACTATTGCTGAGCAACACATCTAGATAATGGGTTCATGATACCTGCTGGTCAGTTCCGGTTCCCGGTTCATCGTTTGATGAAGCAGTAGCAGTCTGGGCTCCTCCTTGGCTCCGGATGGGAAAGGGCTCCTCCGGCTCCACTTGGGGCCTCACCAGAGTGATCTTGAGGGGGGTCTTAACGCCGTCTTTGGCCCCCGGCTGTGCTCTGCCGTACTGCCTCATGGAGGGGTTGAAGGTGCGTACAACGGGGAGATCGTTCAGCGCCGACTCCTCCTGGTTCTGCTGCTGGATGCTCTCCTTGATGATGATCTTGCTTCGTTTGTGGGACAGCACCGCCTGCACCGGCAGGACGGCCTGGCCTCTTTGCGGGGGGTGTCGAGACATAGACCCGCCCCCCGTGGACCTTCTGGTCGGCCAGCGGTGACTGGCGCTTCTCCTCCGGAGGGTCAGCGGCGCCTCCTCGGAGCAGGTGGCCGTTGTTCTCCTTGGTGAGTGACACCCCGGCGTCCTTGCGCTTCT
Source organism: Lota lota (assembly GCA_026745465.1). Classification (NCBI taxonomy): domain Eukaryota; kingdom Metazoa; phylum Chordata; class Actinopteri; order Gadiformes; family Lotidae; genus Lota; species Lota lota. The sequence continues at coordinate 1,026,054 of JACYXH010000472.1, read as the reverse complement.
TCACCTCCTTGGGTTTCTTGGGGCAGACGGCCATATGCTTGGTTCTGCTGCGCCGCATGGTGAACTCTCTGCTGCAGTGCGGGCAAACGAAGACCTCCTGCTCCGTGTCCGCGCGCGCCGGCGCAGCTTTATCGGAGGCGGGGGGGGGCTTGTTCTTCTGCGAAACGGCCCTTTGCACAAACCTCTTCTTCCTTTTGTTGAGCGCCGTGAGCTTTATTTTCACTGGCAAGTCTTGGTTCTGCTTTGAGCGGTTGCTAGCCTGGCTGGGCCTGTGGGAAGCGTTGAGCCCGTTGGTGGCGTTCGTGGTGGACAGCACTCCGTTTTGAGCTTTGGCAAAGTGGCGAAGTGGGATGGGATTCTTTTTCGGCGTGTAACGTCTCTTGTCGCTGGCGTTGGCACAGGCCAGGATGTGTTTGTGCAGCTCGGGCAGGTTGTCAAAGCTTTTGCCACACTTGGTGCAGCGAATGGCGGTGCTGAACGACTGAGGGATGTTGTGGGTGGTGAAGTTGGTTGCGGAGGCCATGGATCCGGCCGGCGATCGGTTATGGTAAGGGAACGGCGGTGGCTTGAAGCTGGGGTAGTGCTGGTTGATGCCGAGACGCACATCTGGCCCTTTGATTTCGCTGTCGTCGGAGGCGGTGATTTGAACCGTGGTGAGCGGTTCCTCTGCTCTGGCTTCACCCTGCTCTTCTTTCTTCACCGATTTCTTCAAATCTTCTGAGGTGGAGGCCGACGACGTGACGGTGTTGACTTTCGTAGAGCAGTTGTGGTTCTGAGGTCTCAGCTTGCCCTTCTCTTCCTGAGTGTAGGAGCACTGCCGACTCGGGTGCAGCTCCTCCTGGTGGTGTTTCAGGTTGCTCAGGTACACAAATTCCTTCGAGCAAACGCTGCAGACGTACGTCGTACCCACGCCATGAAGAGCCAGGCGGTGCTCCAGCAGAGACGAGGGTTTCTCGAAGAGCAGAACGCAGAACTCACACTTGTACGGCCACTCTTCGGCGTGGTCGCCCACGTGATGGCCCAGCTCCTTCATCGAATGGAAAAGCTTATCGCAAACGTTGCACACAAAGTTCTTGGTGAAGGTCTGCGGCGGCGGCGTTTCACTGGGTGGGTCATCTGAGGCTTCTTCTGCCTCGGCTGGGGGAGGCGGGGTCTTGGCTTGTGGAGTTTCAACGGTGAAAGCGGATTGGTCAATGTATGCCTCCTCTTTCAGGGTTAGTTCCTCATCCTTCGTTAGAGCTGACTCTGGCTCGGGATTTGAACCACCTACCGTAGGACTATCAGGTGCAACCGGAGAGGTGTCAGACACCGTGACGGACTCCGTTAAGGGCGGTTCTACAGTAGCCGGGTCGACAGTTTGAGGGCTAGGGAGGGACACTACCTGCTGCTGCTGCTGCTCCATCACCTGATTTGTAATCGTCTGAGGAGCGGCTGGAGGCTCCGCTATAGTTTGCTGTAGATTAATTGTGGCCGGGACAATATTACCTGGGGAGTCGAGGGCTATTGTGCATTCTATCAACACGGTGTTACTGGGGATGTTGTAAGAGCTGAGGAGGGAATCAGTTAAGTTGACAGGGGGCGAGAACGGCACTACCGACCCGGCAGCCGAATCAACCACAGGCGTGTTGAGAGTGATCGGATCAGTGAGAAACACATGACCAGGCAGATTCAGAGCCGGGTCAAAGGGCTGGGAGAGAGTAATAAGACCTGCTGCATTAGCAAATGCAGAGTTGAAATCACAGCCTGGCGGATTCACTGAATCCTCTCTGCAGACTACCAACGGTTCAGGAGCCATGTTTGGCGCTAAAACCTGGAGTGCTTGGTTCGAGGGGTTAGCGATAGACGCTAACACTGTGATTAAGTTGGGAGCAGTTGGTAACACAGCGTGTACTGCTGAAGAAGAAAGCGCTATGGTGCAGGCGGAGGGCTGCTGCAAGGCCACAGGAAGCAGTGAGGTGTGTAATGGGTCAAGTGATACAGGGGGCAAGGTGAGGCCATACACAAGGCTTTCTGATGATGGCTCACCAGGTCTCGAACCTGTAACTATGGTCAAATTTGTGACTAAAGGTGCCTCTGGGTTCCCGAGAGTTATGCTTTGTTCTTCAGTGTCGGCGGCTTTTGCATACTGATTCAACATGGCCTTCTCCAACAGGCTAGAGTTCGGCTTCCTTTTTTTCAAAAGCGGAACTGAAATTGATACAGGGTGCAGGTCGTCTAGGCTTTGTTTTTGCAAGCTCAAGTCCAGCGCAGCCTCTGCAAGAGCCTCATCCTCGCCTCTTTTGACCGCATTCGAGAGATCCAGTGGTAGTTGATTACAGGGATTACCACCGCTTCGTGGGGGCCAGCGCTCTTCTGCCACACAGCTTGCTTCCATCTCCTCCACGGGTGGAGCTGCATCGTCCTTCCCTTCAAATGTGTGTGTCGATGAGACGGACTGGGCCTCTGTATGAGCGGTGTCGATCGAATCGGTATCTCCTGCATCAGGGATCTTCTCTTCCACGTTGGATGTTGAGCTGGGCTCTGGCGGTTTGGCAGGAGAAGCGGTTCTTCTTCTGTACCTCATGCTCCCCGCAGGGAGAATGGACACTGACAGGGGCGAGCTGAACTTCTGGCCGTCCGTGATGAGAGCGAGGGTGGGCTTGAGGCCATCTTGCTCGTCGAGCAGCCGTTTTAACTTGGGCGACAGAAATATGGTTCTCTCTCTGTGGGCCGCCGGCGAGGGCTTGCTCTGAGGCAGCAGGTTTTCCATCAAAGAAGAAACGAGTGACGAAGAGGACGAGGTCACGACAACCTCAGACTCCAACTCAGTTTTGATTTGAGGTAGAAGAGGCGGCGTCGCGGTTCTCCTCTTCGCCGATGAAGGACACGCTGTGTCTTGGCCCGTTGCAGCCTCCGAACTCAGTGCCTGACTGATCTGCGCCGGGTCCAACAGCAGGGACCCCATGCCGCCCAACGCAGGCGAGCTAGTGCCGACCTCGACCCCCCTGCAAGCGCTCATCGTGCTCGTCGACACAATCTTCCCGTCGCCGTACAGGCTGAGGTTCTCCGAGACGTCACTGGAGATGTCCAGCATGTAATGCTGGGCAGGTTCCGGCCCGTCGATGGGAGCGGGAGCGGCACCACCAGGCGGGGGTTCTTGTTGAGAGGTCACGCCATCGCCGCTCATTTGGAGCGGTAGGGTCTGGTCAGCCTGCTCAACCGGAAGGTGGCGTTTGTGAACCCGTCGCTCATGTCTCCGCTTGTTGGTATGAGTGTTGAAAACCTTCTCGCAGTATTCGCACGCATGACCCCCTTCAGTCTCCTGATCGTCCTTTCGCCACTTCGGAGTCTCAGGTCTGCGACCGTTTTGTTTGGACAAACTTGGGGGCGATTCCACTCCCGTTGGATGAGTGTCTGGTTCCTGGGGATGTATATTTGTAGCCAGTGGGCTGTTGCTGTTAGCGTATGTGTCTGTGTCGTGACATGGCAGGGTATGGTTCCGGACGTGGCGCTCCAGGCCTTGTTGGCTGGTAAAACAGCTCTCACAGTGCTGACAGGGAAACGAATCCCAGTCGGAGTTAGAATCCTGATTCTCACAGAGTTCAAGGGAGGACGCCTCATATCCACGCCTCATATCCATCTCCACGGTAACTTCCTCTTGATCACTGCCTTCCATTTCACCCTCTTCTTCCTCTTCTCCTTCTTCTGCATATTCTTCATCATCTTCATACACCGAGATGTAAAAGCAGGGAGAATCCTCCATCATCTCCGGAGGCTGTGAGACACTAACAGGTGACCGAGACTTTTCAGACCTAAAGAATGAAAGAAGAGAAACACTGTCAGAAACCAACCAAGCAAACACAGGTGTCACAAGTAGCATTGTAGTACTAAATGAAATTAAGTGCAAGAAGTTAGCATGGTTATTGACAATTGAATTTAATTTTATGAGCATAGTCTAAATACCAATATGCCACGACCAACAATCTAAATTATGACCTAAAGCGTGCACATATTTAACACATCTAACACAACATTTTCCACAACAAAAAAATGCAATAATAGATGTTTATGCACATTATGATTTTAATCACTTACCATTTTAAAAGTCAACGCTGTATGGACCGCATGTTTGTATTCTGAAAAAGAAGAAAAAGAGTAGCATCTTTACAAGTATTTAAAAACTATCGTTAAATGATAGGATGCATAAGGAATAAGGATTTATGGTTGCATTTGTTGGAAAGCAATGCGTCTTAAGTGTTAGTCGTTCTATTACAAGGTTAAAAGGTTGTTAAAGCTCTTTTTACAACTGCCTCAACTGTCTGCCCGAAAGTCCAAAGTAGGCCTAACCAATTATTTACCATGAATGTTCACGTCAACACTTGCCATTTAACTGTGCAAACATACATTACACATTGTAATATTACAATATTGATAGCTCGTTATTCAAAAATGACGTATCAACGAGGGCCCGCATTGCTAGTCGATTAGTTGCGCAATTTATAAACGACTGCCGACATTAAAAGGAATGTAAACAATAGGTTTTCGAGCATTTACATCGGACAAAGAACAAATCATGGCCGCAGAAATCAGATTATATCAGTGGTCTTTACCAATGCGTCAAAATGATTCAAATTACAAAGCCTCAACTATTCAGAGGCCCAATTTACGCACCAAGTAACTTTATTCGTTTTAACATATTAAGAGATTAAGCTTTTCATCTGGCTACAAAACATAAACCTGTACCACTGACAATGTTCAATCACTGCAATGTCATCCATGCATTGTTATTAGATGTACATATATATTTATAATATATCCCTGGGAAGAATGATCTGGCCACTGCTTCACCTGTGATGACGCGCCCTCGTCCTGCACCATTGCTAGCGACTCTCACCACACGTCGCCACTCGGCACTTTAATAACACACTTCAACTGGCTCCTTCACAGAGAAACACACTCAGTTGTATAATAAGCAAGCCGTGAGAATTAAAAACATTAACGCAGCAGTAATGTCGTACTAGGTTCATATCGTAGATAACATTGTCACTCGTAGCATTAAAGAGATCAGCTGCTATATGCACTTTTGCATTAGGAATATTAGACTGATAGCTCTCGGTGTTCAGCAGTTAGCATTAGCGTAGTTGACATTGGTGAACTAGGGTCTGTCGTTAAAGCGCTATCGTTTCTAAAACGAAATTAAATTAAATGTTCTATCGACATACTTTAAATTGCAGGGAGAAATGTCGTTCAGATGGTATGGATCGTGCAGATTGCAGCAGTATCCTCTTCCCTTAATTTACAACGGCTAGTTCATAAAGCGCTCTGATTGGTTAACATTTGTTGATGAAAGATTCTGACCAATCAAAAACAAGTTTGTTGAGGAAAGGGAAAGGAAGAAAATAAAAAGACAACACAGCTGACGGCTGAGTATTGATCGTTGATTTTAAAACCTGAAAATGTTTACATTCATAAGCACAATATGGTCTATAACGTCGAAAAGAACATAATGAATTAATAGTAGGAGGAAGCTAACAGAAAATACAATCCAATGACGTTATCTTGATATTTCACTTGGGTTTTCTGACGCAATTTAGGCCTAGGAGCACTGTATGGTGCAGGGTCAATTATAAGTTTGACAGCATCTTCAGAAAATAACAAATTACATTTTTTATAAACATCTGTGGACACATTGTCATTCTTTTTCCCATGCATAATATCTCTTTACTATCACGAATAGTAAAGAGATATTACTATTTACAAGTGGATACACTAAAAAAATGTTTTACGTGAGCGATGATAGCCTACATAACATTTAATCGAAATACTTTTATTAGATTATTTATTTATTTTAGATTGTTTTAATCTTTTGCAGTGCACCAGTTATTCCTCTAGATGTCAGTGTCGCTCAAATGTCCATGCGCCATGGGAAAGAGCCACCCCAACATTTATACTGGAGTCGGATATGTTATAAATCATTGAATGTATTTAATATATTCAAGTGTAAATATATTAAAACTTTAATTTTTATTAAAATTTTAGTGGTCGTAATTGTTTTAGTTATAGTAATTAGGTAGGCTTTTGGGAGCTTATTTTCTACTGATTTTGGTTAATTCAGCTCTTGTTGCTCTGTAGGCTGCGTAAATCTGGAAAGAGTTTAAAATCTGTGTTTAATCTTAATCGGGATGTTATTTGAGGGTGATTATTTATGTATGGACTGAAAACAGGATACGTACCCTTGAGCCTGCCTATGCATTGAGGTTATTATACTTATTATGGTCATCATCGTCCAGCATCCAGCTGGTTGTAGGCTTGATGTCCCAAGTATTTGTGGTAAGTGGAGCATTTGAGCAAGATGCTGAACTTCTTGTATGCTCCCAACAAAGTGGTAGCAGACCTGCAGGCCTCTGCATGGTTAATGACCGTGTATAGTCATGTGTTCGTTTAAAAATATAGAAATGTTATTTAGTGGTGCACAGAAGTGAATTATGCCATATAAATATCCCCCATGTATTAATAGATTTAGATGTTATTTAAAATGGTGGTGTTCCAGACGTACTTTGCCCATTGTGTGTTCGGCTGTCGAGATGTAATCGCCGCGGTTAGAACATGACATCAGCCGTTGTTTGTCGTGGCTCCGTTTCACAAAGAAAAGCGGAGACAAACGGCAGATTCAAGACGAAAAGGGACATTCTGTCACATCTGGCCCGGCTATTCTTGTCCACTCGACCACCTCCCTCTGTGTGCTCAGCAACAATTGTCAATTGTGTTACAGTGGTGCGCTTTAGTGTGCTGACACCTACAGCGCATTGACGGGACTGGACGGGTCATTTCTCACGGTGCTATCGCCACCTCCAGAGTCCAGGCGACATAAAGGCTCGCCATTAGCGGGGACGGAGAAACATGTGAACCTCTGACACTGTGTTCTCGTGTGATATTCAAACATTGCATGTTCTTTGTGTGTCCGATGTGGGCCGTGTCCTGTGCATGCAGCGAGTGGGGGAGGGGGGGGGGGGGGGGGGGGGGGGGGAGGTTGCCCTATAGGCGGGCCCGATCTCTCAACAATGTACTGTAGAATCGTTACATTTTGTTCACCCATTTGATTTTGCCCCCAACAAGGCACGGTCACATTATGCAAGGCGACATAAGATAGGCGGAGATACAAGATGAGACGACATTCAATAATACATTATGATATAGGCCTATAATATCAACTAAATCGAATATATCTAAGATTACAATAGGTCAGATCAGATCAGCTAAGACACTTTTTGCCAAGAAATGACATAAAATTACTCTTAATAAGACAAGCTATTGCATGACAAGAAAACATTACAAAATGTATAGTACACACACACACACACACACACACACACACACACACACACACACAGGTGCGTGCACACTGCCCAAACAAACACTTAACACCCAACTATAGAAGTTAGCCAGCACAGATTCGACAAATTTGCCATTAACCAACTTCATCCGACAACAGCCTATAACCACCAACGGGTAGCCTACGCCGTAAGGCATACTGGCCCGATGTTGGTGTTTGTTGGCGTTTGCTGGGGCAGTGGGCGAGCAACTCAAGCTAATGTGAGATAAGATAAGAGAACATCAAATAAGGTGAGGCCAGATATATATATCAGAATCTGTTCCCACAAAGCACAGTAGGATTGAAGAGGCAAACACCATCTGTCGGCTTCAGGGCAACTGTCTGCATTACAGGACATGCATAGATCGTCATGCAGAGAGGCTAAGTCGACATCTAAGTTGACTACGCTGACATTTATTTATAGTATGTCGCAGTAGAGTTGGAACCAGAGTCCTCCTATACACTGGGCTCTAGTGTGTCTTCCAAACCAGATTTGATTTGCAGCTGTGGCCCTGGAGATGAGCATGCGTGGCGCATGCGTGTTGGTCCGCGTGTTGGTACAGTCGTTCGTCAAATCATTGCGTTTGGCAGGTGCTAACCATAGGTGCTGACTGACTAACTGCTGAATGCCATTTACGAGCCTGTGCCTAGTGACGGATAACTATATCACTTAAAGCTAGAGTAAGCAATTTCGAGAAACCAGCTAGAGTAAGTCCGGCGGAATTACAGGCCTGCGAAGGCCACTGATACCGGATTTTTACCAGCGCATTTGATATATTATTTGCTGTTGGGATGTAAAGAGAATTTCAAGATATATGACAAAAAATGCTTCTAAAATACAAATGCCTACCCTAGCTTTAATTAATAGCCAGTAGCCCTAACTTGGACAGGAGGAAATCATTCAAACAGCAAAACCCAGACGCAATTGATCTGATCTTTAATTTGTATTGTTAGTCGATCTGGTATTAGTTTTACTTATCACATTTTTTTAATAATAATAATCGATATTCATCACAGTTTTTAATTGATATAGACATATCAAATGCCTATTGCCTGTTTCATTTGCACCAGCTCACAACTCTGCAATAAAGACAAATGAAATATGTTGATATTAGTTTCAATAAGTGACATGACATGATATTCTAGGTCAAATAGATGATCTTTGTGACAAGAAATTATCTGTCAAAGTGAAAAATGGAATTGGTGTAAATGTTCAGCTTCAATCACATTAAAGCCTGGGTATTGCCTCCATAAACATTAAAGTTGTTTCTCGATGGGGTTTAATCAGGATCCCAACCACTTCATCATTTCTGCTCTTGTTTTTTTCTGGTCTTCTTAGACTAGTAGCAGCAATCATTACTGCCACCCACAAATACCTTCTAAATCCACGTCCGTCTTCACTCTTAACGAGGCAACCCACCACAATTTCGGTAGAAGTCTAAGTCAATGTTACCACATTTGTTCCTGGCGCTGAAACGAGTTCTTACCAAGAAAGTGAATCTGCCAGACAATGGTATTTGCTCTAGAAAAAAAAAAATTAAGTACAGAAATATGTGTTATTCAGCATTGTCCTTCTGAAAATTTAATAAAGTTTTCTGCCCTGCCTCCGATGTCCAGGAAGACCCATGTATTAAAATAGAATTTGCTTTCTGAATAACAGACGGTAAATCATACACACTTTGTAGACACAAACCTGACTCACATACATTAACATATGTGTTGATGGAAACATTCATGCACTTTCTCTCAAACACGCACAAACACAAAACCGGGACCCCCCATACCCGCATAAATTCACATTTCTTCACGGACAGGAACATGGGCATGCACACACAAACACGCACATGCATGCATGGACACGCACCGTGACCTCTGTAAAGACCAAATGCACACGTGCATGTAGACTCTCTCACACACACACAGACACACACACACACACACACACACACACACACACACACTGTAGATCGGGTGTTCTTCAACCTTTTCATCTCGGGACCTATGGGTCCCGACCCATAGTTGAAGAAACCGTACTGTAGACCAACATGTTGTGACTCAAACACACACATACACACACTCGCACACACACACACACACACACACTACACGTACACAAACACACACTACACACACACACACACACACACACAGACTTGCACCCTGACCTCTGTAAAAAGCCAAGTCATTTTCATACGTATGTAAACACGCTCTCACACATTCTGTAGACCCACATGTTGTCTCTTACACACACACACACACACACACACACATACATTCAGCACCCACCCCCATTCACCCCCACCCTCCACTCAGCTGTCGGAGGTGCTTAAAGAACACAGGGCAGCCATTTTCCTTATGAGTTCAGAATATCACACACTCTCGCACGCATGTGTCACTACCAGACGCACACATGCAAAATTCCCCTTCGCTCATGCCTGGGCGGTCCCCACACCCCCCCCCCCCCCCCCCCCCCCCCCCCCCCCCCCCCCCCCCCCCCCCCCCCCCCCCCCCCCCCCCCCCCCCCCATCTCCACCACAGTCTAGCAATAACTGCTAAAACTTTATGAAGAAGAACTGTGACAGACGCGCATGAGGAAAGAAACAGGGAGCCCAGGTGTGGTTGCTCCCAACTGTCATTTTGTCAAAACACAGGTCATGAGTTGCATTAAAACCTGCCCACCAGTTTGAGTTATTGAGTTGTCCTACACATTTTTGACGTGCACTGAGTGGACTTCTTATTCAATATCACGTTTTCAGAAAAACAATGTGGCTAAAATTCAACCAAGACTTGTTTCTAGAAATAAGAACCTTAAATGCTGTATATCTTTCAATATACAGCATATCATATTGACTATTAATGTCTGAGAATAGTCTTATAAATAAAGTGTATACAGCCTCGCATAACTTACATGTTAAACAAGGCTTAATGGTGGTTAGGCTCTGTCATTGAAGAATGTTTTCAGTCTTGAGTTGTATTACGGGAAGCAATTTTATTATGGTCACAACATTTTGCAACTTTCCCATACAGCTAGCCGGCCAGACTAGCACATATGCCAAAGCGAAAACCAGTTTCTGCGTTTGAACAGCGGTACAGCAGGTAGCCAAATAGATTTACGGCACAAGAGTTCCACCAACTGTAAGGTTTGGCCCTGCCGTCAAGCATTCTGTTATTTACAGTGGAAAGCTTCCCAGCATCACCACAGATCATTTTTTCCAGATGAATACTGTACATACTGTACATTTGTTTGGCACTGAATACGTTGCGTCACAAGCAGGCAGCTATTGGTTTAGTGGTGGAAACTGAACCCAGGGGAGAGATAGAGAGACATCCATGTCGGCATGGGAACATTGTTCTCCATGTCTGCTAGAGTCAGCCCTGTTTCCTGTGTTGTGTCTTTTTCTCAGACCGTCGCACAAAAAAAGGAACACACACAGAGACATAGAAGCACACGTGCACAGACAGATGGATAAAGGCACCCACAAACACACACACATACACACACACATGCACACACACACTTAAGTGTTGTAAAATGTAATAATTCACACACCGTTGACAATGGTGTGTGTGTGTGTGTGTGTGTGTGTGTGTGTGTGTGTGTGTGTGTGTGTGTGTGTGTGTGTGTGTGAGAGAGAGAGAGCTCCAGTGAATTAGATACACCCAGGAAGTGACCCCCACCGCGTAGCGTTGCGCAGATTACAGCATGGCACCTTCTAGGGCAGAGAAGAGAGGGAAAGCCCCATCCCAACAGAGAGAGAGAGAGAGAGAGAGAGAGAGAGAGAGAGAGAGAGAGAGAGAGAGAGAGAGAGGCTACTTTTCATTAACGGCTCACAGCCTTCCCATTTGACCGTCTGAAAAGGCTCCATTGTGTGCTAGCGGTGTGAGGGGCAGCAGGACGCTGATGGAGGGGGTTCTGTGAGTGGAGGCTGGCTGAGGCCAGGCTGATAGGTGGGTGTAGCTGGGCCTGCTGCCTAAAACCACAGGAGAGAGGTTAGCCAGACACTGGGCATCTCTGTGCTGCTCACAGCCCACAGCTTGGAGTCGCACCCCTGCTTAACGGCATCTTATTTAAAAAAACGTCATAACATGAATCATTATAAAAAAAAACACACCTAACCGTTAGGAGCGCTTAACGGAATTAACGGTCGCCAGCCGTATGTTTTTCCATATTTTGAGGTGTTTTTTATATATTTTACGCATTACACAAAATGAGCCAATTAGATTGAGCAACTTCATGCAGCCCAAGTGTATGCTGGGTAACGGTGTGTTTGTGTTTCTCTAAACATATGTTAAATATGCATCACTGGTTTATTGGCTAGCCATATCAGTATTTAGACAAATAGACTTCTGGACTCGGTTTGCTTGTACAGATCAAACAGATAACAGATCAACATTAAATAACATACAACATATTTTTACCAATAATCAATCCATTTATATTTTTCAGCAAAATACGTATGTATAATAATAAAAACTGTATGAGCAAAAACACTGCAATTAAATAGAAGTGTACAGATTAAAGCAAAAAATAGAAGAGCCAGATGCTACTATGTGGTAATAGGGGAGAGGGTGGGGTGCACGCGGCTGTAAAGATAGATAACGTTGCAAATGTTTGCGGTGTCTAAAGCCTCCCCATTAGTTACATCACTCGTTCAGTGCACGTAAATTAAACTGAGATTGTAAAATCAAGCAGGGCTAAGCAGAGTTAATCATTTTTTTTGTTTACAACCATTGTTGAACGTACAAATGCGAGAATAAGAACAAGAAACTAATAAACAACAAAAAACAACAAAATACACGTCGCTGCCTAACACTGAGCACTAAAATAAAATAGTAAGTAGTTCATCTCTGTCAGCTGGGGTTTGCTTATGTGTCCATGGCTGTTTTGGAGTACTTGCTAGTTGGGTGGGTGCTGTGCTATTAATACATTCGGTAAGTAAATGCTACACATTGTCTATGAAACACTGAGCTGTGTTAAAACGTTGGTACGGATGGTCATTCAGATGGGAGGAAGCCTAACGTTTTATTACGGACTAGCTGACGTGAAGTAGGCCTGTAGTCGGCCATTCACATTAATGCCGCTTTCAGATCCTCCCCAACTAAACTAGGTGGAATACCAGAGAGACAGTGGCACAAACCCTTCTGCTAAATTTCACAGATATGTACTATGTTTTTATAAGTCAGTGTTAAATAGGGCAGAATGTGTCACGTTACTCCTCGCAAATGAAGGTGTCTAATTTCCTATCAGGCTTCTACGTTAGCCCTTGTCAGAACAACATCTGCACTTTGTGCTTCATGCGATTGTCTGAGGTTTATTTAATTTCAAGTTACTTTGGCAAGGTAACTCGTTTGGCTTCGTGTTTAAAAGGGGAAAAACAACAGTAACTTTGGCTGGTTGTCTGAATACTTTTCTAATCGTTCTTTGGACATAGCAGCAGCAGAGTCTGAATGGCTGCTGTGTGTGCTCCTCTGTGTTAGTTGAAAGCAAAGGTAAGAGAAACAGTGAAAAGATGGAGAGAAATGATCCGTGGACTAAATCACCTCCTCACATTTTATATGTACATCCTTTTGGAATTCATAGCATCCTTTGCCGAACTTCATCATATCATAAAAACCTTTATTTTGTTTGAAGGGAAACTAACATTTAGCCATTTGCGGCCCCTTCCTTGTCGCATTTATCAGTCTTGAGATAAACACCACCCACATCCAGAGGTCGTTCTGCTCACAGCACCACCCAGCCAAATAACTTAGTAGCACGTATTTTTTATAAACGCAAACAAATGGGCCTTGAAGGTCTTCTAGAGAATTCACCCCACCATGTTGGGTTCTGGGGGGGTGGGGGGGGGGGGGGGGGGGGGGGGTGTAGTCGTTGTGGGTGGATGGAGATGAGGGGTGGGGTGGTGGTGGCTGGAGCTGCGAGAGGAGGTGCGGATGATTGCTTGTCCTTTTTCTTCTCCACCAGCCCACCGACAAACATATAAACATACACAGGCAGGCACACACACACACACACACACACACACACACACACACACACACACACACACACACACACACACACACACACACACACACACACACACACACACACACACACACACACACACACAGGCGCTCTCACACACACACACACACACACACACACACACACACACACACACACTAGTGCTTGACTAGTGCTGATAGCATGGTTGTTTAATGACAGGAAATGACATCACATTTCAGTAGTTCACAATTTCCAGAACTTTGGGTGCTCCTGCCTCTTTGAGTTTTCCTTTTATCCTTCATGGACTGTGGGAAAGAGGGAAAAGAAGAAGAGGGGGTTACAATACAACGTGGGCCAGGGAGAACAAAGGACTGCACCAACCCAATGTGTTCCCCAGAACTTCAGATAACATTCAGAGGAGAAGAATGGCTGGGTCCAGGGGTAAGTTTCTTGTTCAGTGTTATTTAGGGACGGGTTATTGAAAGCCTCTGTGAGGAGTTCTGCTCATTGATCCATGATCTCGCCTGAATTAGAGTGCTATTTTGACTTGCCAGTGGTACAGGCATTCAAAGAGAAGTCTAGGAGGCACAGCTTGGTTTGGTTTGGTTCAATTTTGTAATTGTGGCTTTTCACATAGCCATAAATTGCCTGCATCTGAATTTGATTGGAAACCGGTTGCAAGCAGTGGAATATGGTTGCAGTCGTTGAAATGATACGTATAAATTGCCAACCCTCTTGCTGACAGTATCGTATGTTTATGCCGGAAAGACATATAAAAGCCGACTTGATGATTAAAGCTGAACTGATGACGATACATAAAATGCCACAAGCTCCTCATAGCTTCTCTTCTCTACATATCATTTTTTTGTTTGGTCAAATGCTGATTATCTAGGCCGAAACTGAAGTCATCTTAAGTATAATAGTAGTGTTTAATACAAATAGTTATAGTTTAATGTTCTGTTGTTCTGTTGAACAGAAAGGGTTGCATTTGTATGAGGTCAACAGTAAGAAGGCTAACAGACAAGACAAAGGAACAAAGGTTAGGACGAGATTGTTGGGTCAGTGGACAACAAAGCACATCAGGTGTTCTGTTAAGACTTAAATTCACACAGTATTAAGCAGGATTCTCAAATAATTTAGCGCAGGGGTAAAAACGAATATATAATGATGGAAATATTACAGAAACCAAGATGCCCGCTTTCTTTTCACAATCTTTGTTTTCTTCACGGCCCTGCGACACAGAGACACAGCGTCGTTCAGTGACACATGCAGAAACATTCAGATCCTGTTGCCACCCTGCTCTCTGATGGGTGTGGTGCCCTGGAAAAACAGCTGTCATTTCCAAGACGCTGGAGTCGTGCTTCGCCATGCGTATTCAGGCTGGTTGTGGTCTGAATGACATTGCAGTATTCTGAGTCAGGCGCGAGAGTTCGACGTCTCTTGGAGGGGATTCGCACCAACGCCTACATCATTCAAAGCTATTGCATCATGTGAATCATTCGTGGCGTAAGTTGCCAGAGATCACGACAAGCGTGCGCGTGCATGTCATTTGCATGCACGCGTACGTTTAGCTGTAATATGCAAACGCTGGTGAGTATTTTTGTGTTTTTGATGACCAAGGGAAGTGAAGTACTTACGAGTATTTGCCCATCCTCCTCACAAAGGCGATGACCACAGCGATGACGATGACCACAGCGATTAAGGCGCCGATTACGACTCCGACCACCTGGCCCGAACTGAGCCCCTCTGCATGACAGAAAAAGCCGGGTCAACAACTGATCTGAATAGAAGTTCTACTTACATCATTGATATAGTTTTTTTTTTTCAAAGAGATGAATGATATAGAAACAGAGGGTCAAACAACTAAAATGGCCTAGATTTGATTAGATGATCCAAACATCAAAGGTCAAATTTGTAAACCTTTTCTACTTTAGCCCCACAAACAATAACGCCCATTGGTTATGTTTTTAATGCTAGCCTATATGATAGCTTGGTTTGAATGCTGTCCTATACGTTAGCTTGGTTTGAATGGTAGGCTATACGTGAGTTCGGTTAGATTGCTAGCCTGTACGTAACGTTAGCTTGGTTTGAATGCTAGCCCACAGTAGCCCCAACATAGCCCTCACCGTCCTCCACAACCCCATTATCTTCCTCCTCGCTAGTGTTTGTCTTCTCGGCCACCAGGCCATCGGTGGGTACAGATGTGTTCACCACGAGAACCTCTTGTGTAACCTCCACCAGCTTCGTCGTCGCTGTTGGCAAGTCAGTAGCTGCGGCCTGAGTGGTGAAAGCCGTCGCCATTGCCGTCACAGCTTTCGTGGCGAAATCTGTGGCAGCTCCTGTGGCAACTTCTGTGGTGTCTTCTGGGGTGGCTTCTGTGGTGGCTTCTGTGGCGGGCTCTGTGGTGGCTTCTGGGGCGGCTTCTGGGGCGGCTTCTGTGGTGGCTTCTGGGGCGGCTTCTGGGGCGGCTTCTGTGGCAACTTTGGCGGGGACAGCTTCTGGTTGGGTCGAAGGGGCCCCGGTGACCACCACATGTTGTACCTTACCCTCTGTGATGTCTGGCGTAGCGTCGGTTGCACCCCCCTTCTTTGTAGGGAGACCTGTGGGACCTGAGGGAGAAGCAAGAGGAAGAGTTAGAGGAGACAGGTGGATGATCGATGGTTGAATGTGGAATGTGGAAATGGATGGATGGAAGGAGGAAAGATATGCGGTTGATGGAATATATATGCTATGCTGTAAAGTAGCCTAATCAAATCAGTGACACTCAAACCCTGATCAGTGTGTTCTTACAATGCCCTTCATTGGCCCCTTTTGGTCAGTCCCAGGGTAAATATTCATACTCCTCTTCGACACTTTTTTTTTTTCCCTCTGTCTCCCACATCCTCTGTCAAGACGTCATCCTGTCCACCTCCCTTCTGAACACCTCTGTTACCATGGCCCCAGAAACAACATGGCCACCGTACCCTGTGACTGAATAAATGTCTTGAATCCGAGGCCACACCTGCTCTGCCCTGAATACTGCTGCTTCCTGTCTCATGGGCATTCCTCTGGCTCGCCAGATCTCTGCATAGATTCTTTCAGAGGAAGTCATACGCTCGGGGAGAGAGCGAGAACAGGAAGCCGTGTCAGGGGTAATTTAACCCCCTGTTGTTCAACAATTAGGTTGTTTAAAGGAGGGATGGGGGTGAGGGAGTCGTGGCCAACCCAGAACACAACTGGGTTTTGAACAAAGAGTCTCCCTTTAAGTGAAGTGAAGAAGACCTCCTAGATCCTGTGGGAGTTTGTTGATACGATCTGGGCAGTGTAAAAATAACACCACCAAGAATGTTGCCATGACCTTTTAATAAAATCGTCTTGAATGGTTATTGACAACCGGGGGTCATGTTTTTTTTAGTTGATTGTTGTGTTTTCACCAATTAGTTACCCATCATCATCACCTATGATAATGATTTAAAATACTAATAATAATTGAATGGAGACCACATGTGAAGAGATTCCGTGGGTGTGTCGTCGGTTTGATGTCGGTCAGAGGAAGGCTACCATTTTACAGAGGATGACTGCACGCGAGGACATGTGTTTATCGCAGTGCCTTTCATCAGGACTTGGACCAGGAAGGCCCCTGCCTCAAACCCAGCCATTTCCCTGCAGTAACCCAGTGCTACCTCCCTGTGTTTTCAACCTCCTCCCAACCGCAACTAAGAACCATAGCCTGGACAGCGCAGCTTCCAAAATGAAGGAGGTAGATTTCACTGTGCCACTGAAACTACCGCCTACGGTTACTTTCCACTGGCAAGACGATGTTGACCCAAAATCTCGTTTTTCTTTTTTTTATCCCTCAAAAAAGAAACCGTTTTTCCCCCCGTTAAAGCTCTCCCTCCGGAATGAGAGGTCTTCTAAACTTAGCCTCTGACATCATTCTCCCTCAAGCCAATGGGTCTGATTGTTCTGAATACTGATAATAGTGCAGAACGCTCCGTAACGGTATAAATAACTCTCAGGGGCTCTGGTTATCAGCCGGCCGTGGCACCGACAACTAATTCCCTGTTCATTGGCAACAGGTGTTGTACATTGAGAATCCATCCACCCCCAGACGTCCATCCCTCTCCACTCTGACTAAGTAGCCATCGGGGGGCAGTGGGGGGGCTTTTGACCACGGCGTCTGTTTGGAATGTCTGTATGCCATGATACGCTTTGCAGAGAATGGCCTTGCCACGATGAGTAATCACACGCCCCACACACCCCCACCGGCACCACACACCCACATCCCTTTTAGACACAATGCACACACATACGCTCACACACACACACGCAACAGACACACACGCCTCCCTTGGAGACACTCAAAAATACACATACACACACACACACATACATACACAACCCAAACATGGTCCGCTGACAATTGTTTCATTATGTCCACACAACTCTCCCACAATTAGTGCTTGAGTAGTGTTTCCTTCCCGGGGCTGTGGCTTGCCTGCACCGAACACAAACATCAAGTTTTAGTCCCCTCCCCCCTTTCGCTCTATTCTCTCTCCCCCTCGTTGACTCCTTAGCTAAACCTCCACACTTCTCCAACCTTTTGCTTTGATTTTCCTTTCTTTCTTTCGCTCGGCTCTTCTTTCCTGTGCCTTCCCCGTCTTACTTCTCACTGTATCCATTATCCTTTATCCTTATTAGGCCATTCATTCTTTCTCCTCCATAAAGCTGCCTCCACGTGAGAAAGCGCTCCACAGGGTTTAACATATGGAGAGTGGGAGGCAGGGCGACAGAAAGACACGAGGCAGGAGTGAGAAACGGGGAGGGAGACATTGGATGGTACTGAGCCAAGGATAAAAAGGGACATGAGAGTGAATGAGACCCAACGATATCCTGCTAATGAACTCTTTGGTATTATGAAAATACCTGTAATGCCGATAAATAATGGAATTTGAAAGTGAGAGAAAAACAGATAAAGAGAGAGAGAGAGAGTGTCTAAAAAGTATTCTGCCTGAAGCTATAGACAGGCATCGAGTCGATGTCTAGTAAGGCATGATCATGGGAAGAGTTACAAGGCACGTAAGATGTACCCCATAAGTCTTCACAACACACAGGTTATACGGGAACAGGGTGAAGGGAGGAGTTAAGAACATTATGTATTGTTTGTCCATATATGGGCATAACCGTCGAATATATTCTGCCGGTCGGTGCATCTACTAGTCTTGGGAAGGTAAGAAAACATAAACATGGCCAGAGGCTTCACCCTTTGGAACCTAGATCTTCTCTAGCTAGCACACTGGTATGAGGGATGACCTAGGAGCCACACCCTCCAGTCACATATGCGGATGTTATATTAGTAATACAAATAAACACAACAACTGACAAATGTTGGGCCCATATAGAACAGACCCTGCATAGGATGAAGTTCTATACTTTCTTCCCCAGAGAGAGACAACAAAACACCACAGAGTGAGGGAGTGAAGGGGTGAGAGTAAGAGTAAGAGTAGGTGCAGTGGAAAATGGTAAAAAGAACAGAATGTCTCTTAACTAAAGTGAACAGCATTCTGGAGGGAGAACAGCCCTTGACTCATTCCCTCTCCTGAGTCAGACGTCTTCCTGTCTTTCGCTGCACTAACCAATGCCATGCAAGTCTCATAGCAGACGTCCAATAAACATTCAGAAGCACGCGTGTGATGCGTAGGCCCTACTTCTAACCCTTTTTCTGTGAAAAGGAAGTTGTAATTATGTTAAGTATGTATTTTGTGTGAATCTTTATCTAATCTTCTAATCTTGCTATATGCATTTGAGTAGGCTGTAACTTCCCCTTCACAGATTGCCTCTCATATCCAGACATTTGAGCTCACGCCATCAAATAACACCAATTTATCTCTCTTGAAATCTCAAAATCTAGGCAAAATCAGATACGTTTATTAATATACGCTATTATGTACCTTGATAATATCTCGCCTTGTTGTCTCAAAGTCTTGCTAATAAAATACCAAATGTTCACATGCAAACGGACAAATGGAAAGAGCGAGGGAGGAGGGTATTGTGTAACTAGTTGCATGGGAGGTGAGGGTAGGTGGGGTGTGGCAGGGCTGTGCACCATCAGCCCTTCAGCAACACATGAAGACAGACAGACAGAAAGACAGAGAGACAGAGAGACAGAGAACAGCTTTGTGTGTGTGTGTGTGTGTGTGTGTGTGTGTGTGTGTGTGTGTGTGTGTGTGTGTGTGTGCTTGTGTGTGTGTGTGTGTGTGTGTGTGTGTGTGTGTGTGGCTACGTGGGTGCATGTGTCTGTACATGTACACGCGTGTGTGTGTGCATACACATGCATGCAATACAAACAGAGAATAGCCATGCAGGATCGTTCATCGTGGGGCTGCCATTAGCTGGACAGCGTCCATCTGCTCTCAGTGTGCGGGAGTGGCGGCATGCCCGACCTTGGGTGTGTGGGATTTATTTGGTTCTTTATCGTGGTGGTGGTCTTAGGAGGTGGAGGAGGAGGAGGAGGATGAGTCCCAGAGATGGGCCCCTCCTGGCTGTGTCAGCACCGAGTGGCACGACCGCGCCTCCTCCGCCCGAATTCAGACGTAGGAGTCGCGGAGCACCAGCGCCGTGCTACCGGGGAGGGGGCCGGGCGGTGTGTGGTAGTGGAATTGTAGTGGAAGCGATTGTTATCACACGGGACCCCGCATGCGGCTGTTTGGGCCTGGCTTTGTAGTAGTATGACACACACACACACACACACACACACACACACACACACACACACACACACACACACACACACACACACACACACACACACACACTTCCTGTCTGTCTTTGTTAAGAGGCTGACATGGTTACATCAGCCAAGTGAACAGCACAGACAGTCCAAGTCCAACAGTACAGATTACAGATGGTTGGACAATGATTAAGGATGCTTCCATTTCATCCAGAATCAAACGGGATGCACTCAAAATAAAATAAAACAAAAACACAGTCATGATTTATGGATGGATAACATTAATAAACGAGTGAAACAGGTCCATAAATACAAAAGGACGGTACATGTTTCACCTGCTTTTCTGTCAAACAAACCAAAAACCGTGAAAGGGATATCTCTGTAAATAATGATACCCTGTCGGATAACGTAGTCAAGTGATACATCATCGAGGCCCTAAACGTTCTAATCTGAGGAGAGCTTCAAATCCGACCCCTACACATCATAAAACACCCTTCTGCTTGTGTAAGCGTACACTTACATATCCCTGGCCAACTCTGTCTTCCCTGACGTGTACCTTAGCCTGCTATTCAGTTCTGCACTGTATATAAGATGTGTGTGGGTGCCAGACATTGGAGACATTAGTTTGTTCTGATACAGGAGGAGATGGGGGGTGTGGTCTTTCTTGAGAGAGAGAGAGAGAGAGAGAGAGAGAGAGAGAGAGAGAGAGAGAGAGAGAGAGAGAGAGAGAGAGAGAGAGAGAGAGAGAGAGAGAGAGAGAGAGAGAGAGAGAGAGAGAGAGGAGAGGGAGAGGGAGAGGGAGAGAGAGACAGAGAGAGGGAGAGAAAGAGAGACAGAGAACAAGAGAGATATGGGGGAGAGAGAACGAGAGAGATATAGGGGGAAAGAGAGTCAGAGAGAGAGAGACAGAGAGAGAGAGACACTGGCATGGCCTTGCGACTTGTTACTGGAATGCCACACTCGTCCAACCAAAAGAGACTGAATTAGCCACTTGTTGAATGTCTGCCACACTTGGAAAACACATCATGTGGCCATCAGGCTGTGGACATAACACACACACACACACACACACACACACACACACACACACACACACACACACACACACACGCAAGCACACACACACAGAAACAGACACTCATAATGTAAAATAACTCTCCTTTTCCCAACACTCATGTCTCTCCTCATGAAACAAAAGCTTGGGAGTGTCTGTAGCTTGCTTGTTTTCCTGTGAGCTCTTCACGTTGGGGACGGACAGCCGGGTGACGCAAGGAGCGCTTGTGCTCCCCAGCCTCTCCCCTAGCTTCTGGCCCAGGAGCTATCCAAACCATGGGGTTGGTATCTGGTCAGACGCGAGTGGCTGACTCCAACGATTGACTCATTTTCAGTTTCTTTTCTTCCTTCCAGTGGCACAGACAGAGGCCATTGACCTCTCTCTCTACCCCCCCCCCCCCCCCCCCCACACACCCCCTCCCTCTCTCTCTTTCTTTTACTCCTGAGCGACCAGATGCACCGGGAGCAGTAAAATGCCAGGGAGTGCAGACAGGACATCATTACCAGGCAGGGTAACAGGCTGAATATGGAGGGAGGGAGGGAAGGAAGGGAGGGAAGGGAAAGGAAAGGGAGGGAAGTGGGGGAGCATTTTTTGTAAAGGATGTTCGGGGTTTGCAAATCAAGGGGACAGGATTTGAAGAGACAAGAGTTAATGCAAATGTTGAACTGAAGAGGGCCTACATGGCATGTATGACGACACACTGCATTGCTTTGACTTTCAGATCCCCAGCTACTTTCCCGCCAAAAAAGGGCCAGGAGGAAGGTGTTTCTTTTAGGGTTTTGGCGTTTTCCCTACGTTTGCTTATTAAGAGCAGAGCAGCGTGCTAAACAGGAGGCCCTCCAGGCCCCAGGCTGCCATTTAAAAATAGACCCCAAGCACCTATCAGTCCCTCTCTGTTCCACCAACCCTACGCCCCCTGTGTGTGTGTGTGTGTGTGTGCGTGTGTGTGTGTGTGTGTGTGTGTGTGTGTGTGTGTGTGTGTGTGTGTGTGAGGAGAGGAGGAGCGTGTCAATGTGTGTTTGGGAGGGGGGGGGGGGGGGGTTAAGTTTGATACCCCGCCAAAGATGGGTTAGTGAAAACTGAAAACCTCCCCCAACACAAAGTAATGATGAATGTCACCTCACGGAGGGCAAGATCTCTCTCTCTCTCCTGCTATCTCTCTCTCTCTCGCTCCTGCTATCTCTCTCTCTCTCGCTCCTGCTATCTCTCTCTCTCTCGCGCTCTCTGCCATGTCTATGACTCTCCACACCGCGCCCATCCATATGAGCCTCTCGTTAGCGCTATTAATACACACACACACACACACACAGACACACCCTAGCCACACCACCCCTGCTGTCTGTGCTCCCCCCACCCTGGGTGGGCATTAGTTGCCTTGGTCAAGGAAGCAGAGAGAATAGCAGTACAAGGAAATAGAGAGAGAGAGAGAGAGAGAGAGAGAGAGAGAGAGAGAGAGAGAGAGAGAGAGAGAGAGAGAGAGAGAGAGAGAGAGAGAGAGAGAGAGAGAGAGAGAGAGAGAGAGAGAGAGAGAGAGAGAGAGAGAGAGAGAGAGAGAGAGAGTTGGTCGATCAGATTTTGGGAGAGGAAGAAAATTCAAATTTCCCAATTAAATTAACAAACTGCAGAAGGGAAGGGGAGAGGCAGAGACATGTGTTTAGGATATAGTGTTCAGTGTAACACACACACACACACACATCCCCCCCCCCCCCCCCCCCCCCCCCCCCAACACACACACACACACCCTTCCCCATGTATATATGAGTGCTGGTTTGGGAGCCTTCCAGAAGGATATTCCTTCCACTTTGAGATCACGCGGCTCTCCATTACATCACATCGGCCCCCTCTCATATCTCTCAAACACTCACTTGGTGCCGTCCTTCTGCCAGCTTCTTGTATAGGAGCAGAGTTTAGGAAGTATTGTGGAGGAAAAGCGATTGGTTTACAGATGAAGACAGAGGTTGGCTGTTAGAATGAGCCTAGTGTATATTTACTATAGCCTTAAACAACCCCAGTCCAAGATTGCTTAGTACCCCAACAAGTATCCATAAAACGCTAGCTCAGAGATCAAATCGAATAAAAAGGAGTCCTACAAGTGATTCATAGTACAATACCATGTCAAGTAAAAACAAGAAAATATAAACAAAATAATAGTAATTTCTTTTAATAGAAATTCAAAATGGATGAACTGCAATGAGTAACAGATCGAATGTCGTTGGAAAACCGCCATCGCAACTTTCCTTTTTTTTGTGTGCTGAACTAGACGGGTGTGGAACAGACAGAGAAAAAAAGTTTATGAGAGCAGGGCTGAAAAGTGTGTATGGAGTCAGTGTGTGTTTGTGTATGGAGTGTGTGTTTGTGTATGGAGTGTGTTTGTGTGTGTTTGCGGAGGGCAGAAAGCAGCAGTAGGTAGAGAGAACAGAGAAAAGATGACTGGGGAAACAGTGTCCTGGACTTGAAAGCCCACCACAGAGACACCATAGAGAGAGAGAGAGAGAGAGACAGACAGAGAGACCATAAAAGAGAGCAGGAGAGACCTCGGAGACCATAGTGAGAGAGAGACGTAGAGAAACCATAGAGAGAGAGTGAGAGAGAGACATACAGACCATAGAGTGAGAGTGAGAGAGAGAGATAGCGAGACCATAGAGAGAGTATGAGAGAGAGAGACATAGAGAGACCATAGAGAGAGAGTGGTTGACTTACTGGCACGTGTGATGCCGCAGAATGGAACGGCCAGGGCCAACAGGATCAGCAGCTGAACTTTCATGGTGGCGATAACCTCAAACACAAGGAAAATATGAGATGTTCTCCTCGTACGTCTTCCTCTGGTCAGGGTGTCAGAGAGAGTTCCTCAGGAGGGCAAAGAGCAAGGCACCGGGGTCAGCTCACTCACACCGTCACCCTCTCCCCGTCTGGAGTAGGAAGAACGGATGGTCAAAGAGGTTAAAAAACCCAACACGCGGAAAAGAATCCAAAAACCTTTTAAGTTTATCTTTCTTTGTCTGGAGGAGCTGAGGCCGGCAGCGGTGAGGAAGCAGGAACAAAAAAAGGAGCTGGAGTTGGCGTGAACTGGAGTTGGAGTGAGCTAAGCGGCCGCTGATGGTGGGTATACTGGTAGAGGAGAAAGAGAGATGAACGAGAGAGGCAGGGAGGGAGAAGGAGTGAGAGAGAAGTTTGAGGATGTTGAGACAACAGGGAGTACAGAGGTGCTCTGCTGGTATAGAGGAAATGGTGAGAGAGAAAGAGAGAGAGAGAGAGAGAGAGACTGTAAGTGGAGCAGCGATGGAGGAGGGGTGCTGTAACTGGGGTGGACGTGTGTGTGTGTGTGTGTGTGCGTGTGTGTGTGCATGTGTGTGTTTGAGGGTGGGGGGAGTGGTGGTTAGGTACAAGGGGTGGGATTGGGGGGTTGCCTGGGCAGTAGGCAGTAGTTAGGTGGTCTACAAGTCCATTTGGTCCGGCCCCCTTTCTGTCCCGTGGAACCCCGGTAATATTAGTCACAAACACACGACGACCGCAAATACAAGACAAACAAACAGCACTGTGGTGTTTAGACTGTGGACTTATACAGACACCTTAAAAACATGGCCAATATTCATCTACAACTACGGAAGAACACAGGCGATTCAGTGAATGAACAGAGAGATTAGATGTGTGAGCAGTGATAGTGAATGAATGAAATGTTTCATACAGTGAAGTGAGGGCCAAAGGGAATGAGATAGCAACTTAGTTGAGCACCAATTTCAGTTCCACCCTGTGTTTTGGTTTTTAATCACATCCCTCCACATTCAACGGCTAGTAATTGAGTCAGTCCAAAGCATAGACCATGTGAAATCCAAAGCTAATGATTTGAACCAAGAAATAAAATGCAGTGAATGTAAGAGTGGCCCAACGGTGTCTGTTTAACGATCTCTTAACACAAAGATCTTGTTGCTTCTGTCAGGTAAAAATGTTAGCCAGAGAAATGGGATTCTTTAGCTTTTTTAAACCCACCAACCTCTCACCCCCGCCGTTCGTCCAATGAGAGGGGGTCGTAAATACAGTTGGAACACTGTGTGACTTTCACACAGCACGAGCCCGGTGGTCCGCCGCGAGGAGACACCCGAACCCGACCATCGCGTTGGCACAAGGCTGCCACCTGTTGGACGGTAAACGGTAAGGACAAAAATGTGGGTAAATTACACTGAAGTTTGAATAGTCGACCAAAAAGTTGCGGATGTTGTCTTTGGATTTTACCCCCTGTTAAAAAAATATCAAATTTGGGAATTAGTTTTTGTATAATGTGCCAATTTACTTAACTTTCTAAAATAAATAAAATGAGTTTCTATAGGCCTACATCTAAATGCAATCTCAACTATAGACTATCCATTATTTTCCCTAAATATTGATTATGAAATAATAAAGGCCCACTTATCAATTATGATTGACGGAAGAATAATCACAGAAAAATGTGTGCGGTAAAAATGGTAAATGACATTTTAATAAACACAAACAAAACGTAACAAAGCGCCATACACAGAATATTTATGACACACAGACAAAAAGCCAATGCAATTTTTTTCAGCACTTATTTACAATATACGGACAGTATGTACACAATGTTGCTCAAAGCACAAATAACAAAATACTTTTCCCATACTTAGTTCTCTTCTTCTGCTTTCACCTGTCCTTTTTTTACCAGTTAACGGGCGAATGGGTGGAGTACATACTGATATTTACAAGGACAACAACCCACTAACGTACAAAGATAGATATATGTGCTGCTCAGCCCAACACAGCATTCAATGTCAATAACAACAACCTTTATACCCTTGTGAAGAACCTTGTCCATCTTGTTTAGAGTTTAGCTCTTTCCAGAGAAAGACCACTTTAAGATTGTTTGTTATATACCCATTAAATAGAAAAACATTTATGTGTTGTTGTCTACATGGCTCTTTTAATTGGTGAATGTGTATATTCTGACCTTGGAGAATCAATGCACTCTGGTAGGCTACAGGATGACAAAATGAAAAGCACACCATTAATAATAAAAAAGAAAAAGAATATTTTCTTCTAAGTCTTCGCTTCCTTGCTGTTATGGTTCTTTAATAAAAACAATTGTGGAACAAAAGGTCAGAAGAGCCATTCTTCCCCATTCAATGCTACCATGTTTATCCTTGTGCAAAATCAGCTAGTCGTCCTAATCAATACTATCATTGATTAGTAGTAATCATTAATTGACCTGCACAGTACTTTAGGTCTCCATTATCTCCCAAAATCTTTATCGCCGAACATGTCCGAAGTCTGGCTAGTGTACTCTGTGTCTGGAGATTATACAGCATACTTTCCTGGGTCAGAATGTCCCAATCATAACAATATCTGGTCTCAGTAAGCTAAAACTGTGGAATCAGTACTGGGGAGTAGCACCAATAAAAATGAAAAGATACCAAGAAATTATCGAACATTAGGTTTTCATCAACAGGTCAAAGTTCACAACAATCTCTCAAAAATCAAGGTCATCTGTATTGACCGCTAGCCATTATACAGGAAGTTGGAATATGAAGAGTGAATCCTGTTGGCCCTAGTTGTACGCCCTGTTTTGCCTTATTATTATTATTATGGGATACAAACACACTAGGATCACAGCATCACTCCTTACTGGGTTAAATGCAGAACGTCTTACCAAGTGATAGAGAAGTGGGTTGACAGATTCTGTCATGGGAGGCATCTCAGAGCACAATTCCACCCATTGAGATAAGATACATGGCTTTAGATTTGCTCTGATGTCACGGGGCAGATGAAAATAAGACCCTGAGGGCGGTATTCTTCTGCAAATCATACATGCATGCAGTGATGCATATGCACACGAATGCACACACACACACACACACACACACACACACACACACACACACACACACACACACACACACACACACACACACACACACACACGATGACAAGAATACTCATCACTGACAAGCAGCTTTGTTGTTGTTAAGGTTGAAGTGCAGCCTTAATTGTACCACAAGGTGGTGCTCCACCATCAGTAATTGTAGTTAGGGTTAGTTTGTCTTTACTTCATTGAATCAAACAAGCTAAAGAAAATCTAAAATCGACCCTGTTTCAAAGTGGACCCAGAGCTATGTTGATACAAATTAACAAGGGGTACCTACATCTGTAACCTTGGCGCATTTGACGTATCTTTGCAGTAATGGCGCCGGAGAGAGTTGTAGAGTCTTGACCACTCACCAGCACTTTTCTATCTTTGACCTTTCAACCCAGTCCAAGCAGACCCCGACAAATAACGATAAAACAACTCTGAGGTAAAAAAGAAAACGACAAAAAGACTACACTTCACCATCATCGAGACAACATTTTGGCGACTTTGTAAACCTGTTGGGAAGGGAGGGGAGGAGAATAGAGGGAGGAAGGGGGTTGGTTATGAGACAAGACGATACAGATAGATTCTAATGTCCCCATTCAACCCCCATATCCATTTGAGTCCTTTTTATATGATTGTCTTTAGACTCCTCATCCTTGCGATAAAAAAAACCCAAAAATGAATCTCAAGCAGTCATATTCCATCATTTCTTTTTTAGATTGTCTTCTGTTTTTCTTGTAGGCAAACGTTGCCTATTTCTCTCTCTCTCTTACTCCCTCTCTCTCTCGCTCGCTCTCTCTCTCTCTCTACTTGTGTCTCTGAGTGTCTCTTGCCCCACTCTAGACGATGGAGTCCCAGTCGAAGTCGTCCTGAATATCGTCGGCTGCGGGGAGCCGTCTCATGGTGAAATGGCCCGGGGGGTGCAGCATGTGCTGCTGCTGCTGCTGGCTCAGCTGACTGTGGAGGCCTGGAGAGAGAGAGAGAGAGAGAGAGAGAGAGAGAGAGAGAGAGAGAGAGAGAGAGAGAGAGAGAGAGAGAGAGAGAGAGAGAGAGAGAGAGAGAGAGAGAGAGAGAGAGAGAGAGAGAGAGAGAGAGAGAGAGAGAGAGAGAGAGAGAGACAGAGACAGAGACAGAGAGAGAGACAGACAGACAGACAGACAGACAGACAGACAGACAGACAGACAGACAGACAGACAGAGATAGAGAGGAGATGGAGAGAGGAATAGAGAGGTGAGGGGGAGAGACAGAGACAGAGAGAGAGGAGACGGAGAGAGACATAGACACAGAGAGAAGAGATAGAGAGAGGAATAGAGAGAGGGGGAGAGACAGAGACACAGAGAGAGAGGAGACGGAGAGACATAGACACAGAGAGAAGAGATAGAGAGAGGAATAGAGAGAGGGGGAGAGACAGAGACACAGAGAGAGAGGAGACGGAGAGAGACATAGACACAGAGAGAAGAGATAGAGAGAGGAATAGAGAGAGGGGGAGAGACAGAGACACAGAGAGAGAGGAAAGGGGTGAGACGTAAAGACACACAAAGAGAGGATATGGAGAGGCATAGAGACAGAGGAGAGGGAGTGACATAGAAGGGAGGGGGGCATAGATAGACAGAGAGAGTGAGACAAAGAGACATAGAGGGACGAAGAGAGAGGAGAGGGAGACGTGGAGAGACAGCGAGAGAGACAGAAATACAGAGCAATAAACAGTAGGTGGGAAAGAGAAAGAGAGAAGAAGATAAAGGGAGACATTTGTTTAATTCAATTAATTGTTATCATATGATTGCAGTATTATTATTTATATATTATAAAAATGTCGTTGCTAACATTATTATATTACCTGTCTTATATCCTACTGTCCTGGTATCATACATATAATATAGATATTATATATACATATATAATATAATATACACTATAATATTAAATGTATTTTTTCTTTTAAATGTTACATTGAATTGAGATGGAGAGAGAGAGTGAGAGAGTGAGAGAGTGAGAGAGTGAGAGAGTGAGAGAGAGAGAGAGAGGGGCAGGACATATGCCAACAGGCCCCCCAAACCTCCCTCCCCTGTGTTCTATGACACCAAGACATCTTCCACGGGGATTAGCCTCCACTCGTCCGAGCTGTGCCAAACACTACATCCAAGCACTGATGAGGACTTATGCTTTGCAAACCCACGACGGTCTCCACCCGTGGCTGTGGGCGGGTGAGGGTCCTAGAGACCCAGACTCACCTGTGCTGGGGGGACCGGTCTGGGTGAGGTGGGGGAGGTGGGGGTACCCAGGGGGCGTCATCATAGCTGAGATGCTCTGTCTGGAATCCATGTACATGTTTCCTGCAGGGGGGACACAACACATGAGAATAAGCCAGGGTTTTAAACCCTGTCCCTGCATATCAAGATTACCCCCAGACGCATGGATCCATCTGCACTCAGGCTGGTATGACGACATCATCCACGAGGATCATACACTTTGATTGACATGATGAGGGCTGGAGGCGGGCCTTTAAGATGTGGAAATGTTTTTTAAAGTGCACCCCGCGTGTGTCTGGTGTGCGTGTGTTCGTGTGTGTGTGTGCATGTGTGTGTGACAGGTGTGTACATCATCATAATAATGTTGCCAATGCATTCTATTGGTATTCGCATAGATTGCAAGTGATTCCTGATGCAGCGCAATTGCTGTTATGTACGAGTACCCAAGCACTACACACGTGTCAGTCTGTCTAGAGCCAGTAAGAGATGATATAACAGTAGTAGTAATGGTATAATATCATAGCTAAAGCTAATATAAGATATTATACCACAGCATCGTTAAATACTTCATCTTGATTGGTCAGTAACGTTTCAAGGGTGTGCATTATTACACCTCTGCCTTTAAACAGTTCCAAATCTATTCATATCCAACAATAACGGTACAATACAACAATCAACCAGATGTTTCTTTGACAGCGCAACAACAACATGCTCAAAGTTCCGCCGCAGAATATTTAAATTTCAGCTGAGTAGGCAGATAAAAAAACAATAACGTTATATATGAAAGTGACTATTATCTATACATTGTTGTGTGGTAACTGTGGTATAAGCCGAACAAACCACTCCGGGGTGTCCCGGTTTTGGGTGGCCTTGGCCACATCACCGCCCCGTGGTTCATTACCCCACAATAACGGGACACCCGGTCGTGGTTCATTCCTTACATAATAAGCGCCACATCGAGGGGAACCACTGACCGCTGCTGATGTGCTGGTTGTGCTGCCGGGCCTGGTTCTGAGGGTGGGCCTGGGTCTGAGGGTGGGCCTGGTTCTGAGGGTGGGCCTGGGTCTGAGAGTGGGCCTGGTTCTGAGGGTGGGCCTGGCTGGCCTTGGGGTGCAGGGCCCCGTGGGTCTGCGGAGCGGGGTGCTGCTGGGTGCTCCCGGGCTGGAGCGTAGGGTGCTGGGCCTGGGATGCGGGGGGGAGGGACCCCGCCTGGGTGGGGATGACCCCAGTGGCGCTGAAGAACTGGTTGATGGAGGAGCAGAGGTCGGCCATCTGGGCTCCGTCCAGAGACCAGTTGTTGAGCGCCGCCTGCCGCATGCTCTCCTTCAGGCCTGGGGGGTCAGAGGTCACACAGTCACACAAACACAAAAATGCGCGCACACACACACGCACACACACACACACACACAATGATTTAGATTGTGTAAGTACCAGGGATGTTGTGTTGCTGTGTTGGGGTTTTAGGAAAACCAGCCTCAGCTTTGCAACTGAGGTCCAAACGATGGCTGTGTCCCTGACCTCTTTGGTGTTTGATGAAAGTGTTTTGAATTTAACAAATGAAGAATATCTTAATGAACAGCATAACAGATAGGGCTGCAGGAATCCTTTCATAACGTTTACAAAAGATTACGGTACTCACACACAAGGCACACAACATTTAATGAGGAGCAGAAATAAAAGAAAACATTCACCTCTTAAACTTCTTCATCAAAGATGTAGAGTAAAAATAATAACCCTGGATTTTGTCAATATTGTGTTTGAAGTTAAACCCAACCTGTCCCTGTATTAAGTATTCATTTAGCTTCTATCCTCACATCAGCTAGGCACCAACAATCCTCACATTTCTCTGCGGGAAGTGCCAATTGGATCAAACTCACTTTGTTCTTCGAGAGAGACAGAGAGAGCGAGAGAAACAGAGAGAAACAGATATGGAGAGAGAGAGAGAGGGAAGAGAGGAGCATCTCCTTCCTGCTGTTTGGAGGGTTGCCAGAAAATGGCGGCAGACAGCTTTACTCCGGTGGGAAGGAGGTCAAGCACCGCGGGACGGCGAGAGAGAGAGAGAGAGAGAGAGAGAGAGAGAGAGAGAGAGAGAGAGAACGCGAGAGAAGTCAGCGAGAGACAGATAGAGAGAGAAAGAGACAGAGAGCAAGCGTGCGACAGAGACAGACAGAGGGAGAAATAGCGCGAGGGAGAAAGTGAGAGGAAGAGAGAGAGAGTGAGGAAGAGAGAGAGGGAGAGAGAGAGTAAAGGGGGGGGGGGGGGCAAGGGGTCTTTTTGCCTCTCATTACACCAGCCGCTCTCATCCATCATGTGTGGATGTTCCTGTCTGTGTGCACCAGCCGTGATAAGAGCCTGTTACCGAGCCCCAGCCTAATTGGATTATTCACATCGCACAAACAAGGGAGGGAGGGGAAACAGAGGGCGAGAGAAAGAGAGGCAGTGTGAGAGAGAGAGAGAGAACGAGCGAGCGAGAGAGGAGGAGAGAGAGCAGAAAAGGACAGAGAGTAGAAGAAAGAGAGCCAAACAATAGCAATAGGAGAGAATATCTCACCACGAATACCGGATCAGAGTGATTCACACATTTGACGCGCTTCGGCAATGCAAACATATGTTTCCCATGCCAATAACGGCCTTGCAATTGAATTGTGATTCTGACTCATAACTCTGAGGTTCTGGGGCCCAAGTGCAGAAGTTTAGCAGATGGAAATCAAAGAATATTTCTTACATTATTACAATTTTGTCAAGTTGTCTTAGTAAAAAAAAGGTTTTGGGTTTCACTATTCTCTGTAAAAATGGCAAATATAATTCAGGCACAATAAATGGTAAAAGGTAAATGGCTGTTGGACAAACAGACTAGGGCATGTTCCCCCCAACGACTACAATCTCGAGGATAGAAAGGTAAAGCGAACCGAATGCTAATTAATTAGAAGCCAGTATGTTTACCTCATCACTCCGTCTGACCATTGTAGCCGTATGCTTACGTATCCTGTTACTATGGTAACCAGAGTGGGCAGGCCATTTTGAAGGTTCAGGGGGGGTGAAAAACACAAGCCCTACCTTGTGTTTACCTGATAACTACTGTGTTCGAACATATCATTAAGTATAATTTGGTCACCCAACGACCTATATCTGTTCGATGGGATACATGTTGCTTTGGACATCAAAGTTTGATTGGCTATTCCCCAGGGGATGCTGAAGTAGGCACACAGCCATGGGGTTCCTCAGAAGACAAGTTTCTTTGTGTGTGTGTTAGTTGTCATAGTGATAGTGTGTAGTTAGATGTGAGCTTGGTTGTCGATATTGTGTTTGTGTATGTGTGTGAGTTTGTGTACAAGCATTCATGAAGATGTGTGTGTGTGTGTGTGTGTGTTACCTTGGAACGGGGAGAGATCGACATCAGACCAGTTGTAACTGGTGGCGATGCGGCAACTTTCCTTTAGCCAATCCAAGTTAGGATACCAGTCAGCTGACATACCTAGGACACACGCACATGTCCACACATGAAGACACACACACACATGAAAACACACACACACACACTGTTTTAAAACATTGAGTAGTTTTCTTCTTTATGGTCCAGAAGAGCGGCTGCAACTGTAAATTAGCATTCTAGAGTTAAAACACTAAATACTGCATCTTCTCCAACCACAGCAATTAAAAGCACTCCTCCACTCTGCTTTACACGTTAGAGGAACGCAGTCCTAGGATCTAGATGGGGTGGGCAACAGATATAAATGCATCAACAAACAGCATGACTCTAATCTAATACATTAATTTACACCGTAATCCAGGAGAGTGTTGAAATAAACACCTTTACACCAGCATGAAAGCATCCATTGGGTCTGGTAACTATTAACATTATTGTTGTGTCGGTTGAAATGGAGTATAATCGGCTGCGGCTTATGTGGAAGAAATTCTGCAATTGGCCACAAGGTGGCATGTCTTCCTATAGACAAGAATCCCTATTCAATCCGAGAGAGGGAGAGAGACGTAGAGAGAGACAGAGAGAAAGAGAGATGCAGAATGCTCATATGGTATCAAAGGCTCCGTGACCTTATTAAGCACAGGAGTGTTCCTTCCATTCTCAGTCTCATGAGCCCCACATTGGAGCCTTCGTTTATAGTGCTAGTGAACCCAAAATCAAGATTTGGGGGTTTTAAACGTCTTAGTATGTCTTCCATGATCTAGAACAGATCTAGAATGCCATTTTGTCACTGTTACTAAAATAATTCTGCCATTTTGAAAAAGCTGGTGTACAATCGTTTGTGTTTGCCGGTCTCCGTCAACTAGTTTGTGAACATTCTACTCTGCTCCGAACTCAGGTACCGTTCTCTTCGTGACGTCAAAGGTACTCCGACACCGAAAGGGTATGCTAACGCCGTGCAGATGTTAAACCTGATGTCAAACCAGATGTCAAGCCTGACGTGGAAACTGATGTGAAACTGGTGTTAAACCTGATTAGGAATTGGATGTGATACCAGATCTGAAACCTGATGTGAACCCAGATGTGAAACATGATATCAAATCCAATGTCAAACCAGATGTCAAACGAGACATCAAACCTAATGTCAAATCTGATGTGACACCAGATGTGAAAGCAGATGTGAATCAAGACATGAAACCGGATGTGACACCTGATGTGAGACGGTGCGACGTGTCGGTCGTCTTACCCGTGCCGGCGAGGGCGTGGAGGGAGAGGGGGGAGGGCTGTTGGGAGTGCTGGCCGGGGTGCGCTTGGTGCGGGCCATGGGTGGAGTGCGGGGAGAGGTGCGGGTGGTGGTGGGCGTGGTGCGGAGCCTGGCTGTGGCTGTGTGCTTGGTGGTGGTGGTGCTGGTGGAGGTGCTGGTGGTGTGCCCCCCCTCCTCCAGCACCACCACCGCTGCCCCCGCCGTTGACCCCCGTGCCTGGGGAGTGCTGGTAGGAGCACACGGTGTGGTTCTGCTGGCCCGGCTCACCGGGCATCCCCATCAGATCTGCCCAAACACAACGATGCATCAATAAACATATCTCCCCTCGGGGATGAATAGAGTACCTACTTTTCTAGATGAAGCAGTCTATCTACCCCCTGATCAAATATCATTGCAGTTTTGGCTCCACAAAAAATCTTCTTTGAAATGAGCCTAATTTTTTTTCTGTATCTTCAAAGTAATCAAGATTTTCTTTGTTGAACCTAATAATGTGACCTCCTCTGAGCTTTTGTTTAATTAGACTTATTTTCCGTTGCAATAATATTCACTCAGCTACTCAGAGAGACTCATCATCACCAGCGGCTACACCCAGTTATCCACAAGCCATACATCTTGGGGGGAAAATCTTTCCCTTGTTAGATGTACAACTTGTATACTAAATCGGTATTCTGTTGAACCAAAGGGAAGTTGAATTGTATAATCGGTGAGGTTCTGAGAGTAAGGGTGCAACAGCAGGAAGCAGAGAGCGGTTTAGAGCGCGGGTCATCGCGCCACGGTACGCAAACACTCAGTGGCGCGCATCACAAACTCACAGGGTTACAGAA
This sequence comes from Lota lota, assembly GCA_026745465.1. NCBI lineage: Eukaryota > Metazoa > Chordata > Actinopteri > Gadiformes > Lotidae > Lota > Lota lota. Next base: position 991,336 of record JACYXH010000472.1, on the reverse strand, counting down.
CGCGACGGGGGTGAGGTCACATGACTCGACCGGAGGCTTCAGGAAGCAATTAGCGAGATGCCTCACCAAAAAAACAGCGCTAGGAGAAGAAATCTAATTAGCTCGCTATCGGAGCTCCTCGAAATCTTGGCTCTGCTCTGCTGCATACGTGTTCGTACTGTTGCTGTTCCCCCACTTCCTCCAAATATCTCTCCCTGCTAATTGGCTTTACTCATTTGACTGAGCGAGCCGTAAACTGTAGATATGTGGAACAATAGATTGTTTGTTTATTAAAACACAATAAAGAAGGAGGAGGAGGAGGTGGTGGAGGAGGAGGAAGAGGCGGTTTGAGTGGTGAAATGCTTTGACTGCAATCCAAACAATGTAACATTTTTGTCTACAGCGACTGCAGTGCGATGTACGCTTGACAGTTAATTATGTGGGCGAAGCCTGACAGTGCGGGCTGGTTGGTGTAAACGTACTTGCTTGTTGTTGTTGTTGTTGTTGTTGTTACATACACAACCTTGTGTCAAGGTTGTGCAGACATCGGTGCACTAAGCACATGTAGCGCAGGCTAGCATGCAGCACCGCTAGCGCTCTCAGTAAAAGGCAATCAAGCAAGCAGCTCAACTAGCTAGCGCTCAGGCTAACTGGTGCGCTAGCATGCAGCGGTTCACGCGCTGTTCACGTGCATCCCCACGTACTGACACGTGCACACTTACATGTACACACCTTGTTGGAAGAACGAAAGAAGAGAGCAGAACGATACTGAAAGTCAGGCATGCACACACACAAACACACACGTATGCACGCACACATACACACACACACATGCAAGCACACACACACACACATACATATGCACTAACACACCATGCAGGGAGAAAGACAGCTCAAAGTCACAGAACACACACACAACACAGATACAGACACACACACCCACAAACACACACACGCACACACAAACTGCCCTCACACACATACACGCAGGCATGCACGCACACACTCACCTGGCTGGGAGAAGGACTGCTGGAAGACACGCTGGTAGAGGGAGCGGAAGGAGGCGCTGAGGTCCTGGAAGTCTGAGAAGCAGAGGGGCTGCTTGTCCCGGGCCTCCCCCGCCGACGGCAGCCCGTACTGGGGGGGCTGCGGAGGGGCAGGGGGCAGGGGGGGAGGGGGCGGAGGGGTGTGCTGCTCCGAGTGGCTACCGACCTGGAGGAGAGAGAGCGAGAGAGGGATGGGGAGGTAGAGACAGAGAAAGAGTTTAGTGAGCAAGTAGGGATAGATAGATATATAGACATAAACACAGATAGACAGACAGACAGACAGACATATATATAGACAGACTGACAGACAGATATATAGATAGACATAAACACAGATAGACACACAGCCAGACAGACAGCCAGAAAGACAGACAGATATACAGACAGACAGACAGACAGACAGACAGACAGACAGAGAGACAGAAGGATAGACGGACACACAGACAGACAGATAAACACATAGATATACAGACAGACAGACAGACAGACAGACAGACAGACAGACAGACAGACAGACAGACAGACAGACAGACAGACAGACAGACAGACAGATAGATAGATAGATAGATAGATAGATAGATAGATAGATAGATAGATAGATAGATAAAGAGAGAGAGCTAGAGAGAATGAGAGAAAGAGAGAAAGAGGGAGAAGGTAGCACCGCTGCGGTGTTTGCGGTACTAACACGACATACACAGTACTTTCCACGTTACAAATGCCTTGCACACGACACCCCCAAAAAAATCCAGAACCTCCCACACTCTGTTCCCTCTCCATCATCCCAGTGCAGCTCTGACACCTACCATCTATATTCACCACCGAAGAATAGACACATAACTATATTCACTGCCAAGGAGGAACCCACTACCTCTATTTTTACCACCCAAGAAGAACAACTACCTCTATAGTTCCCACAGAAGAAAACCAACTACCTCTATATTGACCACCGAAGAATAACCAAATACCACTATATCCACCACCGAAGAACAAACAACCTCTATATCTACCAACGAAGAAGAAACACATAACTCCCAGTCGACCACTAGCTGGGATCTTTAAGTCTCTCCGTGTATTCAAGGTTAGCGAAACTGAAACCTACCACCAAATCCAAGTCATTAGTAAAAGACGAAGAAAAGAGGATGGAGCTAATTCCAAAACAAGGGCTTAGCTATGGTACAAGTTGGGCTACTCTCCAAACGGAGCTGAAAGCAGATGCAGATGCTCTTGGGAGTGTGTAGTGAAGCATGGATGTATTGGCTGGAATTAAATTTGAAATGACACCAAAACTCAGTGAAAAATGGCCACACAGCGTGTGAGCACATACACACGCACACAGAAACCTCTTTAAAAACGAATGTATCACATTTGTTGTTTTGTATTTGTATTAACAATGTGAAGAAAACTGGCATAAAGAGCTACAACAACGAGCAGCTTAGCGACATACGATCTGCAGAATCCTTCGCTATCACAAAAACACCAACATGAGTACAACATACCCATATCCCATCTCCTCTGATGCTTGGTCCCAGAGCTACTCTGCGCTCTGCCCAGATGTTGTTTTTCTACTAACTTGTGCAGCACTTGGAATAGTTGTCATTGCTCTAACATTAATGTAAATGTAAATACCACGTAATTCAAACAGTGACAAACACTACTTCAAAACTAAAATCGGATTAACAAACTGTTTTCTTCCGACAAAGTGAAATGCGGCCGACCTGTTTGCGTATTGACCAGTGAAGTCTAGTAATTACCTGGAAATGGGAAACAGAAAAAGTCTGGCGTCATTTCAGGTCAGACTGGTAAGGTGGAGAACATTGCAGACGCTAGGCTGGTATGAATGCACTCTGCAGCGAGTGCCTGAGCTGAATCACACAGTCTCTTTGTCACACTACAATGGTACCGGTCATAAATGACCATGGTGTGAAAATCAATAATGTGAAAACGTTAGTCACCAGTCATAGCAAACTGGTGTTGGGAACACAACATTGTTTTGTGTTGGACGAGTATAAACTTGAACGTGAGGTTTAGAACGATGAAGCAGCATAAATGGAAGAAAAAATTGTAATTTCCATTAAATGGACATTACGTCTTCATCTGTGAATTATAAAGATATTGTTACGGCCGGGGAATGATAATCAGCCCCGCGTCTGAAACTTTACTGAGAGATTAATTATTGGATAGATATTGGCCAGCCCCTAGTGTGCCAACCTAATCTCCTCCGTTAAAAAGTCAATTTATTATCACAAACAAGCAAGACGTGTGTATAACAAACCCCCTCCACACACACACAAACACGTACAGGCTTGCACACACACACACACACACACACACACACACACACAGAGTGTCCATATGCGACTAATTGATTCAAATAGCCAAAGGACCTTGTTCAGCAGAGGACAAGGAAGTATTTGATCAATTTGAGCAGCCACTGTGTTAACTGGCCAAGTACTGTCCCTGTATATCCAGTGATCTGCCAAAAGTAGGCCTACTGCCTCATCCAAGACCCCAGGCAATGGCACACCTCAGTTTCTGTGTGTGTGTGTGTGTGTGTGTGTGTGTGTGTGTGTGTGTGTGTGTGTGTGTGTGTGCGTGCGTGTGCGTGACAGATCCTTTTCGGTTTGCCTCTGTGTGTATTTTATGTATTTATGCTTGCATGCATTTGTCTGTGAATGTGGGTACTTGTTTGTGTGTGCATGTGTGTGTGTGTGTGTGTGTATGTGTGTGTGTGTGTATATGTGTGTGTGTGTCTATGTGTGCGTGTGTGGGTGTGTTTGTGTGCATGTACGTGTGCGTGTGTGAAACATAAGGTCATGCTGGTTGTAAGATCACATCCTATCGTTGCCCATTGGTTTGCTTCATTTAAAATATGAAGTAAAGAGAATCTCCCACACCCACCCAAAAAAAACACATTAGGTTAGCATCATTTACGCATAATGTAACCAGCGGTGTAATGTACGGTGTTTGTATGACGGAGCGTTACTATAACTCATTACATCACAGCCAACCTCTCCATGCATCTTATTACGGCTGCTGAGATCTTCTGATTCCATTAAAACACGGCCGCCTCGTTGATTGAGAGCTGTGTTTGTAAACTGCGACACGATGACTCACTGCGATCGTATATACAATACAACACACAGGCGGGGGTGCCGGGCACTGAGTGCATTAAAAAGACCCTGATGGCTCATCCTAGCTTCTTCCAGGCCAGTTCTGTTAATGAAGGAGGGATTATACATGTACTATAGTCACAATACTCTCCTGTTGATTAGTATTGACATAGTCTCACAAATCAGACGTTAGATTAACATCTGAAGTCTTATGGCAGACAAGCTCAAATCTGGTGAACGGGGCGTTTCGCTTTCTCTCGCTTCATATTTGTTTAGACCAATCATGTTGCTGGGGGCGGGAATCTGTAAGCATGTGATTGACAGACACAAACACGACTGGCAATCATCTCCGTGTATTTGGCCACTGTAGAAATACACTTATTGAAATCCCCTTCTCAACGCTTCTCATCCACTCGTGCACATGAGTTTCTCTTCGGTAGAAGAGAAACGCAACAGAGAACAACGAACAATGAGTAACTCCGCCCCTTGCAGTTTTTGGTTTCCCGCCCAGGCTCCCCCCAGAAGTTCTGCTATAACATAGTAGGACTGCTGGACCAGGGATTAGTATCGACAAAATATATGTAGTCTATTGAATATGTACACGCCGCTATCCCAAGCGTCTTGTAACAGTGCATGCATGTCTTGACTCATGATGCTTGCGTCAATGTGCAGACACCGTATATATACGTTATAACCTGAATTTCCAGAGGATGACATCATCAAATGCATGGCGTGTATGTTATTGGTCAAAATGACACCGGATCGCAGTCCTTCTTTAGAGACAAATAAATGGTGCCGTTGATGGTGCCATCCGTTATCAAGGATACTGAGATCCTGCCAAGTCTTCAAATCATTCACCATTTCTCTCTTCCCGCCTCATTCGTAACGTCACAGTGACACGGTCGGCCATGTTGTCTCCCTCGTTGACAACAAACAAACCTGTGCAAGACGGTTACAGCATGAAGAAACAAGCACAATTCTGAGAACATATTGACCATAATTGAAACTCAAAAATAACTTTGTTTTTTGACCGCTTTCCCCGACGTCTACGCACCCCTCACGTGCTCAATAAACAAATTAGAATAAAGAACATCATCAGCTTCTCTGCTTCTCACGTCTTTGAAGCTAATGCTGGTACAACATCCCCGCGAAGGTCGACTCGTGTTTACATCAAACGCGCTCTTGACGAAAAGACCCACTTGGGAACAAAGATGCTAGGAACATGGCCGTGGCTGATTACATCCCCAGGAACGAGAGGGTGCTCATCCCTCATAAATCACCCACACAACCACCCTTCATCAGGGGGGAGACAGCAGGGGGGAGGCCAGCCATGGAGAAAAAGCAGCACAGGAGACCCCAGACCCAATGCATAGTGTCAATGATCATCTTTACAATCAGCACACAGACTGTCACACACAGACAGAGAGGGAGACAGAGAGAGGGAGACAGAGAGAACAATCAGATGGACACACAGCTGTGCATGCATAAATATACATCCACAGAGAGACAGATAGACAGATAGGCAGACATACACACATACCTGTACATAGAGAAACAAAGACAATACAAGCAGACAGGCAGACGGACACACACGTGTGTGTGTGGTCTTTCTGAGGGGTATGGATGGTGCTCCGTGTGTGTGAGTGGTCTTACTGAGGGGTATGGCTGGTGCTCCATGTGTGTGTGAGTGGTCTTACTGAGGGGTATGGGTGGTGCTCCATGTGTTTGAGTGGTCTTACTAAGGGGTATGGGTGGTGCTCCATGTGTGTGTGAGTAGTCTTACTGAGGAGTATGGGTGGTGCTCCATGTGTGTGTGAGTGGTCTTACTGAGGGGTATGGGTGGTGCTCCATGTGTGTGTGAGTGGTCTTACTGAGGGGTATGGGTGGTGCTCCATGTGTGTGTGAGTGGTCTTACTGAGGGGTATGGGTGGTGCTCCATGTGTGTGTGAGTGGTCTTACTGAGGGGTATGGGTGGTGCTCCATGTGTGTGTGAGTGGTCTTACTGAGGGGTATGGGTGGTGCTCCATGTGTGTGTGAGTGGTCTTACTGAGGGGTATGGGTGGGCGGTGCTGCTGGCGGTGTTGAGGTTGAGGGAGGCCAGGCTCTGGTCTGACAGGCTGGTGCTCAGACTTCCTCCCAAGCTGCCGGGACTCTCACTGCCCTCCGTGTCCGCATTGTACAACGCTACCTACGTCCCAAACACACACACACGTGGGAAGGCAATGCACTGGAGTTATGCAGCGGTGGTGCTGTCATAATGTGTGGTTCACTTTTTATATTGCTGGACTGCACCGCTGTAATAGAGCTTGTCTACACCCTATTTATTCTGTGTGTGCAACATGAGATTGTGTGTGTGCGTGTGTTTTTATGTGTATGTGTGTGTGTGGGGGGGGGGGATTTGTGTGTGTGTGTGTGTTTGTGGTGTGTGTATGTGTGTGTTTGTGTTTGTGTGTGTGCATGTGTGTGTGTTTGTGGGTGTGCGTATGGTTGTGCATGTGTGTGTGGGAGTGGTGTGTGTGGGGTGTGTTTATGTGTGTGTGGTTTTGTATGTGTGTGTGTGCGGGTATGTGTGCGTATGTGTGTGTTTTTGTATGTTTTTGTATGTGTGTGTGTCTGTGTGTGTGTGCGTTTTTGTATGTGTGTGTGTGTGTGTGTCTGTGCATGTGTGTGTGTGTGTGTGTGTGTGTGTGTGTGTGTCAATATTCCAAAACAGAGGGGCGTCAAAGGACTTGACACTTGACAGTAACTTGACCTCTGACCCTCGTACAAATGTCCATATGAGATCAGTGTGTGGGCATCTTTATGTATGTGTGTGTGTGTGTGTGTGTGTGTGTTAGTGATCTGGTCTATACATGGTGGTAAAAGAGCACTATACATGGTGGTAAAAGAGCGCTATACATGGTGGTAAACTAGCTCTATACATGGTGGTAAACTACCTCTATGCAGGTTGGTGAAATAGCTCTATACATGGTGGTAAATTAACTCTTTACATGATGGTAAAAGACATCTATACATGGTAGTAAAATAGCTCTATACATGGTGGTAAAAGCGGGACTTACAATCAAACACTTCATTATATAATTTTACAATACTATATATTCAGCCTGAGGAACTGAATTAAGTCAATCCAAAGTGAATCTGGCTCAAATAGGGCAAATGAATTTGACGTGGAAACTAGTGATGGACAATTAAATTGGATTTAGAAATTAGTCCTGCAAGCGTTTTGCTCCACCCATGCATTCGACACTGAGCTGTGATGATTAATGAATACAGATGGTTCACTGAAAATACCAGGATCTTACTTCCTGAACCTGAAAAAACTGCCTCTTACATCGTACAGTACAACAGCTCCTGTTCTACTGTACTGTCTCACAACAGTAGAGACTTGAAACGCTTCAGTGTTCAGCCAAACTAGAAACCTGAAAGCTCAAGTTCTCACCAACTTAGTGCTTTAAACTTGTAACTTGTAACATAACTTGTAATATTTTAGCTCTAACATGTAACTTGTACCTTGTAACTTGTACATTTGAACTTCTAACTTGTCAAATTCTAACTTGCATCTTTTAACTTCTAACCTAATTGTAACTTGTAACTCATTACTTCAAACTTGTAACTCATACCTTAACTCATAAGTTGTAAACCTCTTGCTTGCATCTTGTCACTTGTGTTACCTCACGTGTAACACACCTCCTGCAACTCCTAACTTGTAAATCTCTACCTTGCATCTTGTAACTTCTAACCAAATGTCTAACATGCCACTTGTCATCCCTTGTAGCTGCGCCCATGTCCTACCTTGTTGGTGACGGTGTTGATAGCCAGGCTGGGGGAGCTCCCTCCAGACATGATACAGTCCATCCTCAGAGACTCAGACTCCAGGGTGTAGGGAGTGGAAGCCTGTTGGGGAGGGAAACATCCAATCCATCCGATTAAACTCGATTCAGTCAATTAAAAAAAGCTTCCCATTGGCATGGGAAACCAACAATTGTGTTGCCAAAACAAGTAAGGAGTAAAACAAAGAGGAAATTAGAAAGCTGTGTTGCATGTGTACAAAAACGTTCATCTTGGTCAAGTGCAATAAAATAGTGGAATAATTCAGTGTACACTTGCTTTGAGTGTACACTCCTACTTGGAGTAAAGATTATTTGGACTATAATCTGTGCTTTGGATGTCATATTTAACAGGAGGTTACATAGTGCAGCTTCGTCTGCAGCTGGATTGTGTCGCTTTGGAAGCCGGGCCTGTCTATCCCTTCTCTGTAACAAGAAAGCGCTCACTCAAGATCTAAGAGGGAATTCATGGCTCTTTTTTCACAATGATGGTTGGGTTTTTAATTCTCCTCAATTTTTGAGAAGGCATTTCAGAAGAAGCACTGTGTCTGGTCGGAGTGAAACACAAAGCCATGCCACTGCTTTCCAGTAAGTGTTTAGGAGGCCAGTGACAATGTTAATCCAATTGGACCCGGACAAACCAGAGTAGAAATGAGATGCACCCTTTGCCTCAGATTCCTGGAAACAAGGTGAAGCTCATTTGATTTAATTTAATTAGCACACCCTTAGAACATGCGGATGAGGACTCGTAGCATGAGTCCGACAAGACGAAGGCAGACATATTTTTTATAACTTTCCAGAAAGGTGAGTGAGCAGTTCATCCTTATTTTTCATTTTTAATAATCCTAAAAACTTCTACTCGTTGTAAGGGAATTGGGACGTCTCAGAGGTCGATGGAAGGTTAAACTGACGCAGACTGATACAGACTGATTTGTTATAATAACACAAAAATGAAGTAAAGTATTTCCACTATTCTCAGGGTTCAAGGTATCTGGGCTGCGTCTCCCAAACTGCTTACAGTAAGAGGATTGGTTGGCAACAATGCAATCTTTAATTTATGATAAACTCCCCGGAGCAAAAAAAAAGTGTTTTTGTCACATTTTCCATGACTAAAGAAGACTTAGCGAGACAATAAGGAAGTGGTGAAGATCCAAGGGAGTCTGTGGAAGCTGAGGAACCAGACAGAATACCTAGAGAGAGACGAACATTGAAAGGCGACAGACAGAAAGGTCGTCGCAGTGACAAACCGTGACATGGGTGAGTGGCATTAGAGGTTTTATTACAACATACATGTACATGTATGCATTCTGTATACATTAGTATTCTATAGTAATATTATTCAAGAAATCCCAGATTAATTGGTGTCTAATCAGTAAGTCAGTACATTAGTCCAATATTTAGGCTTAATATCTTTGCCAACTCCCAAAAATATTATTTGCATTATTTTTAAATTGTGCTATGTCAGAAAATTAGATCTGTGACACATTTGAATAAAAAAATTTACTTTGGGGAATATCTTCCATAAATGTATTATCCATTAGTCGTTTTCTGTCACAAATTAAACTATCTTTTAGGTTATTTTGTACCGAGCTCTGAGTAGTGACGAGCCGCAACAATTGGCAGCTGTCTCGTTCTTTAATCTTCTTCTTCTCTGCTGTTCGCTGGGCTACACTCCACCCACCTCCTCCCTTACAACAGTTAAGACTTCTTTAATTGTCCTTAGCCCATGTGACAGCCAGTTTGTCTCCCAGCAACGTTGGTCGGCAGTGGGGAAGGAAGGGGGAGGTCCAAGGGGCCCTTCCATGTTACGACGGCGTGATGACAAGGCTCCGAATTAATTAACGTGGATAAATAAATTAATTAATAATGAAGGGAAAATAATAAAATCGTTGGGGGAGGAAAATATGTCTAATGGCAGCCCAAGGGGCTTCTTGTGGTAATAAGCTGGAACTCTAATCCCACCCTCCTCTGTCTCCCAGATTCTACCTCTCTTAAAACTCTCTCACAACCTCTCTGATTCTACCTCTCCTTTTACTCTCTCCCTCTCTCTCAGCCTCTCTTTCTCTATCTCGCTCCCCGTTTCAAACCTCTCATTGAGGCTCACTCTCTCTTTCTCTCTCTCTCTCAATTCTACTTTTCCTTAATACTCTCTCACTCTCGGCCCGAACCCCACCTCTCCATAATACTCTCTCTCTCTCCCTCTCCCTACCTCTCGTTATTGCTCTTTCTCTCTCTTTCCCGATTCTACCTCTCCTTCATTCTCTCTCTCCCCCGACCCCACCTCTCCAAAATACTCTATCTCCCCATCTGATTGACACTCCCCACCTTCTGTTGTTGTTTAGTTTCTCCTTTTTTCATCACCATCCTCCTTCCCTCTCTCTCTCCATCTGTCTATCTCTCTTTCTCTCTCTGTCTCTCTCTCAAGCTCCTGCAGCAATGCTCTTTGCCCAGGGGGAGAAGCAGAGAGCAGAGGAAATATAATGAATTGAGTTATATATAGTTATTTATAGTAACACACAAACACATACACACACAAACACATACACACACTGAAACAAACACACACACACACTGAAATATACGAATGAATGGCGGACACACAGGCATTAATATCTGAAGATAGACAAATGGGGAGAGAGAGAGAGAGAGAGAGAGAGAGAGAGAGAGAGAGAGAGACCAGAAAGCAGGTGGGCAGACAGACTAGATAGGGATTATTTTAGCCAGACGTACGACAAAACAATGAGATGTAAGCACAGACAAAATGGACAACATCTAAATAAATATAGACCAGAAACAAGATCAAAATGCACTCATGGGAAATCTGAGCAAGAATGAAAGAGATCAAATGACCGTGAGAAAAGCTCAGATACGTGGAGTGGTACTTCAGAGCATTTACTGGACACTTTTGAAACGCTTTCAGGACAAGGATGGTGGTGGAATGGTTCTTGTTTTTGTCAGTTGGTCCGTTGCCTCACCCTCACCTTTGAACATTATGAGATATTATTAATATCGTGAATATTATTGGGACAAGGACAGCGCAATAATCGAAGTATCGACCCTTAGTGTAGAGAAGAGCAGAGTAGCATTGGTGCTAGGCTTTCACCGTTGTCCAAAATCACAATACAACAAGTCACAGGACTGTACTGTACCCTCGGCAAAGCCAAAATATTCTAACAGCAAGGCAGATTTTAATATATGCAGTGTACTGCATATGGACGTAGATCTGTTTACCACTATTGTTTCTGTTTATCTGTCACACCAGTGACACACATTTATACGCTGCTTGCTAGGCACACAACAGATGTAGGCAGGAGGAAGAATATAGCAGCTTCTCACCAGGAAGGAAAATAAAAACAACCCAATCACGCCAGGGTTTCATGATCAATCAAGAATAGCTTAAAACTAATTTAAGACTTATCTAACTTGTGACTGTTGTTTGTCATCCAAATACAAGCTCGTAATGACATTGTAGCTATTGATTCCAATACATGCCAGGAAAAGGAAACCGAGAGTTAAGATCCAATATGGAGGACACAGACAGAGAGTTCAAATCCAATATGGAGGACACCCAGACAGAGAGTTAAGATCCAATAGAGAGGACACCCAGACACAGAGTTAAGATCCAATATGGAGGACACCCTGACACAGAGTTAAGATCCAATATGGAGGACACCCAGACTGTAGCTGTCTCGCTGCATTCAGCCAGGTGCTATCAGCAGGTCACTGGATGGAGCTAAAGCTGCATACTTGTAATGCAGGGCTGATGTTGCTGTTCTGTCTAGCACAGAAACGCCTCCACCACCACACTCGCTCACACAAAGCAATACATACAGAGATAGGTCCCTCTGATAGGTGCTACTGAGAAACCAATTCTGCCTCTCAACCAATGCCTATACCCTCTCTTCCTCCTGACAGTTGTATTTTTCAATTCTGTGCTGTTGCTGTGGCCGGTTGATGTGTTCAGGAACGAGATACAGACGCGCCAGCACACGTTTCTGTCAATGACCAGGAGTCTTTCAAAGGAAACGTATCTGACGTCTCGACCCCGAGCAGGAAAACAATGGAACCTGTAGAATGTTAAGAGAGTTGAAGACAAAGACACCCACCATCGCCAGACTGACGCCTTTCAGAGACGAAGGCCATATGAAGTCTGAATCCAGTCCTACCAAGCCTCTTTTGAAGAGGCATTGTTTCCCTTCTCGGTCTGAAAGGTTCTGATATATATGGGTGTCCGTGTAGCAGTGGACCCAACAAGGTAGCGGGGGGGGGGGGAGTCTCCAAATAAGATGAACAAAAAAGAGTCAGGTAGAGTCAGAAATGAATGGTGGCTTGGCCCCTAAATTATATATATAATGCCCTCGAAATTGGGTGGTGTGGGGCTTTAAATGCCCCCGTCATCCTGATTTTCTCAATTATATATCTTTGAATATTGGTCCATCATGCAGAGAAAACATAAGGTATTTCCCAACATTTGATAAAATTGTCCTGGAAAGGATTCAAAAGGCTCCCGAAACTCGGCTGTGGAGTGTTTGTGAATGATGGCTGGTTTAAGTAGCCTCACCTGGCCTGACTGATTGGACTCTGGGCCTGCTCACCTGTTGTGCACTGAGTAATCAATGTGCACAGGTTAAAGCAGCCCTCACCCCACACACTCAGGGAGATCTCCTGCATGGCAGCATGGAGCACCATCTGTCTGTGTCATTGTCCTTCAAACTCTGCAATAAACCGGTTTTCAGCGTCACCACCCTGTGTCCTGACTTTGGAGGCGCCCAGTGAAAGCCATCTAGGTGGAATGTGGCAGCCACCTAGGTGGCGTGTAATGGATGACATTGCTACATTGGCATTCTGGTAGAAAATAAGGTAATTCCCTACCCTGCTGTCAGGTAATATAACTGTGAGGCAGCCAGGCTCCTTACCCTCTCCCCAGACCGCGGTCTCTTCTTGGGCCGGCTCGGCACAGAGTCCTCCTTGGGGTTGTTGTCGATGGCCCAGTAGGATCCCTGCAGGGGGAGGGAAACAACGTGTTCAACAGCCTAAACGACCCATCTGAATAAAAACACTGTCCGTCCTCCAGTGTCATGATGCCCTAATGGCACTTTTAGGTTGCTGTGATGTCACGACAGGGTATTTGTAGTGTTTTTTTTTTTTATCATCCCATGGCTGTAATTCATTTCCACACATTGAGTCAAGTAAAGTCAATTGTATTTATATAAACCGTAATCACAGTTCCAGTCTCAACGGCTTCACAGGTCACATTATACAAACCCTCTCTTAAGGGCCATCGACCAAAACCCCCAAAAGGTAGGAAACACAGAATAGATCCCTCCTTCAAGGGATGGCTAGGAGTGCAATAGATGCCAGCTATTCAGTTTTAAAATACAACATAGAGCAATACAAAGCAGTAATGAAGGTTATGTAAGATTAAGTTATTACTTATTTAACATTTACTCATTCATTTGTGCGCTAACATCTTCTCTGGTTTCTCAAGCCTGCTGTGAAGCTGCCTCATTCACTCCAATGGGAGAAAAAAATAAAAATGAAAACAATACTACTTCACATCAGGTAAACTCATCGCATCCGTCTTTATTCCTTTACCCCGGGTCTGTAGCCAATCGATTCCCACCAGACCAAATTCTGTGTTGTGGTTTCTTCCCGAGGTGGGGGTGGGGGAGGGGGGGGGGGGGGGGGGGGGGTGTTCTTTCCCTTAGCCGTGAAATCTGCTGAAATCCATTGGACACGCCACGCAAAAAAAAAACAAAGCAAAAAGAAACCCAACGCAGCCGCCTCCTTAAGACATACAAGGTGAAGCAGAGGAAATCAATTGTTTTTAGGTCCTTTATTTTCTCCACTATTATTTTTTTTTGCGCTACCTTCTTGTTTTCTTTTCCCTTCCCTTGCTCGTCTACTTCTCTTCAGGGGTCTAGAGCAGCCCACCGGCCTCAGTGGATTCAAGTCAGTGCAACACACACACATGCACGCGCACGCATGCAAACGCACGATCACACACACACACGGACACACACACACACATACACACACACACACAAACGCACACATACTGTATACACACTTCCAAGCACACACACAAATGCACACACAGACACAAACGCACACACCAACACACACACACAAACACACACACACCTTCTCCCATCGTCTCCTCCCCCTGTTCCGAGTGAGCTCCCCGTCTCAGTCGGCCTGCACCACACAGCCAATTAATACCAGACCCATGCATGATTTAGTTCACCCACTCGCACAGCGCAACCCACTCACACTCAGCCACCCCTTGCTGAGCTATCGATTGGTTCGATCCTGGGGCCAAATTAAGGTGCCGGTCAGGTCCAAGTCAGGTTAATGGGGGGGGGGGGGGGGGGGGGGGGGGGGGTGCTGCTGCTGTAGTATAGCTGGGTGATCTTTTTGTGTGTTTTCTCAGAATCTTTGTAGAATTGTGGTCTCTCTTCTCAAGCCCAAGGATTCAGTTTGAATTATTTAAGCTCACTTCCTTCTCAATTCATTTTTCAATGGCCAAACCATACCCACCGTAAACCCCCCACCCCCCCACACACACATACATACATACACACACACACACACACACACACACACACACACCCTCCGTCGCCACACACACACAAATCCCCAGGCACACACACACACACACACACACACACACACACACACACACACACACACACACAAAAGAGGTAAAATAAATTGCCCGAGAAGTTTTGTCAAAATGTGAAAAGTTTTTGCTGAGGGTGTTTGTCAAAATGGCGGAAAGCCTTTTCAGTAAAATGCAGACCTTTAAACTTGTATTTAAAAAAACAGATGAAGGTCACGCTTCACTGATCTACAATAATTACACACTTCCTTCCTTTGAAAAGCAACTATTTCGATTCAAATTCTGCAATCAGGATCACACCGCTTTTAAAATGCCTTTTAAAATGGCATCGCACACACCAAGGTGCTCTTGTGCGATTAGCATGTATACACACAAACACACATGTAGGAGCACATAGATATTTTAGATACATACAGGGCGGGAGAGAGAGCGGTAGAAAGAAATAGAGAGAGGTAGCAAAACCTAGATAGACAGAGAGAGCGAGAGAGAGAGGGGTAGAGAGACATAGAGAGAGAGAGTGAGAGCGAGCGAGCGAGAGAGAGAGAGGGGTAGAGAGAGAGAGAGAGAGGCAGAGAGAGAGGGGGGCAGAGAGACATAGAGAGAGGTAGAGAAGGGTAGATAGCGAGCAGGCTAATAGAACACAACAGATAGCTGGGCCGGTGTATTATTATACTTATTATTTATTAGTCCCTGTACCACATTATTACTTGGCAGAATCAATATGTGAAGAGCAGCCGTGAACAGCCAACA
Organism: Lota lota; assembly: GCA_026745465.1. Taxonomy (NCBI): domain Eukaryota; kingdom Metazoa; phylum Chordata; class Actinopteri; order Gadiformes; family Lotidae; genus Lota; species Lota lota. The sequence goes on along the minus strand of JACYXH010000472.1, from coordinate 976,002 downwards.
CTGCATCAGGCATTCAGCACAGGCACCTATGGAGCTAGAAATTGCTTTTAAGCGCAGACTATGTGTGTGTGTGTGTGTGTGTGTGTGTGTGTGTGTGTGTGTGTGTGTGTGAATGAATGCGGAAAGGGGCGTCTCTGTGTGTGTGTGTTGATGTTTGTGTATATTTAACAACACACACATACAAACACACACACACACATGTGCGCATGCACACACACACGTACACAGCCTCACAGTACGAGCGTGTCCTAACACATGAAGACTAACATCTCCTCCGTGATATGGGTGGGAGTGTGAATAGCCTTGTGTTGCCACAGTCAAGGTGAGCCGTTCAACGTTCTCTTATTAGTGCACAAGATGGACTCACTTTCCCAGGGTCGTCTTTGGAGCGAGGCACTTTGAGAAAACACTTGTTCAAGGACAGGTTGTGTCGTATGGAGTTCTGTGGGAGAGAGACGCAGAGGGAGGGAGACAGAGTTGAGAAAGAGAGAGGGGAGACAAAAGGCGTAAATAGAGTTAAGAATTTACAGTTAAGAAAAAAAATTTGCTCATAATTTCTTCAAATTCTCAATCTCTCGTTGAGCAAAACTAATGTCCATTCAAACACCCTCAAATGTGTGTGTGTGTGTGTGTGTGCGCGTGTGTGTTAAATTTAATTCACTTTGAGTGTGTTTGTGCATGCCTCCATGCTTGCATGTGAGAAATTAACAGTTGGATTAAGCATGAACCAAAAAAAGGTGTGTCCGTGTTTCAGAGCGAGAGAAAGAGAGAGAGAGAAAGGGGGAGAGACAGGGGGGGAGAGAGACAGAGGGAGAGAGAGAGAGGGGGAGAGAGAGGGAGAGAAAGAGAAAGGAGGAGAGAGAGAGAGAGGGAGAGAGGGAGAGAGAGAGAGGGAGAGTGAGAGAGGGAGAGAGAGAGAGGGAGAGGGAGAGTGAGAGAGCGAGCTAACCTGACATGAACCTGTTCTGCTCAAGGCTCCCAAGCTCATCTTCTGCTACTAATTAACACTACTGGGGAGGAGGAGGAAAGGAGGAAGAGGAGGAGAAGAAGGAGGAGTAGGAGAGGAAGATAAGAAGAAGAGGGGAGGACGAAGAGAGGAAGAGGAGGAGAATGAGGAGGAGGAGAGGAGAACGAGGAGGATGAAGAGAAGGAGGAGGAGAGGAATAGGAGCAAGAGGAGGAGGTGGAGGAGGAAGAGGAGGAGAGGAAGAAGAGGGGAGAAGGAGGAAAGGAACAGAAGGAGGAGGAGGAGGAGTAAGAGGAGGATGAGGAAGATGAAGAGGAGGAGGAGAAAGATCTACTCTTGAACTCACAATCTTGGTATTTATCTATTCATCCATCTATCCATTCATCCAGCTATCTGTCTCCCTCTCAATCTAATTAAGTGCATAAGGATGTCTATACTGTGTGTTTGTCATTTACACAAGTGTAATCCTCTCAGATTAAATTACGCTTCATCCATTTAAACCCAGCGGTCATCAGTGACCACATTAACACACACACGCATGCACGCACGCACGCACGCGCGCGCACACACACACACACATCCCCCCACACACACCCCCCAACAAACCCCAACATCCACAAACACCCATACACACACACAGACACATTTCCAGACACACCTCCCAACAGTCTCCAACATCCACAAACACACACACACAAACTCCAACACACACGCACACTCTGATGAATGAGCGAAATGGCTGGCTGAGTCCATGCCCAGCCAGCTCCTAGCAGATCAGTCAGTGAGTAGCATCCACGGGTTATTTAGGGTCTTTAGGAGGCTTCTGCTTCCACATGTCTCAGAGTCTGTCAGCGCATATCAATGAGTCCATGTGACTCAGGACTCCATACATCACATCATTATGTTGCTGTTGGATGAAATAATTGAAGCAGTTTATCCATACTAATACAATATGGGGCCCGATGTCTGCACCCTAACCAGTAAGCATGCTAGAGCAAGATGGGTAACACATGCCTGGTGCTTAATAAAGACATACCAAAAATGTACTGTAAATCACTTTGGATTAAAGCATCAGCTCAATGAAAAATGCTAAGTTTTTTAGATACATAGGCTCAAATGCAATATGATTATCAGGCAAAAGGATTCTGCATGATTTAGCACCGGTACGTGAGAACTATTCAATCTGTCTCCGATGAACATACAAACTCAACACAAATGTACAAACCAAACACGACCGCTTACGCAGTGCCTGCAGATTAGCTTAGATCATATGTTTGGTTCCGCAATTGTACTACTGTGTCTGCTGAGTTTTGCACAAGCATTTCAACCGTATATGAAGTTGTGTGTGTGTTCACTTGAGTTTAAAGCAGAATTAATTGGTTTTCGGCATGACCTCATTAAGAGGTGAGGTATTGTGAACTTAGAATAGATCACTGAAGCAGGGTAGATGTAAGCTAACTCTACAGTCTGCTGTATGGAAGAGAAGAGGGAGGGAGGGAGGGAGGGAGGGAGGGAGGGAGGGAGGGAGGGAGGGAGGGAGGGAGGGAGGGAGGGAGGGAGGGAGGGAGGGAGGGAGGGGAGAAGAAGGCATCCAGGAGGTGTTGTTAGTGGTGGAGAAGAGTGTGTGTGGATTGGACTATGTGTGTGTGTGTGTGTGTGTGTGTGTGTGTGTGTGCGCGTGTGTGTATGTCATCACGATAGAGGGAGTATTGGGATATGGAGAGATTAGGTAAAAGAGGATAAGATAAAAAAGGATGAAATAAGCGAGGTGAAAGCCAGGTTAGTTGCTACTGGTTAGTTTGTGTGTCTGTGGCTGTGTATCTGTCAACCTCTGTGTGAGTGTGTATGTGTGTATATTTCTGTGTGTGTGTGTGTGTGTGTGTGTGTGTGTGTGTGTATGTGTGTGGGCATGCACGAACGTGTGTGTGTGATGATGATGGAGCCAGCGGCAGATGCTCTGTCAGGGTTGAGGCAATAGAGAGGAAATGTGGCAGGCACGCAAGTGTATGTGCGTGCGCGTGTGTATGTGTGTGTGTGTTTGTGTGTTCACTGTGTACGTGCATTTGTGTGTAATGGTGTGTGCATATTCACTCAGGAACGGGGTCACATGGAGTAGATTAGAGTTACATAAGTGTGTAGTCGCTAAGATTTAGGCCATGCAACTGTGGGGCAACCTGAAATAACATTGTATGGACAGATAATATGGTGTTAGGCAGTCATATCTTTCTGACTGAGCTGTCTTCATCAACATGCTATTTTGAATTATTACTTATTATTAGATTCAATTATAAGAAATGTGTGCAGGCTCAGTGAACATAATATACAGCCATCTGGTCCTGAGAGGTATGACTAGCTAACTAGCATTACTAACTAACTAACTTTCACTCTTGACTAATTTACTAGCATTCTAAACTAACTGCAGCATTCTTAACAAACCAACACACATTCTGTACAATTTCTACAGAAGCTAGCATGAAAATGTTTTCATATGCTAACATCAAAACATTAGTCACAATTCACTAGATCCTCCGTTACCAATAATGCTGAATAAGCATGAACGCGCCTCGCCACGAATGTAAACATTAGCAGTAGCACTTGATTCCAAAAGGTGGACGTGCTAATGCCATTGTTTACATTCGTGGCAAGGGTGCACTCACGCTCTTCGGCAGAAGTGACACAAAGTAATTTTGACAAATTCCTGTAGGTTTCAGTTAAACAAGCAGATACTGTTATAATGGTTTGAGCACCAAATCCAGTATTGTCCTTTAAAGGTGCAGAAAAGAGTAAAAAGAAAGAGTAAATTGCACCCAAGTGCAAAATTAAAAAGGTTGCATTGTAAGATCCAATGTCATCTTGTGCATTACTTAAATTCAACTACCCATTACTTCTATTGTAATCCATTTAGCTCCACCTTGTAGCTTTAAGTTGAGGTGAAACAACCTTTTATCAAATGGGGTTTGGGTCCCAGAATCAAGACTGGGAAGGTCGTAGCGAACCCCAACTGAGACGCCAGCTCTCCGTCTCTGTGGTGAGACACTGGGGTCACACAGGTCAAGTCTGCTGGATGGAGGACAGACCATGAAACTCTGGAACCATGAAACACAAACTATACCTTCACACAAACAAATACACACACATGTGCACGTGCGCACACACACACACACACACACTCTTGCTCGCAAGCACGCACGCACGCACACACACACACTCTTGCTCGCAAGCACGCACGCACGTACGCACACACACACGCACACACATACTCACACACACACACTGAGCAGTATATAGCAATGTCTCTCTCCTCCCATGCCCTTGAATACGGAGGCATTACAGCTGTAGTTAGAGAACAAACAGCAGGACGGAGAGAAAGACGGCAGTACCAAGGAAAACATCGGTGAGATAGCTAGGTTTTCCAACAACATATCAACGTCGGCCATGCAATTACTGCAGTATCTATATAGTTATTTAAATATTTGTCATCTTTCATGGTGTTTCATCTTTCTGACTTCATCAACATTTCCATCAAATTATAAAAAATGAATGCAGGCACAGTGAACATAGTATACAGCCGGGTCCTAGTCCTGAGAGGTATGAAGAATTAACAAATTCTTAACCAATTAAATAGCACTCTAACCAACTCACTAACTTAAGGTGATTTTGTAGGCTATTTTTAATTGCTAGTTAGTTGTTCTGGTCATCTTTTATCCAAAGCAAATTTTATCCAAGCAATTTTTTTTCGTGAGCTATTTCGCACTGTTTAATCCCAAAGATATTCACCTATTTAACAGTACAAAGTATTCAAATTTATTTTGAAATGCTTCTTCAATCTAATTAATTTTGTTGAAATTAAGTAGACAAATAAATCACCTTAGGGAAGAGAGAGAGAGGCTATTTTTTCAAAACACCAGGCAGAGGAACTGAGCAGTCTGAAACTTTTACCTAACCTTCACTCTGCAGTGCAACAAAGAGAGAAGTGCTAATGGGGGGGACACAGAGAGGGGTGGGGCGGGGGGAGGAGTTGAAGTACGGGTGAAGTTGAGAAGCAAGGTGCATGAGGCAGACAATAGAGAGAGAGAGGGAGGGAGGGGGGAGAGAAAGAGGGATGCACAATGGAGACTAAGCTAGAGAGAGCGAGGGGGAGAGAGAAAGAGAGCACAAGAGACGGATAGGGAGAGAGAGAGCCAACAACAGAGAGAGAGAGCGAAAGAGAGAGGTGCACAATAGAGACAAAGATAGAGCGGGCGAGAGAGAGAGAGTGCAAGAGAGAGAGAGAGAGAGAGAGAGAGGTAGAGAGCAAGAGAGGGATTGAGAGAGAATAAAGACAGAGCCATCGCTGGCGTCTGGATGGGGATATGGGGGGAGGAGGGAGGGAGGTGGGGGTATGCCTGCATACGGACAGGTGTCTCAGAAGTGAGTTGCTCAGAACGGGGTCTGTGAACATCCACCAAGCGGCCCATTATACCCTGGCAGGCGGGGAGTGACAGCCAGTCGCTGCAGCGTCAGGGTGGGATCCACCGCTTCAAAGTCTTATACATATTCATCTCACTTGATGGACCCTTCACCTGTGTGTGTGCGTGCGTGTGTGTGTGTGTGTGTGTGTGTGTGTGTGTGTGTGTGTGTGTGTGTGTGTGTGTGTGAATGTGTGTGCATGTGAGTGCGTGAAGGCATGTGAACGCATGTGCTTGAGTGTGTGTGATGAACATGCACCCTCACACACGCACACACACACACACACACACACACACACACGCAGGTTCATACGCGCCTACAGCCACACTGGCATGCACGTCGCTCACACACAGGCACACTCACATGCACGCACACACGGAAGTGCTTCACAAGTAATCTATAGAATAGATGTGCATAAGTGTGTGTGTGTGTGTTGGTTTCAGCCTCTGTGTGTATATGCAATTGTTTCTGCCGTATGCCAATATATGGGAAAACCGATTTTGTGTGCAATGTGCATGTGTTTGCTTTTTTCAACTTACCACTGTTGTGCCCCTATGCACGTGTATGTAAATTCAAAGGGGTGTTAAGAGTCTTCTTGAGGATGTGTACGTGTTCATGTTAGTATGCTGTTAGCATGCATGCTGATGGTATTACAAAGCATCTCAAGATAAATAGTTGCTGCTATCTAAGTGGCTGTTGCGCTGAGCTCCAGCAGAGTTAGCATAGCAACAGTAAGTATCATGGTAGCTACCGTTAATACTAGTAATTACATGCATGAATCATTATTATGTATATTAATACTATTAATGACAATTAGTATGATGAATTACTATTAATGCTATTGAATACTAATACTGTGATGTTGATGAGAATGTACCTACTGCACAATAATACACATTTCAAGACATAATGATATAACAAGGTCAGAAGACATCGAAAGGTCATAGTACTGTAGTCACGGTATACTCTGGGCTAATGTTCCACCATGGAAACATTTCATTAATTAATGAAACTTTTTATGTTCTCAACAAAAAACTTAGAAAATAAATAAATAAATAACACATTTCCCATTAAGCCGTAGTTTTAACTGTCATACAGGGACCCATTAGAACCGCCACGCGCCGGCCCGTTCTGTAGTCCTGTGGGGCTGTGGGGTCTAAAGGTGGTAAGCTTCGTGTACATTATAATTTCTTGCTCTCTCCAGAGGGGCTACAAGCCTATTATTAGCAGCATGGAGAGCGCATGCTAGGGGCCCTGGGTGGATGGAGACGGATCCGAGGGGCCCTGGATGGCATCCAGAACCTTAAGGAGATAGCAGGGGAAATGCCTGGCTTTTAATTAAGAATTTAATACTGAGACAGCTATTAGTGATTAGTGTGTAATTAAAAGCTTGTGCCGTGTTGAATGTGCGCACATATAATTAATAGCTGTGCGCAATGGTGTGTGTATGGGGGGGAGGGGTGAATGTGTGTGTGTGTGTATGGGGGGGTGCGTGTGTGTGGGGGGGTGTGTGTGTGTGTATGTGGGTGTGTGTATGTGTGTGTATGTATTTGTGTGTGTGTATGTGTGTGTATGTGGGTGTGTGTGTGTGTACGTGGGTGTGTGTGTGCGTGTGTAGATGTGTGTGTTTGCATGCCAAATGTCTTTACCCGCACACGTGACACATCTGTAATCGAGCAATGACTCCATGCCAGGAGTTTAGCGAGTTGCGTTTAATTTAAAGGAGGGATTAACCGATTATTGCCAAGACCCTCACTATATCACTGGGCTTGTGGACGGTATCTTATTCACTTTGGCATGTTTATAGAAAATGCTTGCAAGGTAGTGCATATTCCAGTTTGACTGTTAGTCGATTTAAGCACTGTAGCAGTGTCGGTGCTTCTACTACTAATCGGGTTCTTGAATGAAGCAATCAGCGATGGTGAGGAGTCTTTATTACAGGGGTGGAGGGGACACCGAGTGCCCAACCTGCACGGACAAGACGTATAATACACGTTATTATTTATCTACTCAAAACCCCCCCCCCCGCGATCATCCACTATGATCGCACGGACCAGGACCCGACCTCACTGTAAGAGAGAGAGCACAACACACCGTCAGTATTTATGTCCTGCTTTCTCATTATGCTCACCTCCCACAGCTGCGTCTGTTCCCCCGATTGAGCCACCCTGCCCCCCCCCCCCCCTGTCTGTAGCCGACGCCAAGCCACGCCCCCTTCACACCACAAGCACATTTCCAAATAAACACATTTTTGATTCTACTAATTGTTGACGAAGATATCTTTCTTTTTTATTACAATGTGACTTGTGTATTTAACGTCCATTTCAACTGAGAGCATTTGATTTATTGATTGCTGTTGGGATGTAAAGATAAACTCAACAAATGACAAATATGCTTCTAAAATAAATTGCCTACCCTAACATGAAATTACTTTATCACTTCAAAAACATTTGATTGCTTCTGACCCTTAGGCTGGCAGCCCAAACACACACACATGAACACACACACACATACACAGTCACACACATTTGCACACGCAGACATATGTACACACACATATGCACACAAGCACGCACACACATGCACACGCACATGCACACAGACACAGACACACACATACACACACACACACACCTAAAGTAATCAGACAGGACAGGCTGGTGCATGTAAACCTAGGATGTCAGGATGCACATGTAACGGCTACACGCGTGTTCCTAGAGTGATGGGCGTGTTTGTGTGTGTGTGTGTGTGTGTGTGTGTGTGTGCGTGGGGGTGGGGTGGGTGAGGCATGTTCTCAGCCTGCAGGGGGGATCAAGGCTGCTTGCATCATCATCCCCCCCCAACACACATCTCTCCTCTAGAGGCAAACACATGATGTCTGGATCCACTGCTGGGAAGAGACAGACACACACACACACACACAGACACACATATACACACACACACACACACACACACACACACACAGATGCACAGACACACACACACAGGCACACACGAACACACACATACACACTAACATTCTGACACACAAATGCACACACAGAAACACTCACATACTGACATACGTGTGCACTGCAAACACATATGCACATTACAGAAACACAGGCACACACGCAAACACACAACGTGCAAATAAACACACACACACACAAAAACATTTGCGTGCCAACATGCACACAGACACACACACGCACATTCAAATGCACAAGAAAACAGGCAAACACACAAAAAACACAGAAACAAATCTGACACATGAAAGTGCATAATCGCCAAGATAAATCCATTATTAACTAGTGTTACTTTATGGAACTGTGCTAAATATGAATGAGTTTGTTAGTGAACATTTTTCCAATCCTCTGAAGAGGCTGCAGGGCATCTGCAACCACGGCGACGGCCGGCATCAGAGACCCCTATACATCCTGCGAGATCATACCAGCCACTTTTCGTCCTCTCCCCATCTCTAGTTTCCCCACCATGCAGACATCAACGCTACAACGTTACGGGTTAGCATAATGTTAGCATAGCGTTAGCCGAGCGCCGCTTCATATATCAGGTGATGCTCTGTGACATCCCATGCTCTGCCCAGGCCCAGGAGGCCAGCGTTTGCCCTTTGCAGCGTCACATTAGGGCCGTGCTAATCTGCAGGCAATTAAGCCGAGCTATGTGGAAGCTAGCCTGTGGCGACAGGGAGAGGAGGTCATGGGTCAATGTTTTGGCTAGCGCTGGCAGCCACGCCAGTGCTTGCAAGGGCAAAGCGTAGCGTTTTGGAGATGGGAAATAGTAGAGAAAATGTCACCTCATAACATCGTTGCTACCACTGCTACTGCTACTACTACTACTACTACTACTACTACTACTACTACTACCACTACTACTACTACTACCACCACTACTACTACTACTACTACTACTACTACTACTACTACTACTACTACTACTACTACTACTACTACTATGGCTCTTACTTATAATAATAAAAGAAAATAATCCACCAACTAATTCATTTATATACACATATATTTATGTATTGTTTGTATTCATATATACATATGATATGTTCTGTGTATATATATGTTAGTTTCTAACTCCTAGCTAACACTAGGACTGAAAAATCCATTTTATTCTTAGTCACCTCTGTTTCCCAGGCAGTAAACACCACTTTTTATCTGTAGCCTACAAGGCCTATGTTGTTGTTTTTTACCCTGCACCAAATGCTTTACATATTTTGGCTTTTGCTAATTTTTTCTTCTACCATGACCTCATATTTGTATAATGTGTGAGAAAAAAAAGGAGAAGCACAGAGGGAGAAGAAAAGTGGCTTGTGTATGTACATGGTTATTATGGTCTGTCGAGGGCGCTATGGTGGTTAAAGTGGAGGAACACGTGGGTGTGAAAGGGCCGAGAGGGCCTGGGAAACCAAAGGCCAGAGGTCAAAGCGCCAGGCTAACGCCGCACATCAAAGAGCCACCGGAGAAGCTAGCTATACAGTCTGTAGTTAAATGGGTTTTAATTCCCTTTCACTTCAAAAACACTGAAATGTTTCTGCGTTGCTGTTGTTGTGACATACAACTCATACAGTTATATTCTGGCATTGAATCTACATGATCACAAATAGTTTGTTTGATATTTTGTAATGAATATATATCTTCTTACTTTTGCCTCATATAATGTCTATATTGTGCTATTATCATCCTTTATGGAATGCATCAAGTAGTGTGTATATATATATATATATATATATATATATATATATATATATATATATATATATATATATATATATATATATGTATAAGGGCTGTCCCACTCTTTCACTGGATGCCGGCCCAAAGTGTAAAAAAAACAGGAAAATCAAATCACCTTATCTCAATGATATCTTTGTATTGTGGATACTTCATTCCAATACCCCATTTTATCCAAAAACCTGCATAGATGTCCATACATCACATGAGGAAAATAATGGGAGAAATAAAATACTTTACTTGAACAAAGTAGGAAAACTGAAAACAGCAACAGCAACAGCAACAGCACCAATTGGCTGGCAGCAGCAACTCAAGACTGAACACTCAAAGTGGACCAAGCCCAGGTGAGACTATACTCAACGTGGCTTCAATAGGACCAGGCCCAGGTGAGACTATACTCAACGTGGCTTCAATAGGACCAGGCCCAGGTGAGACTATACTCAATGTGGCTTCAATAGGACCAGGCCCAGGTGAGACTATACTCAACGTGGCTTCAATAGGACCAGGCCCAGGTGAGACTATACTCAACGTGGCTTCAATAGGACCAAGCCCAGGTGAGACTATACTCAACGTGGCTTCAATAGGACCAGGCCCAGGTGAGACTATACTCAACGTGGCTTCATTAGATAGTACCAGGCCCAGATGAGACGTTACTCAACATGGCTTCAATAGGTGACCCAGGAGAGACTATACTTAACGTGGCTTCAGTGCGACACGGTCCAAGTGAGGGACTCGCGCAGTGACTCCTCAAACCACATCCGTTACTTCCTCCGCGAAAGAAATCCACTCAGCCACTTGTCATGACCTCTTGCGCCGAGAGCTCACTCGACTATGGAGTCGCTACGGCGACGGCGGTCCCATGACCTTGACGAGCTAGCTGATTATTAAGGCGGGATGGACGGCCGCAGCTAATGGGCACAGGAGTGCCCGTGCGTTGAGTGTGTATGTATGTGTGTGTGTGTGTTAAGTGATTGAGTGTCCGTGACAAAAGTCAGCCAAAGTATGTGAGGGGGCAGTATGTGAGTGAGTGAGTGAGTGAGTGAGTAAGTGAGTGAGGGAGTGAGTGAGGCAGTGAGTGAGTATGGACATGTGTTGTGTATGAATCCAGTGTGTGTTTGTGTGTCCTGATTTTAATAATGTGCTGAATGTAGCGGGTGTTTAGGTGTGTATCACTTGTATGAATATGGCTGTGTGTGTGGGTGTGTGTGTGTGTGTGTGTTGTCCTGGTTTCAACCCTACCATTGCTGCACTCTCACATTATCATACAGAGCAGACAGAGTGCGTGTGTAGGATAGTAATACTCTCCTCTCCCTTTCCTCTCCCCTCCTCTCCTCCCCTCTCCCTCCTCTCCTCCCGTCTCCTCTCTGTGTCTCCTCTCTCTCCCTTTCTTCTCCCCTTCTCTCCTTCACTGTGTCCACTTCTCTCCTCCTCTCATCCCTCTCCTCTCCTCTCCCTCCCCATCTCCTCTCCTCTCCTCTCCTCCCTCTCCATCTCCTATCTCTGTCTCCTCTCCCTTTCCTCTCCCATCCTCTCCTTCACTCTGTCCTCTCCTCTACTCCTCTCCTTCCTCTCCGTCTCCATCTCTTCTACCTTTCCTCGCTCCTCCTCTCCTCCCATCTCCCTCTCTTCTACTCTCGCTCTCTCTCTCTTCCCCCCCTCTCCAATTTCACCTCTCTCATCCCCTCCCGCTTTCTCTTTCTTTCACTCTCCCTCGTTCTCTCTCCTTTCCCCTCTCTGTCACTGTATCGCTGTGTCTCTCACTCCCTCTGTCTCTCTTTCACTCATTCGCTCCCTCTGTCTCTCATTTCATCCCTCTCCCCCCTCTGTCTCTGTCACCCCTGTCTCTGTCACCCCTCTCTCTCTCTCTCTCTCTCTCTCTCTCTCTCTCTCTCTCTCTCTCTCTCTCTCTCTCTCTCTGTCTCTCTCTGTCTCTCTCTGTCTCTCTCTTGCTGTCTCACCCGTCCACTCGCCTGCTGAGCAGTCGATATGCAATCTGTAGACTCCACACGTACGTAAGTGGAAGTCTATCTGTGTGTGTGTGTTCGGCTGTTTGTGTGTGTGTATGTCTGTGTCCAAGGGTGTGTATACTCAAATGGGATATAGGTTGAAGGGTTATGTCCAAGTGTGTGTCTGTGTGTGTGTGTGTGTGTGCACGTGTGAATGCTTAGCGTGTAATCTTCATTCATGTAGAATAGGGAGGCGGGGGGTGGGGGGTGGGGGGTGGGAGGGGTGGCATGTATAATATTTCTTCTCTCTGAGCGTCTTTCGTACAACTCGCAATCAGACAAAAGTGTGCAATCAGACAAGAGAGAAAGAAAGGCCTTTTAAAGCTTGTACATACACTGTGTGTGTGTGTGTGTGTGTGTGTGTGTGTGGGGGGGGGGGGGGGGGGGGGGGGCAAACTGTCATCACAGATGACAGCCAGACAACCTCTCCGCGCTCCGTGTCGGCGTGCTACCGCGCACAGCTGACAGCAATCACCTGAACTGGAATGAACCGGACTTGCGTAACATCCCCCCCGTGATGGGCCCGTGGCCGGCTCTGACCCCGCCCGCGCTACGGGTCAAACGTGCAGCGGCCGGCCTACGTGGTCCGGTAGGTTCCATGGAAACCAGGGGAAGGTGTGTTGTGAAAGCATCGTTCCGACTGTCTCTGTTTGGATTATTAGGAGTTTGGTGGATGTATTTGTTTGACACTCTCCACGCAGACACAAGTGAAATCCTACGAATATATACGATTTTTCAACATTTGTGATTGTTACAATTGAAATGCCAGAATTCTAAGCAACAATACACGAAAAGCCATTCGCCAAAACCCAAACTGTTTTCAAAACAGATTCCCTGTCATATCAAATATGAAACAGATGTATAGCAATGCATTAAGACACAATGCATATTCATGTATCACACCTTGTGCTAGGGGAATAATAACTTCATGTGTCACTGATCACTCTGCACTCTCAAAATATTTCCACAGGTGAGCAAGACGAAACTGAGAAAGTCAACAATATGTGCAAAAGTGTTCCACCAAAAAAAAAAACATTATTACTCTTCCGATAATCAGTTACACAGTAACCAAAACAACAGATAGGGGGGGTTACATGATTAGATGCCAAAACAGCCAATCGCAGCAGCCCGTGGGGGCTACACAGGGACACAGCATGGAGGGTCTCTCCATGTACCCACCAGCTTCCCACTGAAAGGTAAACTCATTTACTAAGCCTCCACACGCAGGTCTGAAGCCCTGCCAGGTGAGTGCTGGCTCGTACCGCCGCCTAGCTCGTCTGAGGCGCTGGCGGGCGTAGCGGTGGTGCGGGAAGCGTGCATGGAAGATTACAGATGGGGAGCCCGTACAGGTTAGTCGAAAGGAAGGAGACAGAGAGATAGAGAGACATCCAGAGGGAGAGGTGGAGAGTGAGAGCGAGAGAGACAGAGAGAGAGAGAGAGAGAGAGAGAGAGAGAGAGAGAGAGAGAGAGAGAGAGAGAGAGAGAGAGAGAGAGAGAGAGAGAGAGAGAGAGAGAGAGAGAGAGAGAGACAGAGAGAGAGAGAGAGAGAGAGAGAGAGAGAGAGAGAGAGAGAGAGAGAGAGAGAGAGAGCGGGGAGGAAGGAAAATAGCAATGGAAAAATAGGAGAGAACAGAGAGAACAGATTTGGCAAAAAAAGAGGGAGGAAAAATAACGAGAGAGAGAGAGAGAGAGAGAGAGAGAGAGAGAGGGGAAAAAAGCATCTTGTTTGGGGGAAAATATGCCATAGATAAAATGGGCGATAGTTTGCAGCCTCTTGACGGTTGTCAGTAGAGAAAGAGAGAGAGAGAGAAAGTGAGAGAGAGAGAGATTGTGAGAGAATGAGAAACAGAGACCAAGAGAGAGAGAGAGAGAGAGACAGAGAGAGAGACAGAGAGAGAGCAAGAGAGAGAGCAAGAGAGAGAGAGACAGAGAGACGTGCCGTCGGTCTCCTTCTTCACTAATAAGGTAGAGAAGTCCCCAGACACAACCGTGGGGAGCCATTCATCTATCTCCAATAACATGGCGGGCTCTTCCTGCTCTTATTGCCTGGGATTTCTCATGGCAAGATTTACATAGGGATTTAATAACGTTGTCTGAAGCAGACGGCAGGCATCTGTCAATCAAAACCCTCGGCTCCAAGAAAAGGTTTGCTGTGTGCCGCGCGGGTTTGGTTTTCATCATTAGCTCGGCTACACGGCGAAGCATTAGCCGAATTCCATATCCCAATTTCCATAGAAATCTCAATCTCTCTCTCTCTCTTTCCATCTCTCACTCACTCACTCACTTTCTGTCACAGGCCAATTCTCTGCATCTTTCTCTTGCTCTCTCTCTCTCTCTGTCAACTCCACATCCTTCACCTTTGTATTCACGATAAGGCTACCTTTCTCTCTTTCTCTCTCTCGATGTCTCACTCACTTTCTGTCCAATTCTCTCTCTCCCAATTTATGTCTCTCGCCCTCTCACTCTCCCCCTTCCCCTCTCTGCCTCTCAACCCACTGCCTCCTTCACATTCACAATAAGGCTCTCTATTTCTTTCTCGCTCTCTCTCTTTCTCTGTCTCTCTTTCCCTCTCTTTCTCTCTATCTTCCTTCACGTCCATCTCCTTCACATTCCCAATAAGTCCATCTTTCTCTCTCTCAATGTCTCTCTCTCTCTTTCACTCTCTAACTCTCTCTCCCCATCTCTCTCTCTCTCCGAACTCATAACAATAAAACAATAATTCCTTTCCTTGGCGGGGTCCTACCTTCCAGCCGCTGCCCGCCTCTCGGTAGTAGGGGAAGTTGTCACAGATCCACTGGTAGATCTCGCTGAGAGTCATCCTCTTGCGCGCCGAGCCGTTGATGGCGAACGTGATGAGGCTGGCATAGCTGTAGGGCGGCTTGCCGTCGCGGTGCTGCGTGGCCGCCTCCTCGGGGTCCAGCGTGGCCCCAGGCTCCAGCTGGACCCCGCCCTTCTTCCCCACCGGCGCCGGTGCCGCTACACTGTGTCCCAGCGCCTGCTGCTGGGGCTGGGCCTGCTGCTGCTGCTGCTGCTGCTGGTGGCGGTGCTGGTGGTGTCCATGGTGGAGGTGCCCCGGGTGGTGGAGGTGGTGGTGGTGGTGGTGGTGGAGGAGGGGATGCGGGTGGTTGCCATGGTGATGGTGATGGTGGTGGTGGTTGCCGGCGTCTGCCTTCTGGATGGCCGACATCATGCTGAGCTGGGGGAGCCAATCCATGGAGGTGAGACTGCTCTCCAGTTCAGAGGTCATCCTGGAGAGGGGGAGGGGACAGGGATCAGGGGGGGGGGGGGGGGGGGGGGGACAGGAGAAGGGAGGGGGAGGGGGGTCACACGAGACGGAGCAGGAGGGGGGAGATCTGCGGTGTGAGGAGGCGGAAGAGGAGTTGGGGAGGAGGAGGAGGAGGAGGAGGAGGAGGAGGAGGAGGAGGAGGAGGAGGGGACGTTGATTCACAGAGATGCTGCTCTAGTGCCGTGCCCCTGGTTCACGTCTGGAAAAGAGAGAGAGTAAGAGACAAAGAGAGAGAGAGAGTGAGAGACAAAGAGAGAGAGAGAGTGAGAGAGAGGCATAGAGAGAGAGAGGGTGAGAGAAAGACAGAGAGACATAGAGAGAGGCTTGTTTATTCCATCTGTTTATCTCATTCAACTGAAATGTTTCAATTTGTCATGTGGCTCCCAACACGCAGGGCTTCTTGAGTCTAATATTAGACTTGCAGAAGTCTAAGGATACTCATTCAGAGTATCCTTGTAACTTTATCAATCAATACTACAGAGCACAAAAACCCAAAATAGACATAAACAGCAACTATTTTCCATCTTTAAAAAATATAGATATAAAACAGAGTACAAGTCATCCCGTGTGTCTCACACTTTCCGGTCCGTTCCATCTCTCGGCGGGCCAAAGCATCTGGGGAATTCACAGAGGAAGAGGAGGATGAAGGCCGACTCCTTCCTCGCTGCATGTTGTCGAGTCGTTCATTCAGCCGCTGCAACACACAACCAAGCACAGCGCGGCGCAACACGGCGGTGGTGAGCTACAGCCTTCATGAGATATTAATACTACACAACCTCGCCGTCCATCCGGACCGGGTATTTAAAACTCTATCTCTCTGTCTGTCTCTCTCTGTCTGTCTCTTTCTGTTTGTGTCTCTCTCTCTGTCTGTGTCTCTCTCTCTCTGTCTGTGTCTCTCTCTCTGTCTGTGTCTCTCTCTCTGTCTGTATGTTTCTCTCTCTGTCTCTTGGTGTGTGTGTGTGTGTCTCTCTCTCTCTCTCTCTCTCTCTCTCTCTCTCTCTCTCTCTCTCTCTCTCTCTCTCTCTCTCTCTCTGTGTCTGTTTCTCTCTCTCTCTCTCTCTCTCTCTCTCTCTCTCTCTCTCTCTCTCTCTCTCTCTCTCTCTCTCTCTCTCTCTCTCTCTCTCTCTGTGTGTCTGTTTCTCTCTCTCTCTCTCTCTCTCTCTCTCTCTCTCTCTCTCTCTCTCTCTCTCTCTCTCTCTCTGTGTTCTGTCTCTCCGGCGCTGCTCTTCCTGTCACTCTGGTTTCCCCCCTCTACAGTGGAAACGGGAATTGGATCTGTGGAGTGACTAAAATCTGGGGAATTGTTTTCACGAATGTCTGCCAAACAGAGGTGAGGGTGCTGGGGTTTGGGGGGGGGGGGGGGGCTGTGGAAGCGTAAGGGGGGAGGGGGAGTGAGTTCTAAGCCTCTGCAGAAGGAGCTGAAACATTTGTCCCATTTTTTTTTCTCCAATAAGATGAACTCCCCTTCGACTCTTCCCCTCCCCCCCTGCCCCCCCCCCCCCGTCCCCACCCCTATTCTCCCAACCGTCGTGTCTCACTCTCCTGTCAATTCCATGCCCCCCCACACTCACCCTCCAACACCCCTGACCCCTCTAGCCTAAACAAACAATGAAGGTCAGCCCCCTCTGCAATTGAACTTGTTGGTTACTTGAGAGTGGGTCTACATGTATAATCTGGACTGGAGGGACGACTGGTACGTACCTTCTTGGAAGGGGGCAGGGGTGGGATGGGTTGGTGGGGGGGGTGTAAAGAGACTTGTGTGAAATACTTTAAAGCGATACTCCACCCAAGAATAGCCTGGAATGTCGGAAGGGAAAGCGGTTGCACTGCCATCCCCAATCAATTTCACAGAACAAAATTGCAAAATGGCATCCAAACATCCGTAGAAACTTCTGTTTTTAGCTTGCATAGGCTATGCATCTATATCGTGAAACATTATCTCCAATATTCAGCCCTATGGTCAGTAGACCATCGGGCTAACACTTTTTCTTTTGGTTTCCAATTATGCGGTTTAGCTCGACTGGTAGAGCACGGCGTTAACCTTGGCAGGGTTGAGAGGTTCAAATCCTTTTTTTACTCAATAATACAGTGAGGGCCCTTCCATGCACGCCCTGTGGCGTGCACTCACTGAATGTTTCATCATGGCAGACGAGAGGAGTTTGGGACCTACTGACTGATACGATCGCACAAGCAGCAGGACTCTGGAAAGTTTGGAGCAAACATTTTTAATCCGATTGTGTTGTTGTTGCAATTGTTGCTTGGGATCGATCCCCAGTCATTGTATGAGCAATGGCTGGAACATTTGGGAGCCCTATTCGCCAAAATGTGATTACACACAACCATTTCAATGGCATTTACCAGGAAATGATGGGTGGCAAATGGGAAGGAATTGATCAAACAACTTTTAAACTAACTCCTTCTAAGGTCGTGGTGTATTCCACCACCACAGCGTAAATCCAGACAAATGGAAAGCAATACTGAAGGCCTGGAAACCTGGCTGGCCTCAAGCTTTGTACTAACACCAGTGGCCCATCATTTGATTTACTGAACTCAGAGTTTCAAGATAGTATCGGTGATCAATGGGTTCAGGAGGATTCCACTTGATCTAACACTCAAATCCATAACAACGATGGAGTCTATACAAATGATCTCCTGCTTGATGCCCTTAAAAGAAATGTGCACCATGGGAAATACGAGTCCGCCCAGAATTCAGGGCAATCCAAAAAACGTTGCTGCCCAGCGGGCCAAACGCAAACTCTTAAACCCTGACCAGCTAAGAGTTAACCGCCATTGAATGTATCCGATCTCCTCGGGATATACATCGCCTTTTTCCCTCCTTAAAAAAACAACAACAACCTTCATCCTGCATCCTACGAAATAACCCCTGTTTGTCCTTCAACAACAAAGCAACGAAAGGCCCACGCATTCTCCATTCACGGTCCCTGTAACTCATCTCGCTGGGAGAGCACTTCAATGGGCTTCTTGCCTACTGGGGGGAGGGGGGAACACAAACCCCTGTGCCTCTCCTCCTCTCCACTGATCCCCCCTGGAGATCTATAAGCACCAGGAGGTATAAGACTGGGAGAAATACTCCATGCCTGCAACACACACAAACCCCTCGCTTAATTACTAGTAGCAGAAAAATAAATGTTTAGAACACATTCACCACGCCAGGGAGTGGAAGAAAAGAGATGGAGGGAGGGGAGAGAAGAGGGAGTGGAGAAGGGGGAGAGGGGAGGGAGGAGGGAAAGACGAGGGAGAGAGAAAGGAGGGAGAAAAGTGGGAGAGAGGAAAGCAAGGGGGAGAGAGGGAAGAGGGAGGGATATGCCCGATAAAAGGCCAACCCCTCCTCCTCCTCCTCCTCCCCCTCCTTCGAAATCCCAGGAAGCCATCATAATTAGTACACTTTTTTCTCGCTGAAGGGAAGTTAGTGGTGGTATGTGTGTGTGTGTGTGTGTGTGGGTGTGTGTGTCGGGGAAGAGAAAAGCACAACAGCATATACTTATTTTCTTCTCATTAAAAGGAGGACTCAAACTGCAAATCAACGCGCCACAAGCCCCAGCCTGCTGTGTCTCCTTAGCTGCTGCTGTTGTTGTCGGGGAGTTTGGAAGCGTGGGCATGCTAGCGCTGCGCGGCGGCAGCGGCGTAGCTACGTTAGCCTAGCGGGAAGCTACACTGATGACTAATCCAAAGCAGAGAACACGGGGGAAAGGAGGCGGGTGAAAATGGAGGAGGTGGTGTTGGTAGGTGGAGTAGATGGAGGTGGAGATGGTAGGGGGTGTAGCGTAGTAGAACCACTTGGCTTCTGGGGAAAGAGGGCCATGAATGGGGGCCTAGAGGGGACTAGCTACCCGGTCGACTCAGGACGTGTCCACACTGCACTGGATGAAGCGAAAAGGCGCTGGTTTTTCATCCATCGAAAGTTTTCAGCAAGTGCACACTTTCCCTCATCCTTCACCGATCACGACAATTATACGTCCTCAATTTAAGACATACAAGTTTAGCTCATCCACACAGCAATGCAATAGCAATGTTTTTCTAGTGGGTGTTTTTATCCACGTTGGATACCACTTTCAAAAAGCCCTGTTTACCGTTGTTGGAATTGCAGCCTAGTGTGTACGATAGGCCTAAACAGAGACAACAAGATCCGTTTTCAGATGTACCCGGCGTGCAGCAGAGGCCGCAGCGACCAGCTCAGAGTGGCTAGGTTGACCTTGGTACGCTGTCTTCATGCCGTTAGAGGCTTCCGTCTCTGAGTCCCCCTACTCTGGGAAGCGAGACAACAATGCTGATATAGAAGAGTACGTGTATGTATGCACGATTGCACATACTGTACATGTCCTCTGAGTTTGCTTCATTCGTGAACTGAATTCCAATGTGTAGAAGGTGAAGTGGTGTACGGTTTGAAAGCCATGAACGGCAGTTTCAATATCTGTTATTGTACCAAAGGAATTTTAGGTGAAACTGTGAAATTTTGTCAAGGGGTGTTGGGTCAGGCAGGCTGACCGGACTTAAGAGTTGTTTTTTAGGACTTCAGCACGTGTTGGACTGCACATTTCATTCAATCCACATTCAGTGTGTGTTTGGGTGCATGTGTGTGTTGACCTTGGCAATTGCTGTCATTGATTTTATTTTAGTTGTATCTTCAAGAGAATGGCCCCAATCCAAGTTCAACTGTCAAAATCCTTTGAATCTTTTTTTTACGAACATCGCTATATCTTTAAAACCAAAGACTATAAACTGATTATAAACTGAACAATTCAAGAGTTTGAAACTGCAGAGAAGGAGCAGAGCATGAGCAGATATGTATGCATGATACTGCATAAAGACAAGCTCCCCATACACAAATTCAAATGTTGTGTTCAATGTCCATCTGAGTTTTAGATGCAGGAAGTGCCTGCAAATTCTCGCTCCACACAGAGTGCTCTATGGTCACGCTACAAATTAGACAAACAGATGCAACTGAGATGCAATTACATCAGGGACAGTTTAACAGGCTTTACTTTCTTAGTTCTTGTGCTCCTGCCAGATATACGTCCTTTGATGCACAGACCACAATATACAAGCCACATACTTTAGTGGTGCAAAGAACCCAACTCTGCAAGGCTATGGAGAGACTTTTAAACGTATCTTCGCAAAAACTGGTCTGATAACCTCAGAGGTCATTGATTTTATTTTTTTAACCACTTTGACTTGTTGCAGTGCATAGCATAATAATAATTATAATTAACTGCATTTATATAGCGCTTTTCAAGGCATCCAAGGCGCTTTACATAGTGAGTGTTTGTGTGTATTCGTGTGTGCGTTTTTGTGTGTTTGTACGTGTTTGTGTGCATATTTGTGTGTGTGTGTGTGTGTGTGGGAGGGAGGAGGTTATGACACCTCATCGACCACATAGAGAATTAATCAACATCAATGGCTAACTAAAGATAGGCCTACTGAGTGGTAGGGAGGAACCCAAGGCTGCTGCTGGATGCTCCAGTACGAGGTGCAGGGAGCAGGAGTTGCTATTATGCATCCCCAAAGTTTGAGGTGGTTGACGATGATCTTTATTATTAAATTATTACACTAAAACTGCTAAATGTCAAATAACATATTACAAATTCACACAGCACTTTAAAATATGTACAAAATGGTTTATAATAATAACTACCTGCCAGGCTTTTACAAAAGAATAGCACAAGCAATTAATGAGAAACAAAGAAGAGAGCTGTGATTTTGGACATTAGTGATTACTGGAAACTGAAAACTATTCATTGAACTTCAATACATCACTTTCTCAAGAAGATGGATCTTGCCCCTTTAAAGAGTTTTGTGGGTTTGTGTGTGAGTTGTTGTTGTTGTTGTGGTTGTTGTGTGATTGAATGTATTCAACCATTAGACTTGGTGGCTGTGATGCACTCACTCAGCTGAATGCATCACTAACAGCTAACAGCCCCCTGCTGCTCGCAGGCTTTTAAACCGAGCTGAAGCTTTGCGCTTCTGCATTTTAATAGAGAACTTTGAATGGAGTGAAGGAATGGAAGGGTGGGGGGGTGGGGGGGTGAGTAGGGGGGTTGGGTGCTGCGGCGGAGGCACAAGAAGAAAAAGGAATCAAAATATTTTCAGACGAAAGCACAAAAGTAACCACAAACATACCTGTGTGCCTGACCGAGGGGGGTCTCCAGGGAATGGGGGGGGGGGGGAGAGAGGCTCAACATGTCAAAAGAATTGCTGTAGGCAAGCAAGGCCGTGTCCAGATATGTGGGCCATTCAAGACGTGAGAGAAAAGAGGGGTCCAAGAAGCCAAATCCGACATCTTAATTACTTTCCTTTGCAGTGGCAGAAAACGTGCAGCTGAATAGGTTCAATTATCATGCGTCGGGCCACTCCGTTGGCCTTGTGCTGGGCAGTCACTCCTCGCTCAATGACGCCAACATCCGTAATTATCATTCCACGCTACGTGCGTGCAGTCATCGAGACCCGAGGCGACACGGGTGCCGACGAGGGAGGACTAATCATGTTTCGGGGGATGGGCCTTGAAAATCAGGTGGTTAAGGTAAGTGTGTGTGTGTGTGTGTGTGTGTGTGTGTGTGTGTGTGTGTGTGTGTTTGAAATCATATACAAATATACATGATGGTGGAAATGAAGTAGTTAGGGTTTACTTAGAAAAAGAATAATGGGAGTTGAGATCAGATTATCACCCAGAGGTTTGGAGCTCAGCCTGTTATTTCATGCCACACGGTGAAGGAATATGAATGAAAGGTGTGTCGTTGCCACGCAAGGTTTTCAAACCATTGAAATGTGCACCTCTCCAAGACCGTCAATCCTCCCATTGGAGGCCCAGTAGATCACCATGAGATACCCCTGAGTAGCACTGGAGGAGCCCCAACTAAATATTTAACTTCAGCCCACACTGAACACAACCCCTGGGAAGATCTACCCAAGTATAGAAGAAGTTAGCAACCAGGTAGGGGACTTACCGTTATTGATAAAAAAAAACCAATGAGATTCGAGATTCCGGGGGAGAAAATAAAACCTCATATTTTGTCATAAATAAAACATACGAGTGCGGCATTTCAGTACACTCCCAGCGAGAGAATCCCCAGAGACAGCACGAGACTGTGCGTGAACCCGCACTTAGTGCTGTAAAAGGGGGTTATGGCTCAGTAGCGTCACTGCTGGTACCCTAGACACTGGATACGATCGCCGTATCCAGTCCCACATCCAGCATCGCCTCCCTCCTCTTTAAAAATGCATTAATTTCCAACAGAAATAGATGAAAGGAACCAACAACGCCAACCTTAAAAAGTTAGTGGGCTTGGTGAATAGCATTAATAATGGAAACACGCCCTTGGAAACCTTTAGGCCCTTTCACTTGGGCTTGGGCTTTGTAGAGCTTTCTAATGGGGAGTCATTTACATTTTTTTTTGTTTTTACATGTAGGCTATTACAACTTTTGGATGGTTGTTTCAGAATTACATTGTTTTAAATGCAAATTGGTTAGAAATTGTTAGTCATTAAAACCGATGTGATGTGATGTGGGGTTGGGGAGAAACGCAGGCTTTCACACACAAAGTTCACGCTTTTTGGCACTCAAGCGGTGAGGTTGCCACTGGCCTCGCCGCCGCGGAGTACATCGAGAATGACAGGTCCCTTTCTAAAAGTGATCATCCCTCCATTTCATCTGTTACATCTCTCGCCCTCAAATCAGGGAAATGCCTTTCGAACGGAATCAAAGCTGGATTTTCTTTGACAAGATGAAAGGATTTACTTTTTTTGATTCCAGATGATGTGCTCTTTTCTGTGGCCTGTATGAAGATTACAGTAACCTGGAGCACTCACTGAAACCAAAGCAAACTAAAAATAAAGAGGGAGGGAGAGAGAGAGAGAGAGACAGAGAGAGAGAGAGAGAGAGAGAGAGAGAGAGAGAGAGAGAGAGAGAGAGAGAGAGAGAGAGAGAGAGAGAGAGAGAGAGAGAGAGAGAGAGAGAAATAGGTATCTATTCCAAGTCTCATTTTCACTCTGTGATGAAGGGTATTTTAAGGTAGTGAGTGAACTGAATCATGGGATAATCTGATTAGGGACTTTTGTCTCTGAGGGATTTTAGCTACTGCAACTCGTATCAAATATCCAGAGCACTAACCTTATTCTTGATTATTCAAATATTGCTTTAGTACTCATTTTACTGACTATATCAGATTGTGCATTTTTATGTGATGTATATGATATCCATTTTAATCCAACTATAAGATTCGATTTTACTGTAATTCCAATTCCTCATTTAGTAAGGACATTACTTTAACTCTATGAGCACTAAATAATAAAAAATTATCTTAAACATATCACCTACATGCCCACAGTTTATTGTCTCTCATATTTGATTGTGTTCTCATTTGAATTTATCATAGGATACATGTTCTATTATTTACATTTCATATCGATTTTTG
Source organism: Lota lota (assembly GCA_026745465.1). Taxonomy (NCBI): domain Eukaryota; kingdom Metazoa; phylum Chordata; class Actinopteri; order Gadiformes; family Lotidae; genus Lota; species Lota lota. Next base: position 952,121 of record JACYXH010000472.1, on the reverse strand, counting down.
TAGACTGTCCATTTAAACCTGAGAGCCATTTTGAAATAAAAAAAAGTCACACATGAACACATGAAATCAGACTAGCGGTTAAAATGTCTAGTAAAAGTAATAGCTATCTAAAAAATATGTATTTTGAAATCATGAATTATGAATATATGAACCAGAAAACCGGCGCATGTACTCAGACATCATACAAACAAACAAACAAAGGTTAGAACATTATTCCAGGTAATAGCATTCATATGCAGAGGTGAGCCTGTGTCTGTTCAGTCGGATAAAGACTATAGTTGAGGCGGGTGAATATGTTATTCACTGCACGGACCACAGACTGGAGACAGTGGCTTGAAGCTGTGATCTTACATATCTTGGTTCAATATTGTTTTCTGGAGTTTTTATGTTGTAATAAAGACCACTCAGGCGGGCACAGAGTGCATCACCTGTCAATATGTATTACTACACACCCATGAAAAGGTTTAAATATAAATATTGAGATATCAAATTCCGTTTTTCTTTTTCTTTCTTCATTTCTATGAAAATGCCTTTGTATGCCAAAAGACTATAATACTCTTTGTCAATACTCTTTTCTCTTATATTTACTTCCGTTTGTTATTGGGTATCGCAACGATTGAACCCTATTTTGTTGAAACTCTGTTTGGTAAATCATACTTTCGGGAATACGAAGCAAAAAGATAAAGAATCTGCTTGACACTATCTTTAACTCATCAATTTTGTAAATAGATTATTGATTGTGATGAATATGGGGGCAGACAACCCTAAATGACGATGAATGACACTGGCATATGGTTAAGTGGGTCTTTATCAACGGCAAAACGATTGAAAATTCCTACGGTCCACAAATAGCTGTTAGTTCAACTTTCGAAAAAGTCACGAACTCAAAACTCATTTCTTAGCAACGCATTTGCTGACATTGACGATAATTACAACGACCTTTCTGATGATAAAACACAAATCAGAACCGGAGAAAAGAAAAAAACATTACGTCCCAGCATGATTCACACAATTCGGCATAAAACATTTTAATGAGGCATTTAGGGGTCTACAAGTGATCTATTGAGAGTGTCTACAATGGCAATCAACACTGAGTGTGGCAGCTGTTCCGCAATTAAAAAGCCAAATTACCCTCAATCAACACCATTTAAGGGTGCGCGTAAATCTCAGCACAAATAATGATGAGAGAAATGTGTTCAGACAGCTCTCATCTTGATAAGAATTAAAGACGCTTCCAAATCAGGGACATCATGATCTCCTCTCGCGCATCACAATCTTGGTGTCTTTGTTGCACTTTCTTTTATTTTCACGAGGACTACTGCGCTATGATTTTATTTGTTTTTTGAGAGACACTTTTGTTATTTCCCACCTCAATATCTGTTCATGGCTGTTCAGGTCATAGTTCAGCTGAACATAAGGTCCTAGTTCATCTTTACCGCAGTTTGTTTTCTGTTTCACGGTTTGTTGTGTTATGTCTTTGTTTTATTTTATTGTATTATCATGGATTAAAATAAGAAAGACGTGAGAGGCAGGATAGTTATGTGTTCAACACCACGCTGAAAGTTAGACTACTAGGTTCGATCCCCAAAGTCTGCAGTATACCTGTAGGCTTTCTTGAGCAAGATGCCCCTTACCCCTACCTGCAACTTAACGACTAATTTCAATCATGTCGCTTTGGATAAAAAGCCTCAGCTAAATTACTAAACGGTGAATCCGGAGTCGCACACCTACTATGTCTACCTCATGGGTTTAAAATCTCAGGCATGTTTATCGATTTTTGTTTTTAAGTTTTATGCATGTTAAAAAACTTGAACATGCATGTTAGTGTGTTTGTGTACAATGTAATAATCCTATAATACAGAGGTAATATATCAGTGTAGTTAAAATGGCCATTAACCATAGCCTGTTTTCCAGAAGCACTGCATCACAGGCCCTGCTTGGTATTTAGCACTGCCTCACAATGTGAAGAAGTGGGTGTGTCCTCTATTCATTCATAGTAAATGCACTCAACTGTGCAGAACAGAACAGACTGTGGTATATGAACCATCATCAAATATGACTGTCATGCACTACTGGAAATTAGTGGTAAAAATGATGGGTTACTTACATCACGTCAAAATGTAATTACACTCTTTAATACATTATTTTCAATGCGACATGTTATGTAAAGGTCTAAAAGCCTCCCCTTGCTCCCAGTCGTCCATCCACCTTCAAGTCGTTCATTCACCGCTCACACACATTCACTATAATACATTTACAAGATGGCCGAGATGCACCTGAGAGAGTCAGCAACGGACTACAACTTGAGACGTACGCCATTCGTAAGGATTGACCGACAACAAGGTAATTCTTCACTTATTCACTACAGCTCTGCTCTGAGCCGGACCGGTCTCCAAGTCAGGTACCTTCACTGATGAGGATCAGCCAACAAAACCCAGAGCTGTGACAAACACAGAGACGATCTTCAATGAAGATAACCTGCATTCTGTCCTGCAAGATAAGATGTCCTGCAATCCTTCAGGACCCAACCTACCCATTCCACATTCTGTGCTCATTTGCCAAAAGCAGAGAAAGTTATAACATTATTTAAAATTACCACAGGTACCACACTCCATATCACTGAAGGAAACCATGACCGTTATGGCACCCTTGCGTCATGCTAACAGGCAGCTAGGATAACAGCTAGCAAAAACCCTCCAGAATGTGGCGCAATCATCCATCATGGGCATTTTGAGAACCAAACCCTCTGACCCCGCCTTTAAAAATAGCTTTCAGATTATTCCCTTCAATTCAGTTTCAGTAAGCCGAGGACAGGTGTGTCAAGTCGACGCTTAATCAGCAGGTGACCAGGTAACCATTTCAGCCAATAAGAGGCTATATTTTCCATGGCAAGTGTTCAACCTATGAAGGGAGTCATCTAATGCAAACCAATGGATGAGTGGTGTTGGGGTTTGGTTCTCCTTAACTGAAAAGGTGCTCTGGAGCATTAGCAAGATGCAGTCACCCAGGATCTACTCGAGGGCAGATAGCCAACAGGTTCAGTGTTCGCCATTAACACTCAAAGTGAAAGGTTTAAACCCAAAGCGCATGTTTAAATGTTGATGCTTTATTTTAATGTGTGCGCTAGTAAATACAAGTGGATAAACTGCATTTCTCTGTGGACCCAAAAAAACGTTTTAACTGGTAACCCTAGTCATAAGCTGAGGCTACTTGAGGTTAACTTCATCTCTTCATCAGAAATAAAGACAAGAGAAAGACAAATACAAAAATGTTAAGACGAGGAAATAGAGGCTGCCTACTGTTAGACCTCTTAGTAAAATGGCTATTAAATTGTGCAATTAAATTGAATTTATGATATTACACTTCGAATTACATATCAAAGTTTCTAAGCGAACCTAATGTTCTATTGGTAAATTTTTTATAGACTAGCCGTGTGGTCGATCGTACCGTCATCCGGTTGGACGTCCGCTAAATGAGTCATTACAATGGACTTCCCTAATGCTTCACGGGTCACAGACTGCACAGGGCGCTGCGTAACTCTAATTCTAACCTCATCACTTAACGTATAATAACTGATTACTGAGGGGTCAGCAATCGGCCAGAAGAGAATGTCAAAATTTGCATCCCTGCTCCCGGATCTGCCTCGGCATCGGCAAGACTCACCCTGAGGAGCGAATGTGCTCAGACTGAGAAACGAGAGCTGACGTTCACATCCTGATCCCAGTCACACTCAGCGCCCCTGCTAGCGGCACTGCTGGAGGCTTCCCACCCACTCTGAGCAACGCTCAACAAACCTGCATCATAACCACGGGGACAGGAGAGTCTATAGTCAGGCTTCCTTAGTAACTCCCAGCTCGCAAGGTTTTGGGTCCGGACCCCATTGTTCACAGTCTACTCGTAGGCATCCGTGAGCCAGATGCCCCCAACCCCAACCTTCTCATTAAAAAATCACTTAGTAGCTTTGGATGAAAGTGTCTGCTAAATAGTGTTTAAATAGTACAGATATATTTCCATTGTCTGCAATGTACCCTTGAGCTGGATACCAAACCCCTACCTGTTCCTAAATAGTAATTTACTGTAAGTCACTTTGGGTAAAAACTTTGGGTACTAAATCACTAAGTAGCAGTCATTCTCCTCACATCAGTGAAATGGCTCTTCACAGCTCCCAAGCAAGCACAGCGGGGGAAAGGACATGTGCCTGACCCACGCTCCCGGGCCAGACAAGCCAGGTCAGAGAGAGGCAGAGACCCCCAGTAAAGGACGGTGTCATCTATGACCCTGAGTGAACAACCTGCAGACTGTGTAAGACCCCAGGATCTAGCCTCCTGCTCAGAGTTAGGGGCCAGGTTTTGTAGATAGCAGTGCACTAGAGGTTAACTACCAGGGGCAGGGAGGGAGCCTTTGCAATATTATAAATTAATATCCCTTCCAAACAACGGCACACCGTTCACGAGGGCGATGGTGAATTGTCTTTGTTGAGTCATTTGGTGAAAGTGTGGTTCATCTGAGGTCCTTATCCTTCCTGTTTTGTATCGTCTGTGGTTTACTTCTGTGGTATTCCGTAGTTTGATTCCGAGTTATTAAATAACAATATTGACCATACATCTTATTGTCATGCAGCTTTGATTTTGATTGCTGAATAGATAAATGGATGACAGAGTGTATTAGATGGGATCCAAATATGATATTATTTTGTATGTCTGTTAATGCTCAATTGTGGAGGCAAGACCAGCAGACAATCAGCATCCGATCGGATCTCCCACAAACAATTCTATTAATTCTATCAATCATACCGCTGTAATAAAAACGATCCATTAGGGCTTGCTCAGTTGTGTCCCACACACATACACTGTGAAAATCCTACAACACACACACACAATGTGAAACTCACACAACACACGCACACACACACACACACCCATTGTGAAAATCCCCCTTGATTACCAGCAACGTGTACTTCTAGTGTCCAAATACATGTCCTGAATATTACACATGCGTAGATACATACATACAAACATACATACATTCAAATATACATAAATACAAACATACATACAAACATACATACATAGATTCACATACACACGCACACACACATACACATATATACATATAGACATATTTACATACATAGCCTACATAGCCTACATAGCCTACATACATACATACATACATACATACATACATACATACATACATACATACATACATACATACATACATACATGCACACACATACACATACACACAAACACACAGTCTACACGTTCATGAGTCTGTATTAAACGTAGAATACTGCGTAGCAACTTTGTAAGAACAACGTTGGTCAAAAGTTTAAGCTTTTGTTTTCACACAAACAATCTGCTGCCCAAAGAAATCATGATAGTCCAATATGCTAAATTGCAGTCCACTAGTTAGCTTTTGCGATAGTGTGCTGTCACTTCAAAAGTGCCCACAGTTGCACCAGTCACCGGCGATACGCATGTATCTGTGCATATTAGCCTACCTATGAAACTTGAATCATCGTGGCAAAAAGTAGCCTCCTAAATGTGACATGATTCGATCATTAGTGCCATAGTTTCGCATTGGCCGCATGCATCTATAAAAATAAAACTTGGGAAAAAATAAGTTTGTATTTCATATAAAAACACAACCCACGTTATTACCATTCAGATTGGAAGAGAGACAACTTGTCACGGCCTGTATTAATTAAACGTCGAGCCCAAGATAATGTGTTCCTATTGAGAGAAATGTCACCCCAAATGATCATATCGGCATTTCAAACCCCTTCAATAAAGGCTGCTTACCCTCTTAGGTTAGTATGAACCGGCAAATTTCTTCAGGTACAGCGGCTCCAGACGCCTATTCTACACTTGAGAATTCCCATTCGAAGACAAAGATTCACCACCGTTACGGTGCCGTGGCTCGAGCTGATTGCAAGTGGCTCTGAAGGCGTCTAATTGGTCAGTCGTGCGGTCATTTAGGTATCATGACATGGACACTTGACCCGCTATTCGGATTTGCGCTCAATCACAAAATCCCGGGTGCATCTACTCCGCTCTCGAGCTAAACCACCGGAACTACTTACAATGCCAGCCGGAGCACGTTGAAGATGAATTCATGCACCACAAAGGGGGGCGGGGGGGGGGGGATCTTATTGACTTAACTAGTTCCTAATTTCAATATTTAATGCGAGGTTCTGCAATGATATGCAGTGATTTAGTGATTTACATACAGTGCACACATACTTGCTGTCACGTCATATAATATATATATATATATATATATATATATATATATATATATATATATATATATATATATATATATATAATTGAAACACACACACACACACACATACATACATAGCCTACATTCATACATTTATACATTCAAACATACACACATACACACATACAGACAAACATGCATGCATGCATACATACATACATACATACATACATACATATGTACATACATGCATACATACAAACATGCATGCATACATACATACAAACATGCATGCATACATACATACATACATGTCTTCACAATTGTGCGCCACTGAAATGACTGGATCAACCCAGTAATTAAGAGTGTCCTTTATATTTAATGCTATATTACTCCCTGTGTAATTCAGGCTCAGCTAATGCAAATATTGAAGACAGAGTAGCCTATATATTTGTTAAAATAATTAAAAGAAAACATAACATTTTATGTTTTTAACAGAAAGGTAATTGTGTGTGTAACATAAAAATATATATAGTTTAGCTTTTAATGTTAGAGAGAATAATAACATGTCAAGGTCTTTAATTTTAACGTTTTAACTAGATTGTAAATAAGATATAGCGCTCTTCCTGGCAAACCCCAATTTGGAAGATCCTAGCATAGCCATACAAATGTCTGATGACAGGGGAAAAGGTATAAACCTCTTCACTATAGCTGTTACAGCGGAATAACAATATAACTCAATGCTGCCTCCAAGAGGTTGGTGGCATCCATTACATCCATTTTTATTTTAATTATTCGTCACATTATTTCAGCAACATTATTGTAGGCCAACTTTCATTTATTATTTGAAATAGGTGGATTGGTTTAGGGATTGTGAAGTTGTGTTGTCTGTTCAGGATTCTTAAGTATAAATTTAATAATATGGTCAAACAATTGTACAATTGTATGGTATTTTTATGTGTACGGGTAACTTCCTCCTTTCAAGCGTAATTGACTCCTTTATTAATAATGTATTTGTCACCGGAGAATAGCTATTTTGTAAACAACCTATAACTAAGTGCAGTCTACAAAACTAACGCTAGAGACCGCACTCAACTAATCACAGCTTGGTAACGATGCATCTCGACTGCCTTGCATTCTGGCAGCCAGCCTCAAGCACAGATGGCGAAGTAATTCCTCCTACCAAACAATAATCGTATTCTATTCAACTGTGAAGTAAACGATGTGCTCATTGAAGGTAGGGTATTTTTCATCTTTTACAGCCTATATAATTTACAGTTCTTATAACTGAATGTGTAATATCGCTTGTTCGCCGCCACAATATTTTGTTTTACTTCTTATTGCTTTATATATTTTATGCACCAATCTCACCAAGATTGCAAATATACTTTAATCTGAAATAAAATAATATATTCAGATCAATGTTTACGTGCCTTCATCAAGCTGCACAGTTGGTTTTATGTGATTTTTTTAATATTGTATTTTTTTATCATGACGTAATGGTGATAATTACGAGAAATTGCTGAGCTCCCTGGCACGTGAACAAGTGTATTGTACATAGGCCTATACAAAAAATCGTATCGCATTGTGTTGGCAATGTCACTCAATCAGTCCTACTAGGTAGCAGAACTTCTGGGGGTAGAGATGGCACAGAGCCTGGGCCGGAAACCAAAAACGGAAATGGGCGGAATTACGCCGTAATTCCTGTTTCGTTGCGGAGATATTCTACTATCTCATATTTTCATGAGTGGAGAAAGCTTTCACAAGAGGATTTAAATACATGTATTTATTCAGTGGCCAGTCTACACGGTACTGATTTGAAACATTGACACTTTTTTACAGTTTACTATTGCTGGCCGAGTTTGTGTTGGCGGTTAATGGCCAATTAAACGCTTACAGAGCTCTGCCTCCAGCAACATGATTGGACAAAATAAATATTAAGCGAAAGAAAGTGAAATGCCCCGTTCACAGATTTGAGCTTGTCTGATATTTATGAGACTATAGTGAATTGTAAACATTGCACACTTGCTCCATTTGACAACTTCAATAGTGAGAAAATTAGATCAAAAAGTGCGCTAAATCAAATGGTGTAACAAAAAATTATTTACGTTTCGATAAGAATATATTGAATATATTAGGCTTATTTTAAATGTGGCATTTAGTTCATCACATTGTATATATATATACATTATTATTATTATTTGATTTGATAAAACAAAGTTGTTGGGTGGCAGGAGGGGGCCCTTAATGTCTGGGGGGGGGGGGGGGGGGGGGGGTGTCCCTGCCCTGCCCTCCGAGCGTTCTCATTGGACAGGGAACCTGGCGCGGTTGTTTTTGCACACGAAGCTCATCTGGAGCCTGCCGCTCGACTATACCAAAGCTAAGAAAGGGTTACTGGTTTTGTGGCTGGTCTCGTGACTCGTGGTTTCAGAATCACATGCAAGAATATAAACAGACATGATATAGGCCACGCATCAACGGATTTAAGAGAACAACGTCGACGACCAAAATAGGATTTTTAATGCTGTATATGATTTGTATTGTTCCCTCAGACGTACAGACGCAGACAAACAGACAGGAACACTAGATAGATGGCCTCACTGTCACCAGACATTCGAAATATAAACTACTAGCCTAAACAACAAAAAAACGCCAACTGAAATCCACACTAAATGCGTTATTTAATGGACCTCTTGTAATGTTTACATATGAACAGGTTTATTGTAATGATTAGTTGCTTACACAAAGAATCCTGCATTCTCTGCCACTTGGGCATGGAGACAGGCGTTGGTACTCGTCAAACCTCCTTGTGTTGCCCGGTCTGAACCGGTTCGGAAAACGCGCGCACTCGTGTGCAAGCGTGCTGCATTTTTTATCTCGTGCACAGATTCGCTGCCTCGACTCCCGCGCCCTCCCTTCGGCCCGAACAATACCCATTGGCTCACGTGCACGGGTTAGTCCACACCTTCTCTTTTCTGATTGGACCTCGGAGGGGCGAAGGCGTTTACGTGCTATATAGTTGCGCTCCCAGTTGCCAATCCGCCCATACCATTGGAGGGTTGTTGACGGCGCGAGAGCGCGGTGGAGTTGCAATCCAAAGCGCGTTCCAGAGACATTTTCGACGTCCACTTTTCAGCACCTTGGATAGCATCCAAAGGAAGTTAGGAAATATCGGTATTTTCAGTGTAATTTATTCACCACATTCTTGTGGTTCTTCAATCTGCCAGACAGCAGGGTAAACCAGTCAACTTTGTGGAGAGTTTCCAGGCGACGGACAGTGGATACTACAACGTCTAGCTCTGGTTGGTTTGCCCCCGTGGGCAAATGTGCTAGTGGTTGCCTCTGCATCGATGGAGAGTTTGATTCGGCAGAATAGATTACGTGCCCCCTACTGAAACAACGAGCGACCACTACCGACGGAGACGTGTTGTGCACTTATACACGCCTGCGAATGAGATGAAAATAGAGTGTGTAACGAAACGTGGTGATTCTAGCTAGCGCGATCCGACCAGCTGCAGCCGAGTGGTGGTGGTGGGCAGGTCCAGCTTGTTAGTGTAGCTAGCTGTTGCTCTCTATTGTGTAAACTCCCGGCCGCTGTCGGATCCCGCGCTGCTGCTGCCGCTGCTGCTAGCGCTACCGCTGCTGCACAACAACCCGGGTGGCTGGATCGACGTGCTATTTCCCTCGGGTTTCAAGCTCGGTTCCACTACATCACATCAATATGTGTTCTCGGGTTTGGTTCGTGACCGACCGCCGTATCCACCAGGAGTATCCTCAGGTCCAGATCCTCCGGGCGCTGAAAGAGCGATGTGTGGAGGAGGATGTTGAATTCCGCTCCCTTCTCATGGACCAGATCGTCCTCACTATCAGCGAGGGACAACTAGGCAAGTATCTTAGATTAATCTGCGGGATTGTTGTCTGATTTATAAGAAATGTACAATCTCTTTTGGGTTTTGTTGATTCATTCGATACACATATCACGTCGTTATAGGCTATTCCATTTGAAGAGGCTAACAGCTAACGGGCATTGTTTGGTAGCTGGAGGCGGCTAGCCCCGCCAGGGAAGCTAAGCTAAGTGTGACGGTGACCGCCTAACCCACTTTCTCGTCTCATCGCTTCGAGACGGTGTGAGCTGTCTGCTGGCTGGCGAGGCAGTTCAACACATGCAAACACTGCACGTGGTCCGTGTACTTTTGGCCGATTTGTAACTATGTGCTGGTAATGAGTAGGCCTAGGTAAGCACCACGATCAGAATACACATATTCCGATACGGTGACAGCTGGATTTCGATTGCTTTTATTTATAACATTGTTTGATATAAAAAAAACGTTTTCTCATTTAAATAAAGTCTCGCGATATCAATTCGTATAACCGTTGTTAAAGAGCCATTACGATTTAAATACTGTTGTGTTTATAACCAACGCTATTTCAGGAGATGCCACGTGTAAAGGGGCGAACATAACGGCACATTAAGACAACCAGATGTGTTTATTGCCATTTGACGTCGCTATGTTTGCTTCTTTTTTTTTTACCAACAACGCCACATAATTGCTAGGCTATTTTGTAATATTGCGTTAATACCCGATGGCGTCGTCGTGACTCGAGTAGTCGATAATGCAGGAACTCATGACAAACAGACGCGCACAGAATTTACCAGAGAGGTGTGAGGTAAGGCCTTTCTTGAGCCTAATGAAAGGGGTCTGGGATTAGCGTTGCTGATTCAATTTTGTTGGTAGGGAAAAACACATTTACAGATTGGGGTGGACATCCAATTAGGGCAAATCTCTCTATGCAACAAATATCGCTATGTAATAGCTTTAATCTGACACTTATCATAGGCTAATCATTAGTGATGCTATACACAAAGAGATGTAAGTGGCTATTACCAGGATGTTGCACACTAAGAGAGATCGTCAAGCACAGTGTAAGATGATAATAACGCTGTATAACAAGTTGCTGTACGTTTTTATGGACTTTTGTTACACTGCCCAGTGCCATGGCATAATTTAATTGTTGATTGTAGGCTGATGTTAAATGTGTTTACAATGCTAACTTAATCAAACAGGAGCCAATTAGAAGAGGGCACACTGACCTACATAGCTAGGTAGGTAGGCAGCTATAGACCTGTGGGGTTGAGGGAGTCACAACAGGAACAGGGTAGTTAGCCTGAACTCCATGTTGACCACACTCAAGGCTTTCCGTGCCACAGCCAAGGGCAAAGGAGGTATAGTTTTGGGTTAGGGTTAAGGAAATATGCATATCGATACCATTTTGAGCTAATATTTGCCTTCTCCTTTAAGTTTGAGTCCAGGTATAAAAAACAAATGCATATTCTTTGTAAACAAACAACTCTTCACATCACTGGGAAGAGATCCATTTCAGACATTACTACTTCAGTGACCCAGTCAGGCTAAAGTCCATCCACTGATGAAGTTAATGAGTTTGCCATGTCCCCAGCGTGTACACACACACACACACACACACACACACACACACACACACACACACACACACACACACACACACACACACACACACACACACACACACACACACACACACACACACACACAATGGCAATCAGCCAATCAGGCTTGTGAACACATTTCACGCCCCAAGATGTGTGTTCAAGGGATGTGCAAAAAAAAGACCAGACGGCTAGGAGGAACAGATCAGACACCACCAGGCAAGCTTTAGAGCCCATTCTCATAAATATACCAGCAGCACAGGATTGAACATTGAATTAGGTATTAAAAAGCACTTTTGGGATTTAGAAACATTTAATCTCGCCCCGTGTGAATATTTACACATTTGATAAAACAAGTATCTGTGGATTTCTCCAAATTTCTACGCTAATGCTAATTTTGCATGTGATCTGAAACAATGTAATGAATTAGGGATTTATTTTTAAGATCTCAATAAGGAGATGGTGTCTTGTGTCTTGGGAGTGAAAGAGAGGGAGCTGTTTCCATAAGAAGCAGGTATTTGAGAGGTGGTGTTTAGGAACCTGGAGGAGAAATCGATCATAACATTTCAAGCTTTTTATTAAGGGTGTAAGAGGATTCCAGCACAAACCAGTCCCACGTCTGGGAGATTCAATTTAGTTCACCTTTTGAAAACACAGCTGGTAGTTTAATTCAAGCATAACAGTGGCCACCATTTTATTGCTTGGACGCACACCAAAACAATGTGACTTTTATAGAATATAACGATGAAGAGACCAATTGACGCACCATTGCACTGGCAGTGATTATACAAGCGAAACGCTTTATAGAGCTGAATGTAAGGGATTTTCAATGCTTGTAGTTTCTGCTCAAACTATGACCTCGTGTATGTTTGTATTTACTCTGCGCCAGTAATCCTATGAAGAGAAGCTAGAAGAGCCTAATTTGACGACTCAAGTGAGTGTCATCTCCATTTGCACGGTCAGATGTATCTATGGGTGTCCTCATCCATTTATGGAAAACACAAAAATACATGAAGATTAAACTGCAATATATTTGTCTTGTCGTTAATCAAATCATTGTTTTTGATCCCATGTTAATGCTGTTAATGGCATAGAAATACAATTCACTGATCACAGGAATGTGGATGTCAGTTTGCTACTTCTGTGGCTATTTTTGCAGAGTAATGGTCACAGCAGCCATGTTGTTGATTGATGATAAGAAAGTAAGTCAAGTTTATTTATATAGCACTCACCGACAAAGGTCGGTGAGTAAAATACAATCTAAACACAGAAAAATGTTAATAAGACATAAAATACTACACAACCAGCATGGTGCTAGCCAAAAGCCTGCCTGCAAAGATGAGTATTTAGCTCTTTTTTAAGTGTCCACAGAGTCCACAGAATGTAGGAGTGTGTATGAGTGCAGAGAAAATGTTTGCCCAGACATTTCTAGCGTTGTCCACAAAGTGAGTGAGAGAGGGATTACAGTCCTCCCTAGAGAACACAGGCACATATGGTGCAGCAGGAGAAACAATGTTGTTAATAACAAAAGTTACTACGGATTTATTTTATTGGATGAGATTAGGTTGGTAAAAGAATAAGCTCTAATATCCTCAACCATGTAGTTCAAAGTAGATAGATCCTTTAAATGCAGACGGTGGACTTGGAGATTTGCAACAAGATTTGTCTTGTGATATTTACGCCTGAAACAACTGATGGTGTCTTTCATCGACGGGGAGGAGATACAGAGGAGGCCAATCTAGATTTAACAGGAGCCACACTTTCCAGAACTACAGAGCAATGCAAATTCAACGACTGCAACAAAACGTCCATATTGTTACACTTTAAAACCAGGCTTCAATCAAACGCTGATAAGTTCTCAGCCGCAAGCTGGTTTATGATCGAGCGAACTGCTTGTGTTACGGGCAGGGGCTCTAGGTTGAAAAGAACAACATCAAACTAGACATGTTGCTGCATGTGCATGCACATGTGTTTTTTCGTCATTGACTTCCATTATAAAAAATAGCTCGGTGAGCACAGTCAGTGGTAATTTTAAGTTGACCCTATGACGTCATTTTGTTAGCCATCAAAACAAAACTTTCCACATTCCACACCAAAATAGGCCATTGGGGCTCTCTGAAGCGGACTTAGGATTGGTTGAATAATGGCAGCTCATTTGCATAATCGTATGTTCACGTAAATCTGCCATAACTCGGCCTATGGTATAACCAAAATAATACCATAAGTTCGGGCAGTATTAAGGAGTATGTGGACCAACTCTTGGGTAATTTGGGTTTACGTGTCACTTTCACAGATTTCTTTCAAGGTTTTCCAAAACTTTCAGGGTACAGCAAAATCTGTCCCGACGGACGTCATGGGTCCTTGAGGCAAAAAGATTCAGCATGTCAAATAAGGCACAGATACCAAGTTACAGAATTGATTATAAAACTGGGTGAGGGGCGCGACCGTATAGGTTTGACCACGAGTTATACCGCCCCCTGTGGTCACAGCGGGACAAAACCTTTTGGAGACCTCCTTACTTCCGGTCTACAAATGGCTATTTAATTTGACAACTCCCAGGTGTTCTGGTTTGGAGTGGTTGATTTGAGTGTTTTTGCCCCATTCACTTACCATATTAAATGTTTATATTATAAATATTAATGATAAGAAAAGTCTCCAATGGTTTGTCTCTAAAAGTAGTAGCACACTGCATTGATATATGCCCGACTTTTTGGTAGTGGTTTGGTGTAAATACCTCAAACTGTAGCAGTAGATAATTACCAACAATCGACGGAAGAAAAATTAAATAAAAATTTCAAATAAACATGATAATAGTGTGGGTTGCTTTTCAGTCACACTAATAAAATACATTCAAGATCATTGACAAGCAGCTCTTCTGGGCAAATACTATCAATATATAGACCATTGGTTGAAACCAGAGTAAATCCAAAGTATCTCCCCAGGTGCGGCCATGGCCGCTTGCCTCCGGGAAAGTTTACCGGAGGAAAATTGCTTTCTCCGCTGGAAAACAATGTAGTGGGTCGCACATGGTGTCTGAGGCGTCTCAAGTGAACACGCCTTTACTGTGGGACCTGTCACATGTTGTGTTAAGTGACTCAGTGAAGTGTTATTGCGAAATTTGGAATTACTGCTGCATGTATTATCGTCAATATAGATTTTGAAATTGCCAACAACGATGACTAAACTCACTCAAATCTGAGAGACAGTCCTATTGAGGCGGGCGGGTGTAAAGTAAAATACAATACAAATGATTCTTACATGTCCCAGCAAGGTCAATATGTTGTGATCACCGGCATTCTTTAGAATCGTGGGATGCACCGAATGCTGAGGTTTGACCCAGCATTAGCACAGCTTGTTAATGAGGAAGAGAGACCACACACACACACACACACACACACACACACACACACACACACACACACACACACACACACACACACACACACACACACACACACACACACACACACACACACACACACACACACACACACTAATCCAGTTACACACACACGCAGTTCATTGATACGTTGGATCTTCTGGCTTGCTGCTGTAACTAAGATAAAATCCAAACAGTGGAAACAATAGTCAACCAGACCACACAGAAAACATGGATGATACAAAACCAAACGCCCGGCACGCCTCTTTATTTTCCATTGACTGAAACGGTCATGAGGGCTGTTTTTTTTACTCGCCTATCCTCGTTTTTTTTTAACGACTCGCTGAAAAAGAAATGGCAGCGATTCACATTTCCGCTCCACTGGCCTACCGTTTGTTCCTCTGGAGATGGGAGAGTCGAGCACAGACAAAGAATACTTTACTTCTTAAGCCCCCTCCTCCCAACACACACACGCACACGCACACACGCACAGCAACCATCCACCCCCAGCTCACACAGTATCACAACTCATTGGTCGCCCACTAGCTGCAGTCTGGTCAGGCACTGAATGGGAAATACTGTGAATCTCTGATTCAGCAGAAGCAAGGAGGGGCAGGTTGGTGGGGTGTGTGGGCGGTGTCTGCCTGGGGTTTTCTATTCACACGCATACTCACACATGTCTACGTGCTCAAAGCTTTCTCACCCGCCATCTCCCTGACCCTTGGAAGCAATAGAGGAAGTACAGGACATGTCTGACCTTTTCCTGCCTCCCTGCATGCAAGAGATCTACGCACACATGCACCTCATACACAACAGTTTTTGAGTTCACAGACAAATCAAATTCTTAGTGAATTTTTTTTTGATGAATTATGTAAATGTGGCATATATTTTTGTTAAGGAATGAACATAGGATGGATCTGTGTGAGCTCTACAGCTCTATCTAACAGGCATAACATGCTACCAACCCTCTTCGGCGTGGTAAAATGCACTGCTAGGTATTGCATGAGGGGATTGATCATGTAGTGTCTGGGGGAGGGGGGTCTGCACTTTGCAGGTAGCCTTCATTCATATGCACATGTACCAGGGAACCTTCCACGACCCCCCACTGAAGCCCCCCCCCCCCCCCCCCCCCCCCCCCCCATTCCATTAGTTACTAAGTTGGTGGGGGTGTGATCCTAAGATGGCTGAAAAAGCAGGTCATAGAGGCAGTGAAGTGCTGTGTCAGATGTCGACAGCCCTGTCTACCTCCTCTATCACTCCTCTTCCCAGTAGTTTCTCTCCTGATGAGCTGTCGTTTCTCAGCAAGTGATTCATTGCTGCTTCTCTGTGTCTAAGCCTTGCCCACTTCATCCCTGTCCCAAAATCATTATATTTGCTTATTTGTATCCATGATAAGAAATTAATAATACATTTTCCAGTAAATAATTGAGCAGGTGTAAATCTGTCCCCTTTCCCACGTAATAAAGAGCCAGCCTTTTAGTCTATAGGAGTTAAAAAGGTTGTTTAATCATGTTCACTAATCATGGGGAGATAGCAAGCATTTCAGCAAATGTAAAATTTTCAGTATTGCATCATTTGAATAGGTACCCTTCCTTTCGACTTTTGTTTAATTGGAAGGGAACGTAAGCTGTTTTTACCATTCTTTGTAACTAAATGGTACCCTGAAGCTCAAAGCTCATAAATGCTAATGTTGTGTCTGTCTGGAATAATCAGCTCTTATTTGGCCTTGGCTCAGCGGTTGCTATGTGACGTATAACTGAGCGTCTTGGACTCAAGTCAGTAGATAATCATAGGAACTGTTATCCAACCTTTATAAATGTTGATTCCGAAGAGGAAAAATAATCCAGAAACTGCAGCATTTCATGGACCCATTAAAACAGGTTGGGGGGGGGGGGGGGCATGCAGATCATGCAGATCTTATCGACTGAACTCAAATGAAACTGTCGAGCAAAGGGATTCTCTCTGTCGTGTGCTGAAGTGTAAATGATCGCCAATCGTTTCCCTGAGGAATCTGAAACCTCCCCAACATATATGGAGCACAAGACAAAGTGCTCCATAGTGCGTTCCTCGAATATGTTCACCGGTGCAATGCCAAGTGAGCCACAAAGGCGACCTACCTTGGCCCTGGGGCCACGGGGATTGGGTATCACATTAGCCGAAACACACACACACACACACACACACACACACACACACACACACACACACACACACACACACACACACACACACAGCAGGCAGGGCGGTTTCCAAATCCTCTTGGTAGCGCGACCAATGAAACTGGCTGGTCTTAAGCTGGCTAAAGCAGTGACTGTACTCTGGCCAGCGGCCATGCAATCCAGTAAATAACCAGAGCAGTAGCCACAGGGTTAGGTTTGGTAGAAACCAGTCTGCACCTTAGCAACCAAATCTTAGAAACCAAAAGAGCCTTTATGACAAAAATAGGAACGCAATAACAATTTCCAGGTGTTTAAGGGCTCTATTATCTACACATGTGTGAGGCATCATGGAGAACTGTTAATGACAAGCGATTGGGTTACGGTGTAGGGAATGTGCTTGTGATGTCGCTGGTTTATTTCTGTGAGAATCAAAACGTGGATATGAAGCCGACTCTAACGGGTGGCCCATTGCGATCTCCCCCTCCTCCCTCCACCCTCTCCAGGTCTGCGGGTGGAACAGGAAGTGGTGACCTCCTACCCCCAGGTGGCGGTGGTGCGCGTGCCCACGCCGTGGGTGCAGTCGGACAGCGACATCACCGTGCTGCGCCACCTGGAGAAGATGGGCTGTCGGCTCATCAACCGGCCCCAGGCTATCCTGAACTGTGTCAACAAGTTCTGGACCTTCCAGGAGCTGGCAGGACACGGGGTCCCCCTGCCTGACACCTTCTCGTACGGTGAGTCAATCCCCTCCCCAATTAGCAGAGCATGGAATGGGTTTATGGTTAGCATGGAATGGTGTTTTGGTTTCCTTTAAATGAGGTGTGGTTAGCATTTAATGGGTTAGAGTTAGCATTGAATGGGGTTGTGGCAAGCACTGAATGGGTTTATTTTTAGTGTTGAATGAGGTGGTTAGCATTAAATGGGGTTATTGTTAGCATTGAATTGGGTTATGGTTAGCGTTGAATGTGGTTATTGATTCGTTAGCATGGAAAGGGTTTGAGTTAGCATTAAATGAGTTCAAGTTAGCATTGAATATTATTGAAAAACTGTGATTGTGTTGCCTACACCCTACTCCAACCACCAACACACATGTTGGCTGTTTGGATCCACCCTTCGGTCACCAGATATTTTTAAATTAGACCCAGTGTTTCTCAAAACATCGGTCTTCAGCCTACACTTTTCCATTCACTGGTTAACAACCTTTGTGTATTGTTTCCCTTTGAGTTGGTGAAACCTCGTCACCACTGAGTGAAAAAACCTGTGACCTCTATTAAAAAAGAAAAGCAACCCAAAGACGGGCTTTCAACACTTTTTGTTTCTTGATAGTTCAACAAAATCTGCAGCATCCATTTTTACCTCAAATTAGTTGTCCACTAATATTTGTAAAATGCAGTCTCAGATATATGTTGGACCTAGAGTCTTAAGTGTGTTGGGATGCATATTTCTCAGTATTTGTGGCATTTGGGCTAGTAAAAAAAAAAAGCTGAGTGCTTTGTACCAACTCGACAAATAAACACCACAGGTAGTAGAACAAGTAATAATTACTTTCCCTCTGCCTTTAAACCGTCAGTCAAATTAGTTTCATTTTAATCCCTGGACCCACATAAGGCTATTTGATGTAGATCGGTAGCAACAGTCAGCCAATCTGGTGTCCAAGCTCGGCTTACACACACACACACACACACACGCACGGACACATGCACACACACGCACGCGCAGCCTCCAATCCCAGACTCCCGTATCGGCAAACAGTTCCCATCGTCTGCGTTGCACGTGTTTCCCTATTCACTGCGATTGCCTTGGATGCCGGTTCAAACCTGTTTCCCAGCACAAGCCGGCGTGCTCGGGAATGCGGCGAACAGGGGGCGGGGGGGCTCTGCATCCCTCCACGTTCACGTGGTCCTCTTTCAAGACGAAACAAAGGGGCAAACGACCCACTGCCGCGCATCGTTTTTATTTTGGGTTCTCTCTCTCTCTCTCTCTCTCTCTCTCTCTCTCTCTCTCTCTCTCTCTCTCTCTCTCTCTCTCTCTCTCTCTCTCTCTCTCTCTCTCTCTCTCTCTCTCTCTCTCTCTCTCTCTCTCTCTCTCTCTCTCTCTCTCTCTCTCTCTCTCTCTCTCTCTCTCTCTCTCTCTCTCTCTCTCTCTCTCTCTCTCTCTCTCTCTCTCTCTCTCTCTCTCTCTCTCTCTCTCTCTCTCTCTCTCTCTCTCTCTCTCTGGAGAAGGAGAGCATGAATTCCATGTGTCCCTCACTGACGAACAGTAGACCAGGCGGTGCATGCAGTGCAACTGGAGGGCTTATGTAACCCCTCCCCCTCCACATCCCCTCGTGATTTTCAGAATAAAAGCTGCAACCGACATACCCCCACCCTCCCTTCCATGCAGCCTGTGACGTGGACTGCAGCAGTCTGACATTTCCTGCGCCGTCTGTGGAAACGCTTGTGTTTTCCCTCCACATGTGGAGGAAAGGGGCTGCTTCTAAGGGGGGAAAATGGCATCTGAACACCGGAAAAAGCCCAAACGGGGACACGCACACTAACACAACATGCACACACACACATATACACACAGAACATGCACTTATACATAACACGGTGTCCACAAGGTGATCCAGTGTCTTCTTATGCCAGAGCCTGCTCAGACCAAAATAAAACCACAACAATAGGACATGGAAAGGAAAGCACCGCAGAGTTTGACGTGCATACACTGATGTCATCTGGTGTGAATCAATAGGGAGCCTGCAGATGGTGCAGCCACTCTCCCTCCCCCCCATCACATCACATGGACCAGGCCGCCCTCCCTCTGTTATGAATTGGTGTGGGCCGTTTCCATAGTAACAAGCTACATTTCCTATCGTAGCTCCCCCTCTCTTTTCCATCTTCTCAGTCAGCTGGGATGTGTGAAGAGCTGGTATCACAATTCAAACAGTTTTCCAAGGTATGTGTGAGGGCGTGGGCGGGGGATTGTGTTGTTGCTATGTTTACGCTTATGCCTTTGTGTTTGTGTGTATGTGTGTGTGTGTGTGTTGGCATATTCTGTCTATACGTCTGTGTGTCTCTGTCTGTCTGTCTGTCTGTCTGTCTGTCTGTCTGTCTGTGTTTGTGTGTGTGTGTTGGTACATTCCCTCTGTACGTGTGTGTGTGTGTGTTTCACAGGTGGCCACGACAACTTCCGCAAGATGATCGACGAGGCCGAGCCCCTGGGCTACCCCGTGGTGGTGAAGAACGCACGCGGCCACCGAGGTGAGACCCCCCCCCCCCCCCTTGTTCCGTCAGCCGTTCCCGCGTTCTCTCACACCGACGCCCTAATGATGGTCAGCCCCCCTCCGACGCACCTCTATAGGGAATTCATCGGTGGCCTGTTGAATGAGAGAGAGGGGGGGGGGGGGGGGAGAGGGCCCCGGGACAAACAAACAAACAGGATGTCAAGACGTCAAGGTCCTTCGGACGCTTGAGAAACTCCACTGATTCCCCCGGTGTTGTTTAATTATTCACCCAGGAGGCTTGATCTGTCTGGGGCCGAATGCTGGACTCACGGCCCCCATCCCCTATGCACTCCATGATCGGGGGCTCTCATGTTGCGTCTCCTGTGGTGGGATGGGGGTAATTTGTGTTTAACCTTTCAGCCCTTGCCCTTTCACCACCCCGACACCTCGTTGGCTCCTCCATTATGCGGGATGGACTTTAGATAGCTCCTCAGTCGTTATGAGGCATTGTAGGGTAAGCAGCCGTTAGCCAAGTAACTTGGCACCCCCCCCCCCCCCACCCCCATCTCCACAGCCTTGTTCTCCCTCCTGCGGTGGGTGACCATTAGCATACTCCAGCTAGGACCTACCTCTATTGTTCATTCAACTGGATGAGGAAAAATAAAGGGTTGGATTATGCTCCAAAGAGAGGTTCATTTGGGTAGCCTTGCAGTGTGTGTGCACGTGCGCACATACATCTCTCACTCTCTCTACATAAATGCATGTGGGTAGCACAGAGCTCGTCACATGCTCCCTCCGTTGATGAACTGTGTCGTAGCGGAAGGTCAGAGGTCACGTCAGCCGGCTGACAGGGCCTTGTGGTGATAATTGGAAGCCGAGTGTTGTAGCCTGTGTGACAAGCTGTTAGCCTTGTGTTGAAGAAAGGGGACAGGGTACTTAATATGAGATTACTGTGTGCTCTGTCATACAGCGCTTCAAATGGCTGCACCGAGAGAAGGGGAACACACACACACACACACACAGTGTCACAACTTAAGGCAACTAACTGTTCTAATGTTAAGAATATATTCCAGAAGAAATGTAAGTTTTTAGTTTTCAAGAATCCCATGTCTTTGTTATTAACAAGTCAATCTTTTCATCTGAAATAATCAAAGAAGAAAGATGGGACCATTCTTAAGATATCTTTCGGGGAATAGCAATTTCAAAGATATTTGTTCTTTAGATACTTTTGTGACTGGCCCCTGGTCTCAACGTTGTACTCATCTGCTTAACCCCTTCCTTACTCCCTCCACCTCCACCCACCCAGGCAAGGCGGTGTTCCTGGCCAGGGACAAGCACCACCTGTCGGACCTGTGTCACCTGATCCGCCATGATGCGCCCTACCTCTTCCAGGAGTACGTGAAGGAGTCGCACGGCCGTGACGTGCGGGTGGTGCTGGTTGGCGGGCGGGTCATCGGGTCCATGCAGCGCTGCTCCACCGATGGACGCATGCAGAGCAACTGCTCCCTGGGTAGGTACTCACCCAGCCTGCACCCTGAGTTGGTAGACACCCAGCCCTCACCCCACCCTAGGTAGGCACACAGCCAGCCCTCACCCCACCCTAGGTAGGCACACACCCAGCCACCCCAGCACCCTGACTAGGTAACAATGACAGGAAGTACCCCCACTTGTTAATAACAAAGACAGGGAGTGCCCCTCCTCTCATTTAGGTATCCATCACATGAAGTACCCCTCCCCCTGGATAACCCCCTCTCCCCCCAGTGGTTAGTTAATGCCACAACAGGAGGTGCTGCCAATGGCTTCTCCCCCCTTCTGACCACAACTTCACCATCTCCAATTTAGAATAGGTTAATGCCTTTTTAAACATATACACCAATGGCTGTGCCTATCTTATCTTCTGATATGTTTAAATGCTGACTATCACTTCTAAAGATATTGTTATGTATTCTTGGAATGGACATGTAGCTGCAACATGATAATACATACACTGGCACAACCAGATTGCCTTTCTGTATTTTGAATCAACCACCTAGCTTCTCTAAGTAGCATTAACCCAAAGATACAAGGATTTAGGCAAATTAGCTGTCTCAGTGCATGGCTGTTGCTGTGAAAACCTGGCATGGGTTTTTAGACCTGGAGTCTACTCCAGGATGTCAGTGAGAATGAGATTCTCTGCCTGTCCTGGAGTGTAGTGTACAGGTGGTTAGGGTGTTGAACTCTCAGTCACAAGGCACTGGGTTTGATGACCAATGTCTGCATGAGCAAGAAGACTAACCCCTACCTGCTCCTTAATGAGCTGCATCTAAATTCACTGTGAGTTGCTTTACTATTATAACGTCTGCTTCATAGTATATAATAAGGATTGTCCTTACTGGCTTTCCTTACTCAAGTGGCTTTACGGGCTCCTCCAACACCTGGACACTGGTAGATGCTTCCTGCAAAGCCAGTGTATTGGAATAGGCAAGATGGGTGCATGCAGAGCAGGTGGTGAATACCGACGTGTCAGAGCTCTCTCTCTCTCGTGTGTGTGTGGTGACGGCTGGTTTAGCTTGTGGTCCCTGATACCAAATGCACCACCGGTGTGCAGCCTCACCCTGCCCCATAGTTCATTCAGCCTGACACAGGCCAGGTGAGGCTGCTTAAACCAGCCATCAACCACACACACTCCACACCCAGGTATGTTCTTTATTGCTAGCGCAGCCACAGATTAACTGGTAAAGGCCAGTGCATCTCAATACATTACAGACCACACTGGGTATGTCATTGAGGAAGATCTTCATTGGTCCGAAGTTCTCCAGTGGAGAGGGGGCTACCCGCTTGAAGGTGTGTGTTTAACCGATGACCCACGTTTGTCTTGAGTCGATCACATTAAAAACCAGCGCCCTCTTTAGCGCTGTTTACTATTGCACTTTGCAATAGTGATTCTACTTCCGGATCTGGATTCCCCCCCCCCCCCCCCCGACTTGCAGGGACCCCGCCTTCAAGCCAGTGACAGATGTCGCCAGGGTGCTTGCTAGCGCGGGTGGTAACGCAGGGTGGCATAATTGGGACACTGGTCTTCGCCTCGCGTTTATGTAAAGGGTGCAGCACCCCAACGCTCAGAGCCGGGCGTTTTCTGACACAATGAACGTTGTCAGCTTTGATTATGGGATGGCGGGAGTGGTTTTTGAAATACAATTTTCATCGTGGAGATTGATTTTAAACTCTTAAGGGTTTTCTAACAATGTCAGATCATAAGATAGTCAATTTGAGATAGAATCTAAAGTGAAAAACACTAAAAGATTGCAGTGCATAGAAACTGTCCTAACGTCTCTCTTTCTGTTTCCCCTTCCTCTGTCTTTCTCTGTCTCTCTTGCCTTGTCTTTATCTTTCTCTCCATCTTTGTCCTCCGCTCTCCCTCTTTCACTCCTTCTCCATTTCTCTTTGTCTCGATCTCCATCTGTGCCTCTAACTCCCTCGCCCTCCCTCCCTCTCTTTCTCTGTCCTTTTTCCCTGTATCACTTTCCCTCCAACCTTCTCTCTCCCCCCTCCCTCTCTCTCCTTTCCTCCCCCCAAACCTCTCTCTCTCCTCCTCCCCCACCACCCCGCCCCCCTTCCAGGCGGTGTGGGCATGATGTGCCCCCTCAGCGAGCAGGGCAAGCAGCTGGCCACCCAGGTGTCCAACATCCTGGGCATGGACGTGTGTGGCATCGACCTGCTGCAGCTGGACGACGGCTCCTTCGTGGTGTGCGAGGCCAACGCCAACGTGGGCTTCATCGCCTTTGACCAGGCGTGCGGCATGGACGTGGCGGGCATCGTGGCGGACTACGCGCTCTCGCTGCTGCCCGGGCGCCTCATCACGCGCAAGATGTCCCTGCTGTCCGTGGTGTCGAGCAGCAGCGAGCCGGAGGTGTGCTGTGGCCCTGTGGGGCCCCCCGGCGCCGGGGTCTCGCTGGGCGGCGGGGGGCCCGAGGCAGCGTGCAACATGAGTGTGGGCTCCACCTCCAGCGAAAGCGACCCGGAGCTGGCCGAGCCCACGCCCCCGCGGCAGGCGTCGGACCCGGAGCTGCCCGGGATGGGGGGGGTTCTGGAGGGACTTCCCGAGCCCCCGGGATACAACTTCAACACCCTGCTCGCCAACGAGATCAAGCTATTGACTGAGTGAGATGGGGCGGACCCCGCAATCCCCCCCCCCCCCCCCCCATCCCCTGCCGCACACACAATATATACACACACATTCTCTCTCTCTCTCTCTCTCTCTCTCTCTCTCTCTCTCTCTCTCTCTCTCTCTCTCTCTCTCTCTCTCTCTCTCTCTCTCTCTCTCTCTCTCTCTCTCTCTCTCTCTCTCTCTCTCTCTCTCTCTCTCTCTCTCTCTCTCTCTCTCTCAAAAATGCATCCACGGCAACACACTAATACGTGCATACTTGTGCACGGTGGCAAAAGACATTCCTTTACCAAGATAAACCTCCCGCCCCGTTCCTTGTCAACACAGAAGGACATGCAGGTATTATCGCTACAACGCAGCAGCAAGATATGAACAAATGATACACATGAATTCCTGACCTGCATCAGCATAACCCCAGATAATCTGGCCTACACACACCGCCTACACACACCATATCTCACGCTCCCTCCAAATACAAAGCGATCCGAGGCTGCTCCCCTGACCTCCCCCATCTCTTCGCCTCTCCCCCCAAACTCACCCGCCGCAGTTAGCATTAGCATGCTGAGCTGCGATGTGGTGGCCGGAGAGGGAGGTACAGTGTGTTAGCTCTGCTCATTGTGGTTTTTAAGCAAGATTCCATTTAGTTTTGTTTTGGTATTTACTTGGGGCTGGAGGTGTTTAAGGGAACTCACATTTAAAGGCCGGGGCGCCAGCGAAAATGTTTTTAAAGACGAAGTGATCGCGATAGTCACAAACCACATAAACAACACGACCGAAAGGCGGGTTATTGCGATTGTTCCTTTGGTTCCTAATTAGCTCAATAATAGGCCGGTTATCCTGGTCGTGATGTCACCACGCACTAGTATCAGCCAATCAGAAACAATCGCAACAAGCTGCGTTTTCACCAGAGATGGGCCTTCCCGTACGTTTTCTGACTTTCTTATGGTTGCCCCGGAAACCTTAGCATGGGAGACTAGGGTTTGGGGGATTGAAGGTGCGAGGAAGTTATATTTGCCAGGGTTGACGACTCTTGTCAGTTGAAATGTAGCAAAGCGGTGGTCCTCAGCTCCAGAGAAAGATGCTCCCCTAGTTCCCGCCTCTCGAACACACGTACCCAAATAAACAGCGGCGTAATGTACAGTATTCAACCACACACAATACGCGGCGAATAGCTCATGGAAGGCGTGCACCAGTAAGACCAAAGTGCCACAGAGTTTTGTGTAATAGATATCTCCTTAGCCATCAGCTAACCCCCCCCCCCATGACCTTTCAGGAGCGGCCGCAATCACACTCGCATGCCAGGGCTTTGAATGGTTGCTGGCTAAGGATGTGGGAGTAGCATGTCAGATTTCCAACACGTTTGGAAACAAGCTAGGCCTATTGGGCCTCGGATGTGACTGCACAAGTCTGGCCCCGCGAGATCGCTTTTCAGGCTCCACGTACTCGCGCGACTGCGACTCATTAAACGTATTGCATATTTATGGGAATGACCAACAGCCAGGCATGAGTTTGTAGGCTTTTTGAAAATCTTTAGAGGCAAAGGAATTAGAGCATCCTGAACTTTCTTTGTTGTTTTTTGTTTTTTTATTACATTTTCAGTAGCTCAACCAGCATGTTTATTTTATTTTATTATAAATACTATTCAGAAAGAAACAGCTAAAAAGTATGTGTTGAGCTGCTGTTTTTTTAAGAGTAGAATATCTTGAAAAATTAGCACTTTATGATAAGCATGCATTTGTTTTTGCTAAGAAGAGGATCTTTGAGGAAAAGGAAAGACAAGCCTTTCCACCTGAAAGCAGAATATACCTCAAGAGCAGTCATGACTTCTCACTGCCATATGATGAAATAGACTCAATCCATACATATCATTCCATTGGGGGTCTTTTGTTATTCATTAGGATACCGATAAATCTACCCCCCTCCTCCCTTTTTATAATTACGAGCTAGCTAGTTAGCGTACGTCTTGTAAGTAATAGAGTAGGGATTTACTCTTTGATATTTTAACCATCGACCAGGTTGCAACTGACAAAAAGGGTTACAATGACCGCAGATTTTAACAAGTTATTCTGTACAAATGTAGTTTTGTACAAACCTGCGATGTTGGAGGGGGTGGGGGTGGGGGGGTTAACCTCAACTGATATTTGGTGCTAATTCTTGAATGGATTTAGACGTTGATTTCTAATGCATACTATGATAAACTCGTCTTTCTGTTTTTTTCCCCGTTCTTTTTAAGCAAGCTAAGGTAACCCATCGATTACATAGGCCTAGGCATGATGTACAAATAAACAAATAGAAACTTATATATTTTTTCAGCTGTTTTCAATAGAATGTAAATTATTTGTGTTTTGTTGATGGTTTAAAAAAAACTATTTTCTGGGGATTTTTAAAGCATTTGAAATAATTTCTTGAGCTTTTGATTTGTGAGATTTCACCTCACTTTCACCAGGCAGCCTTGTTTCAACTAATGCCTATCAGCGAAATATCTACCGGCTGAGGAAGACAAAAACAACTCTGTATAATCATCTCCATTCCCACCTGGGATTAAAAGCACAAAATGGACACACAGCCGTGTGTGTGTGTGTGTGTGTGTGTGTGTGTGTGTGTGTGTGTGTGTGTGTGTGTGTGTGTGTGTGTGTGTGTGTGTGTGTGTGTGTGTGTGTGTGTGTGTGTGTGTGTGTGTGTGTGTGTGTGTGTGTGTGTGTGTGTGTGTGTGTGTGTGTGTGTGTGTGTGTGTGTGTGTGTGTGTGTGGTGTTAATTAATTACTCCCCGTTAGCTCATCCACCCCCTGAACACAAATCAGGGAAGCAGCCTTGATCTCCCCCTAGCCCCACCCCCAGACTCACTCAAACTCAAAGCATGTGGCGCATGTGCACACAGACAACTACACACACACACACACACACACACACTGAAACCTACACACAAACAACAGTTGAAACTAAAAAAGGCTTGTGATTAAAAAAAAAATGCCGTGTACACCTCTCAAGGTAAACATGCACTTTTCTTTTTCTTCCCTTTTTTTGTTTTTTACATTGTTCTGTGTTTTTCTTTTTATTCTCCCCCATGTTTGTGCGCACTAATCTTGTCTCCATAAAGTGAGACTGCTGTGAATCTAACCCTGTCTTGGATCATCTACCAAGGGCCAAACCCCGGGGGCAACCAGACGGCTGCCAACATTTTACAGACAGGTCACTATGGCTTCCCTGAGATTTTTAACACCGTTTACAATACTGTGATGTTGTCTGGGGATATATACAGTATATTACAGGAACACCTTTTGACATACAAACAAACTACGAATGTGAACGCAGCGTTTCCTGCCCGATCCCGGGACCACACTCCCGTCAGCATCTGTCTTCTTTTGTATCCAAGTATGTGTCCCTTTCCCCATTACAGTATTTTCTAGGTAAATGTAAATAATAAATACAAAAACAACAAAAAACACCCACCTCTCCGCCACGGGGACAATCTCAAATGTGTTTCTTTTACGTCCGCCCACTTAAGAGTTGTAAACGGCACATTTACGGCATCCAGAGCACGCGACCAAAGAAAGTCCCGGTACGGTCGTCGTGACCACTAATGACTTTACACACACACACCTCTCCATCTCCCCTGTGTACAACTGACAGATTGGGGGGTTTCAAAGCAGAAGAGAGGCACAAGGAAGGAAGAGGCTCAGAAATCACTAATTCGAAGCCAGGGATGGAGAGAAGAGAATTGAATCAAGAGGAGGAAGTGTGTGAGAGGAGTTGGATGGTGTCATTGAGGTGATGTCGTGCTGTTTTGATCCGGTCGGGGTGGGGGGCAGGAGAGAGTGTTTCGGGGGGTGAGGGGTGATAGAAGAGGACCCCTACGTCCCGGTTGTTGTGTACAACAGCATGAAGCAAGGTTACTATTTATTCATGAAAATGCTGCTACTGTACATTTGGCTCAAAATATGAAAAAGGAAGTGAAGAACCAAGTGTTCCCATGTCTTGTTGCCTCTCGACAACCAATAAAAATGAATCTCAATGCCAAAACAACGACCACTCGCAAGCATTTTGTTGTATAAGTCAATACTTATAATACTAGTTGCAAGATGGTTTGAACATTGACAGTTGTTTTGATATGAATAATGATACATGCTGAATGAATTGTATACATATATAATATGTTTCACACAGATCATTAGGTTTCCCTGTCCTCCACTGATGGCCATATTTATACCAAGGTATACATCTTTATACCAAGAGATGGATGGAGCAACGCATTGAAGCCCTATTTAAGATGGAGAAACTGGTGTCTTGAAAACAGACCGAATCATGCTTGGCGTAATAAATCACATCATGGCATATTATCATGCTGGAAACAAACAAAGTTGATTGTATATGACGGTCAAATGCTCGGAGGGGCCTCTGATTTGCAAAGCAGTGTTCAGCCGGCCAACGAATCATTGTGTTCCAAAAAAGAAATTTCAAAGCGATATGACTGAAATCATTTTACCAGTGTTGCAATGTGGAGCCTAGACGATATGTAATTCACACATGTGCGAGACGATGTAAACATAAATGTTTCTTTTTATATAGTCAAAATAAAAAAATGAGTCATTATTGAAAACAATAGCCGAGCGTTCATAATGAATGGAATTGGAAGTGCAATAGACCACGTGAAATACAGCTGAATATATCCGTCTTTTTTTACATGAGGGCTTAGTCTTCATTTGGAATGTTATCAAAAGGGTAGGTTTATACTTCAGGCGATAGCATGGACGCCTTCATGATCGTACATGTTAGAGAGGACTAACTTACTCAGTAACCTCAATCAGTTCACTGGTTCTGGGGGAGGGGGGGGAGGGTTACCTCACTTAGTTCACAATAACTTGTCACTGGGGGAGGGTGAGAGGGGGTTACCTCACAGTACCCAAACACTAAATTGGTGGCCGTATTAGTACAAATGCGAACAGAATGGTTAAAATAAAAAAGAATTAAAGGCCACACTGTTCCAGTGTTTACAATCATCCTCCACGTAATGTTCCATCTGACTTGTTGATTGAAGGCATTTATCATAGTCATCCCTCTACATGCTTTGCATGTTGAAACAGAGACCTGTTGAACGAGCTCTCGTCAAACAAGTCTCTGTTTCACGCTCCAGTTGTCAAACAAGAGACTCGGACTGCTTGGACAACACAACACTCTTTTATTAGTTTACAATGCAGTCATCATGTAACCTTGAGGCGGGGGGGGGGGGGGGAAGGAAGAGAAGGGGGAAGGGGTTTGGAAGAGTTGGCACGGGGCCATCGGTGATGACCCGCCTGCTGGCTGATTTCAGGGGGCTAGGTCTGGGGGTCCGTGGGCTCCTGGGGGCTCCTGGGTCTGCATGGGTTCTGGGTCGCTCCCCACCAGCCGCAGCAGGCCCTGGATGGAGCCAGCCCAGCCGTGGTCTGGCGCTAGCCGGGCCCCTTGGAGGGCCACGCGGCCCAGCTCCAGCACCTGGTACACACACACACACAATTTTTTTTTTTTATAAAAAAAAAAATATATATATATATATAAACACACACACACATGTAAACACACAGGCATACATTTAAACACACATATATTAACACACATACACACACACACATTGAAACACAGTGCACGGGCGCTACAGCTGCCCTGCTCTCCGTGAGAACAGCAGAAGCCTGGCTGGCATAATGTGCAGGGATTTGTCTGCGGCCGCACCAGACCTAGCTAGCTAATCCCTCACTTCCTGCTGGATGCTTGACCTGCAGGCAGCCAGACTCACCGACCAGCCCCCCCTCCCCTTCCCTCCTGTATTACAACTCCCAGAGGACGGACAGGACATTTCATCTGCGTTCGTTGATAAGCAACGATGTGGTTTCATAAAGGAAACATAACACCATGACGTATTGAATGTATATGCTCTGGAATGGCTGCACGGCTGCAGCTTTGAAACAGATTGTGTTTCTCCCCCCTATGCTTGTTTTCCCCTCAGGGTTAAACATATGGAGTGTGAGCTACAGTAACACTGCAGAGGTGTCATCCTCTGTTTGATTTGCTTAAAAGCCTCCTTAGCGCTATCGTTTATCACAAACATAAACATAATGTTTTAGGGGGCAGGATAGTCTTCTAGTCAGTGGTTTTGGTGTCAAATCCAAATCAATGCATCCATGAACAAGCTACTTCTTAATGACCTGTATCTAGAAGAAATACTCTTAAGTTGCTTTTAATAAAACCTAATTCAATCATGGTACTAATATAAAAGTAGTGGTCATATAAAGTAATATAGTTAAACAAAAAAAGCTATTTCGTAGTAATATAGTTGTAATATTAGTAGGAGTAAATCCTTTTTTGATAGCCATCACAGCCTTAGCTTTAGCAGGAGTTCTGCTTTGGGTGCAAAAAAGTACAGCGAGGAGTACAGTATATTTATATATATATATATGATTGATGATGATGATTAGGGAGCTGCGGTGCGACATTCCCCTGCGCTGGGCATCAGAACCTGGCTGTAAACAAGATGGGGTGACCGGTAGAACGCTGCCTGGTAGCCTATCCATCAAGAATACAACCCTCTTCAGAGACAGAGAGGGGTAGGTTCCTGTCTACCTGTCACCTGTCACAGAAAATAAAAACTTCCAATTCACCTGATATAGTTTATCCTGTATATATATATATATATATATATATATATATATATGATATATACCATAATATATGTATGTTGTAGTTTCTACTCTGATTTAAAACATATATTTATTTATTTATTGCTTTATTTATATTCTTGTCCTGTAGTTTCTGTTTTGACACTCAAATTTGCCATCTGGGATAAAACCTCGTCTCAATATACATACAAAGATATTTCTAAACAAACTGACATTGTATTCTCCCCCCCTGTAAAGCTCAATGTGTAAAGTAATACTGTGCACAGCGACCAAAGACCGTGTCACTCCATCAACCTGATTACGTTACCTGCCAGACAGAGCGGCTAAAAGGGGCGACTCCAAAGAGAGGTGAGGAGAGCGAGGCACCCGGGTTAAGGGGTCAGCGCGTTAAGCCTAAGGTCATCAGCCCAGTCGGTTGCCGTCAGCTTCCAGTAAATGTCCTCCTGAGTCTATTTACCGCTTTAAACTGTTGGGGGTAATCCTGTCTCGACACACAGGAGAAGTGTCACCGTGTCGCTGTGATGTTGCTGTGACTCAGTTTGGATACCTCTGCGGCGGCCTCACCTGTTGGGCGTCACCTGCCAGGAACCAGAGCATGGCAAGGCTGTGGCACAACAGGACACCCTGGTGGCCACGCTCGGTCGCTGGCACCTCCTCTGCCTCCCCCTCCTCCTCCTCTGATGCCAGCATGGTCCTCAGCATCCGGTCGGTCTCGACGAGCTGTGTGTGATCTGAGGAGAAAACACATGAAAACACGGTCCAGTCAGACTGGACCACTGGTTCTCCAATTATGGGACGAGACCCGTACAGTGGGTCGTGGGATGGACACAATCAAAAGTTGTGTTTGACATGATTTGACTTGTTGAACGACTGAAAGGGAAATACACAGACGAACAATATACATAGACCAAAATCCTCTCACGTTATCGACATGAAGATAATGACAATGTAATGAGAATGTAAAAATATCGGGCGGGTCCTTGACCAAAACTACCTCCAGGTCACGGCATAGACCCCTACTCTGTAGTCCTTTAACAGACACTTTTATCCAAAGTGGCTCACAGTGAGATTTAGTTAAATACACGTCATGAATGACAAGGTAAAGGAGGGCTGCACGATGCCTACTGGGAGTCTGTGGACATTGGGGTTCGAAGCCATAACCTTTCGAGGTGGGAGTCAAACCCCCTAACCGCCACTAGACTATTCCAGCCCTGAGACGGAAACATGCCACAATCCATTGAGGACCAAAGTGCGTCGGAGCCAAAGCTGTCATCAATACAGACAGTGATTTGCTAGTATTGATGTGGAATGTTCCAGGCCGCGCCGCCATAACCAGGAGACCACAGAGATAGGAAGGGCAGGAAGGTCACGCCGTCTGCTAACTAGCCGCAAAGCCCGAGAAATAGCATTGCGGCTAATAGGCTTAGTGTCATATGTGGGGCAGGTGGGGCATGGGGTGGGGGGGGGCAGGGGATGTGTCAGCAGTAGACCTTATACACCCCCCACCCCCTGCTGTAAATCTGGGCTTTAGCGTTCCTAAAACACGGCATGCTAAATATAATGACGTTGTTCTTATTTTTAAGTGCTACGCTAACGTTGTGCGACGTAGCTGTTGTGGGGGGGGGGGGCTCAGGATGAACTGGTGATGTCATCGTCGTCTGGCCAGGTCAATAGGGTCATAAATGTGGACATCAGCTGTCACCTCATTTATGATACGTAAAGTATCTATAGTAGTGTCTATAGTATACTGTAGACTATATTATAAAATGTCTATACTATACTTATAGGATATTTGACACTATGTGCGCAGTATGTGTAGTAAGTATGCTGTTCAAATGCTAGGACCAATCAGCACTCGGGGAAGGGAGTTTCAGTTCATGACAAACAAGCAGTGCCGCAAAAAAAGAATAATGGTGGTGCCTTAGGAAAGTGTAGCAATCAGTTTTTATCCTATATATACTGATAATGATGTTAAAAGATGAACAGAAATTAGCACGGAAGGCTTTTCTCAGATTAGAATATTGTTTTGCTTTACTTTGGATTGGAACGGCAAGAGCACAAATGTCACTCTGATTGCCTGGGGGTTTTGGAACAATATAGGGCCATATTTGGAAATCAAACTTGAATATCAGGATGGTCTCATGAAGCTTGGTTCTATCTGGGACGTCACAATGTCTTGATAACCTTCTTCACGCTTTTCACCATACTGGCATTCTTAGTATCAGCTGAGGTCAAAACAGTTTTAGATACCGTATACAATCTACAACGTAACACCAGCTGATTTCCGATTGGTTCTTGGAAGGCACAAATAATTCCCATTCCAATAATCCCATGTGAGGCGCTGCCTACCAAAGGCAGACTGGGTTGGGGCGGAGCCACTGCTAATGTAAGGCTCACACAGTTTGGTCAGATGGGCGTGCCACGTGCTCGCTACCTACAACGAAAACAAAAAACATAATTTCAGCAATTAATTAAAAAAACAAAGAAAATGATGGATGGATAGATGGATAGATAGAGATAGGAAGATAGATTTGTCTGATAAACACACTTCTTCATTGTCATCCTCAAAACCTTCGCAAAAGATGTCTGTCAACATTTTCTCAATGGGCCTAAGTCACCTAGCGGCTATCTTGTTTCTCAATGCTAGCTATGTTATTATGTTTTATTGAAAATTCTTATTGAGCTAGCGGCCATCTTGGAACTGAAGGCTGAATTCCTGATTCAGTTCCAAGATGGCCACTAGTTGAATAAGACCTATGTAAAACAGATGATGGAACCCCCCCCCCCCCCCCCCCCCTCGACAACCCCCCCCCCTCACCCCATCAACGCGAGCGACGCCCCCTCACCTGGGAATACAGGGATCGAGCGACAAGCTTCTTCTCCTGCCTCCTAAACACCTCGGCCATGAGGAAGTACCCCCCGCAGGGAACGGTGCTGTCCAGGCCAAACTCTTCAGTGGCGTGGTACACCTGGTAACCATGACGACGGGATAATACACAATCATACACCTGTTAACCATGATGACAGGATAATACACAATCCTACACCTGGTAACCGTGACAACATGATAATACACAATCGTACTCATGGCAAGAGAGCAGTACAGCAGTTAAGCTATGCTAACAGCATGTAAGAGAGTGATATAGCGGTAGAGCTCTGCTAGCAGTGTGGATAGGCAAGCTCTACGGACGTCAGTGGCGAGGTGGAAGAGGGCGGTGTCTAGGTCTCCGGTGGAAGTGTGGAGGCACCCCAGGGTGCGGTGCAGCTGGTGGAGGAGCACCCGATCACATCCTGGGTTCTGCAGCACGCTCCACTCTGCCTCGGACAGGTAGTCCCTGGCCCGGCCCAGCCTGCCCAGGCCTTAACACACACACACACACACACATAAAAACACATATATAAACACAGATACAAACACACACACACACACACATAAAACACACACATATTAAGAAACAAGCACATATATAAACACAGATACTCACGCACACACACACACACACACATTATAAACACACATATATAACCACACACATAAATATACACACACACACACACAAACACGCATTAACACATATACACACACAAAAACAGACACATGCATACATATTAACGCCCCCCAGTCCCCCCCCCCCCCCCCCCCCCCCCCCCCCCCCAGTCCCCCCAGCTCACCCATGTAGGCCCGGCCCAGCATCAGGTAGAGGGGCACCAGCGGGAGGGCCCCGGGGCCAAACACCTCCAGGCCGCAGGCCAGGGCAAGCTGCAGGGCGGGCAGGGCCTCCTGGTGCCTCCCCTCCCCCAGCTTACCCCGGGCCACCTCCCGGCACACCCCCTGCAGCTCCTCCTGGTGTGGGGGGAGAGACCACAGAATAAGCTAGCTGACCGACGGCGCTCGGTTAGCTGCGCCGCGGTCCGCTACAGCAGTACTAGCAGGCGCCACTAGCAGGAGACTCTGGGTGGGTATATCAGAGCCACGCTTCCCAACACACACAACCAAGAGACACCTGATCGCTACTGTGTTTGACTGTAGATAGTCTACTTTTACATCTAGTCATCAAACATGTGTGTTTTGTGTCCCCCATCACTTGAGCTGAAGAACATGCTGTTCTTCTTGCGTATACTTGAATATTGAGAAAAGTAGGACTACGTAGGCACTTTGGATTTTGCTTTTTGAACTCTGTCACTCTTCACGAACTACAATACAATGAAACATACAGGATTTGACTTTTAACAGCAATGATATTTGCCCTGCCAACAAGTGAAACCTTAACTAGTATAGAGTAATATAAATAAAAAAATGAAACAAAATGTATGTAAGACACAATTATAGGGTTGGTTCAGGGAGTGAGAACACTTTGTTGTCGATCGGTTCAGCGATCCCGCTGTACGAACCCGGTACGCGTTAGTATTAGCGCACTGATGTCAATTTTAAGATGCCAGAGCATTAGCTCCACAACTCAACTCAACTACACCCTCCAGATAATGCAGACATGATCTCTTTACGTGTGTATATCTGGAATAAACTACGTTAAAAAGGCCAATTCCAAAAACGATAATTCCGCTTATTTAACAACCAGCTACTAGAGCACTTCTTTGTTTAAAATAACGGTTGTTTCTTCTTCTTTCCTGCTCTTGTCTAGCCCGTTAAGCATGCATTATGTGTCTGCTTTCAAAGCAAATGTTCACAGTAAAGCCCAGTGATGCAAAGGATCAATGTACGACCAATGTGTAAAACTGTCAATGTACGGCACATGCCACGGGACATCACCTGGCATTATGTAATATCAATCAACAGCAATGAGATAACTTAAATAACCTGTTCAAGCAGTCTCAGTGTTTGATTTCTCTAAAAAGGTATTTTACACCATATTTAGGTGTTTAAGGAGGCTTCAGTCTGACACGCTACACATCATCGGGTTCTTAAAAATTGTTTTTTGAAGTGAATAAAGTTTAATTTCCTGGAGTAAGATGAGTGTCTGTAGAGGTACACGTGTTGAAGGGTGTTTATGTGCTGCAGATGGCTGGGGTTATTTAACAAGGGATTCCACAATGGCACAGGGAAAATCGGACTCACATCTGGGAGTTGATGAACCATCTTTGTGATACACGCACACACCTGAACTCACATGCACACACACAAACACACACACACTGCACACACACATGCAAGTACTGCACACAAACGCACACACACACAGGCACTGCGCACAAACACACACACAAAAACACACACATGGGCACTGCACACAAACACAGACGCACACAAAAACACACACATGGGCACTGCGCACAAACACACACAGGCCCTTCATGCAAACACACGCACAGAACACACACACACACACACACATGGGCACTGCACACACACAGACACACACACTCACACACATTACATTACATTAACCCATGTGCATATAAACACTTACACAAATAATTGTTCACGACCCCCAGTTCATAACAATGCCTCTTCTGTTCAGAACCCCACCTGCCACCTTCTGAGGCTTCATCAGGTTGGTGGAATCTACATCAGCAGAGCACTACTTCACAGAGAGAGAGAGAGCGAGAGAGAGACCGAGACACCCCCCCCCCCTTCACCGGCTGGTTCTCACCAGTCTGAGTCTAGTCTGGGCACGGTGGGCGTCCCGGTCGGCCTGCAGGGCTAGGGGAGGGCAGGGCCCACGCATCACAGCCAGGTGCAGGCACACCTCCTGGTGGATGCCCACCCAGTCGGCCGCCTGGTGGTCCGGGTCACTGAGCGGGACATACAAGGGTTAAGGGTTGCTATATTAAGTGTTTAAAGTGCTTGGCAAATACTTTTCTCTTCAAGCACTTTACTTTCAATGTTGTTGTTTTTTTATCTTTACAGTGCAGAACTTTAACAACTTTATAAAACAGAACTGACAAAAAATAATTTACAAAACAGAACTTGAAAGCGTACAAAACAGAACTTGTTCAACAGGTCTATGGCGTCGTTCCTGCGGACATTTTGATATTTCATATTAATGTCCCTGTTCTTGCAATGCATCCGGGTTCTTAGTAAGTTCTTTTCTGCTTGTGGGGGAAGGCGAACCACACTGCCCTGAAGGTTAACAAGGCAATATTTGGAAATGACTCATTAAAACAACCCTCCTCGGGAGGCCTGGGTGTCCTCATGTATTCAGATAATCACACCGTAATGAGCCTGTTTACCATCGGCCGCTACAGAGAAGCTTAGCATCAGCATTATTACTAAATCCAAATTTGCTGGTTGTTTGCCCAAAAGGCCCACTTTGGGGTTGGAATCAAAAATATAGAAAACAAGTAGATGTAGTAGTGTGTGCCTGTGGCAGAACTGGACAAGCATATGTAGATCTGTGTGTGTGTGTGTGTGTGTGTGTGTGTGTGTGTGTGTGTGTGTGTGTGTGTGTGTGTGTGTGTGTGTGTGTGTGTGTGTGTGTGTGTGTTTGTGTGTGTGTGTGCCTGTAGCAGCAGAGCTAAAGAGCATTCAATCCTAGTGTTTTCTGAGTGCACCGCGGCCTTGCTAAATAACACAGCCCTGCATAACTAGCCTGTAATTTCGCTCCTCTGGCGTTCGACAGCTCGTCTTCAGCACGGCCCTGTGGAAACTATCTTGAGTTTCCCCAGGCATGTGTGTGTGCGCCGTTTTCTCTTTCTCCTTCTGCTGAGCCTGTGCATTCATTCCAGTGTGACTGTGATTTTCCCCCTATCCCTTTCCTTTTTTGGCGGGGATAATTTGTTTTTTCAGCAAGGCAGGGTTGTGTGTGTGTGTGTGTGGGGGGGGGGGGGGCACACTGGCCACGTCACATCAATAACAACGCTGTGTCATACTGTCTTGCTGTGACCATATGTTTTGGCCTGTGTGTGCGCGCGCGCGTGCGTGCGTGCAAGCTAGCCTGCAGCACATCCATTAAACACGCAGGTATTAATAGGGATTCACGAGGCGGTGTCGAAAATCAGAGAGCGCACCCTAACAACACACGATGACTGTGGTCTTTGTCTTCCACGCAGGCCAGAAAACAACACCCCTTAGCGATACAATAGAGCACACAACGCTATGTTTGTACAGCGTCATTTGAAGATACCACAATTGAAGATAAACGTGTGGTCACTTGAACGATATTAGTTATTCGGCCTATATGCCTAAAGCCCCACGTTGTTATGGATGTGGCTATTCGCTGGTATCTGTCGCGTGATGCTCTTAAACTCTCTCTCTCTCTCTCTCTCTCTCTCTCTCTCTCTCTCTCTCTCTCTCTCTCTCTCTCTCTCTCCCCCATTTCCTAATGGTTTGGCAGCATAGGCCTACTTGTGTACAATGTCTCATTGATTCCAGAAATGTCTGTCACATAAAATGCATTCAAATCGTTTCCTAAGAAGTAAACGAAAAGCCGAGTAAAAGAGTGGTCTCTTCCTCTTATGGGGGTGGGTTAAGGATGCCACCACAAAGGCTGCAAAGACAACGTGTCTAGACAATTCAAACAAATTTAAACATTTCTTTAGATCTTCTGTTTTGCTTTGTGATCTTGATGAAATGACATAGACGGTATTGTTAATGATGTTAGGTTCTTGAACTGTTTTAAAGTGGAGAGTTTGGTGATTCTGTTTCAAGATGTGCCTCCCAGGTTTTGCCTCCGTCTGGCTCGTCACATGTTCCCATGTTCTTATGGCTGCGTGTTTGAAATCTATTGAATACCGCCCCCTAGTGTTCAAAATCAAGATTATAAATAACTGGTAGTTGAAAGTATGCATGTACTGGTTGAAAAGGAAATTGTCTACATTTCACATATTATCTAGAAGCGAGTTACTCAAAGTCTTACCAGTAAAATGTGACGCGGCATTGGGGACATTGTAGCCGTGCGGGTTTTTGACATAGTTCACATAGTTTCCTGGTGCCTTTGGGAAGTGCGAGAGGATTTATCGTCGACGTCATCATCACTCCTGGGCACCCCAAAAATGTAAAACGCTGACTATAATGAAAGGACCGTAGTGACGTGCTTATCGGTGCTGACCGAATCAAACACCCGAGGTTGGTAACGCCTCGAGTACATTGCGTTATGTCTCCAGTTGCCATGGCAACGCCCTTTGAACTGATTCCCCCCCCCCCCCCCCAAAATTAGAAACTGGAAACTGGGTATAATAAATACACGGCGACCTTTTATCGTTCAAGTGTAAAAATGTGGTTCAGGATTTGAGACAACAATAGATCATTATGTTACTGGTTTGGGGACTTATTTGAGTATTTAGGCAAATGCATGGAGCACAGAACAATCGTTCTTTGTGTTTTTATATTAATCATTTTATTAAGAAAACTTGGAGCATCTATTAAACATACATCAAACACTAATGATATGTACAAAAATATATTTCAAAAATGTTCTAGTCAGAATTGATAAGCACGTGCTATATATAAACCTGAACTTTTCTAAAAACAAATAAAAGCTAATACTTATTTGGTATCTGGCTGCATTTTATAATACTTCTTTGGTATATGCATAATTAAATCAACTTCAAAAGAAAGATATTAAATATAGGATGAAAGCCTTCTGGGTTATAAGTCAAGACTCCAATGGCTTCTAAATAAGATAGTTAAAAACTAGTACACATCCTACGCATTTATAAAAATAAAAATTGCCTACATGCAAATGTTCTCGGACATGGCTTCTCCTAAAGCAGAGGCATCAACAATGTGACTGTCAGATGATTACACTGTAGCACACAACCATTGTTGTAGTTCGTCATAATACAGAGAACTACAACTGTCTTATTCTATGGTTGGTCACTCCTTCTTGCGCAGATGGATGTACAGGAGTCCGCTGACGAGCAGCAGAGGGACACACGTCCAGGCCAGGATGTAGCAGTACCCAAAGTGGCCTAAGGTGAGTTCCCGGGAGTCTTGCAGGATGTCCTTGTTGTGTAGCGTGTAGATAAGTGCTGCTGCGAAGGCAGTTAGACCTAAAACCCCCAAAAAACAAACCAAAACAAAGACTGGATTAACACTTCCCTCTGTGACATTATTACAGATGAATTATAGAGGGGGGGCCTAATCATTTCCATGGGCTTTGTATTTTTTTATTCCACGTTGATATTTTATGAGGTACAGAATTTATAGGAAATATAGTACAATCCCATGATAATAATACACACAAATACCAACTATACCTTCTATAGCGATTTAAAAAAAGAAAAGAAAAATAAATTATATATATACAGAACCAAATTTAGATGGCGTTGTATTGCAATGACATCACAATATTACAATAATTAGTCAAAGTGTTTGACCTTGAGTCCAAATATTTGGACATGGTCATGAAATTCTTATGAAAAGGCACTGAGTCATCTCTCCGTCAGCACAAAAACACTCATGGGGGATTACACATAGAAAACAAGCAGCGAAGGTAAGTGTTACATGCTGCAAGGGAACAGCCACTGTGCTGGGCTCGTTACCTGCAAAGACCTGACAGAGGCCGGTGAAGTAGAAGAGACCCCCCTTGGACATGGTGAACAGCTGGCCCAGGAACACCAGGAAGGAGATGGAGGAGAAGACCACCGACAGAACCATCAGCACCTGCACGGCATGGAGCCACTCTGAGGGTCCATACAGTCATACAGATTGTACTGTTAATACAATCCCTCTGAGGGTCCATACAGTCATACAGTCAGTACTGTTCAAACAATCACTCTGAGGGTCCATACAATCAGTACTGTTCATACAATCACTCAGTACTGTTAAACAATCACTCTGAGGGTCCATACAGTCCATCAATACAATCATTATAGTCCATAAACTGTTAATACAGTTGATTAATACAGTAAATACAGTAATGTATATAGTAATACTGTTAGTAAAGTCTATATGTATTGATTTACATTGGTTATGACCATCTGGTACATTGACATTGGTAATTCTCACCAGATAGACAGACTGGCAGACAGACAGGGCGATAGAGAGAGAGGGGAGAAAGCAATGGGGAGAATAAAACGAGAGAATATGGAATGAGTCAGGAGAGAGAGAAAGAGAGCGAGGGGAGAGAGGTGAGACGTGCTCATTTGCCCATTCTGTCAGGGGAACGGGAGATGCCTGAGATGGGAGCTCACCGGTCTCTTTGGAGGAGGCACACAGCCACGTGCCTGTGTCGTTATCGAACCTACAGTTGTACCACAGGTCCGAATTCTCCATGCTGTCCCACACCCACCATGACTGTAGAGGGAGAAACAACATGGTGATGCCAACTCTTCTCTAGTCCTTGTCAAGTAACAAGTAATAAGGAGGAAGATAATTGATAATGACATGTTGAATGAATAGGAGGAAAACATTTGCTGATGGTACATTTAATTAA
Organism: Lota lota; assembly: GCA_026745465.1. Taxonomy (NCBI): domain Eukaryota; kingdom Metazoa; phylum Chordata; class Actinopteri; order Gadiformes; family Lotidae; genus Lota; species Lota lota. The sequence goes on along the minus strand of JACYXH010000472.1, from coordinate 910,558 downwards.
TATGAGGGAAAACATTGGATGATGATAGGTTGAATAAATAGTAGGGAAAACATTTGATACCTTCTCCATAGTGGCAATGAACAGCATAGCCAGGGTGATGAGATGCAGTAGTGTCACAAACATCAACAGGTACGCCATTTTTTAAATTCGGGCTACAGAAAAACAAAGAGGGAACATATACATTATTTTCCAAAGTAAATATATAGAAGTATATAAATATATACAAGGATTGGCTGTTGAGCACAGTCATTTAGTCTGTTCCATGGTTCAACACAGAAATTCACCATTAAAAAAGGGTGCCTATTTCAACTTGAAACAAGAAATGGAAAATGTGACCAGCAGCACAAAGTATAGCCTGCGTTATGTAACGAGACGGTTAACATTGTGCCAATGAAATTGGCACTTTTTCCCCCCCACAACTGGGCTGTGTGTTTTTTTTTTTTTGTAGTGACTAATTTATATTGCAGTAAAGGGCGAGGCCTGTTGAGATCAAAACGCAGTCAAAATATTTACCCAGTTTACTTCTGAAACAATGTGAAGGCTTATGTTTGTCAGTGCGCACAGTAAACAACTTCTACTGTATGTACACCTGGATTTCAATTAGGCTTTTTAACTAGTTTTTTCAATGAAAGACTCAGCGTTTTTGTTTTTACTATTAGGCTATAATTCACCATATTTATTTAAAACAGAGTTGGTGATGATGTCATAAATGTAGCTATTACAAGGAAATAATAGAATCCTCACAGTAATTACAATCTAGGAAAACAAATGAATAACATTAAAACAAACAAATAGCAGGGGGGAAAGGAGACCGGATGTCATATAGATGGTTATCAGGAGATCCGGCCAACTGGGTGGGTTACCATGGTTGTCAATTAGGCCTACGTCGTTCCGCTGGGTTACATCCATCACACTTAAAACCCAATGAAAGGGGCTGATGTAGTTGAATCAGCGCCCAAAGTGTATAACTTCTCTTAGCTCATACTACATCATCATATTTCAAGGCGTTATAAGATATTGTACAAAGAAGCAGGACAAAATGATAATACAAAAGTAGGCCATTAGATCGTGTTAAACTAGGGAGGGTACTGAGTTTGAGTCATTGTAAAACCATTTCTGTCCAGTACAATGCAATCATAGGCCACCATAACAGACATACAGAAACAACAATGTAAAACTATAAATAAATCTTAACTTACATCAGGATATTCTTGTATCTTCTTTTTCTGACTTCACCCACAGCCGTACAGCTCTGTAGTATCAAACCCCTTTCGGTGGTCCTCAAATTTGTACTCAGGCACCTCCCCCTTATTTTTTTTATTTTTCACTCACTCACTCCATCCAGAGTTTCCAGGACCAGGAATGCAGACTTCTTAAAAAGAAACTTTTAAAAACGCCCATTTTCTCCCTGCAGAACAGAGCGGCCTTTAACTATGCCTCACACATCCGGAGAGCAAGATCACCATCCAAAAACGTCGCAGACTACACCCACCCGCGGCTAGTGGAGCCTAACCACATGAAAACACAAAGTGTCAACAGCCCTTTTGGAGAACTCTGTTACATTTTAAAATGACCTAAGTTGCCTTCATTGTGCTTTGTTATGCTTCTAAATAGGGCGAATATGACAAATAAATAGGCTATAACCTTTTAGCATACTCCAACTCCACAGAACAGCTTCTGTTTTATTTGATTAAAAAACATACTCCTTGCCGTTAAAGGGAAATAAACGAACCGAAACAAATCAGAAAAAAAGTGTCCTAATTAATACTCAACAGGCAATTAGTAAAAAGGGGAAGGAGGGCATGCCATTTACATTAAGGGGAACACTTTTGTAGACCAATAATACCCCAAACACTAGTACGTGGTATATATTTGTATGATGTGTTTGTATTTTCATTCGACTGAAAAGAAAAACGATACTATATTTGTATTTGTGTCAAGATGTACATAGACTTTCCCGTTTCCCCCTGTATCACCGACCAAAATGGTATGGTCGGTTGCCTAGGCGCCTGCAGAAGCCAAATTATTTTCGCCACGCCTGTTCTCATCGCTGCTACCCGTGACAAGGTTTGTGCAACTTTTCATATTTAAGTTCAGACAGAAGTCATATTGAGTGTCAAAAAAGTAGGCTGCAGTTAGACGTGCTTTTTGGCTTTATGTCCGAGGTAAAACTATGTCACCTTCCCTGCTAGATAAACGTAGCTGCGGCTAGCGACGTAGCCGTGCAACGTCAACCAAATCAACTCTTGGTTGACCAAGTTTGCTCGCAAGCCAGCGGATGCTTACAATTTTCTATTGCGGTGTCTTGCTGGCTGGAGTTTAATATCATGCATGGATTCATATTTTTCACAAACGTACACACGTACCCCCGACTAGCCAGCTAGCTCTGCAAGGGGATCACATGGCGCTTGTTGGACGAAAAACTCTTGTCAGACATTTTGGGAATAGGGGTAAACAGCCACATATTTGAGCTCTTTTAACCCTCTTCCTGCTGAAACACGCTGGCAGGCAATCGGACATTTTCAGTTTTTCAGGCAATCGGACATCCGCAGAGAGGCCCACGAATAATGGCCAGTGTATCTCTGGTAAACGGTGTTTACAAAAAACCTAATCGGAATTATACAATGTCATACTTGAGACGTTGTGCAGATAAAACACAGCTAATCGGCTTGGCGCTTGCATTGCTTCTGAGGGTGCAGTGATGCGCCCCTGCTTGCCTCGTACAAGGTAGATAGCTACTCTAATCTGGAGGATTATAAAGAATTGTGCAACTACAGGTGCTGACTTGGCATACTTTATACGCTCACACTGCACAGCTCTAAATTTATTTATTCTTCTTCTCTTTTTGTTAACAGGTGAGCTACATCAAATAGTCATGGAGGAACTTGGACATGAATGGCACATGTTACACTTTTGAAGATCTGTTCATCATTTTAAATGTTCCTCAAACGAACGGACTTCATGAACGATGCCATGTAGTGGACCTATAGAAGTCTATATGAGATCTTTGTTCTTGCTCTTGAGGAAAAGTTTCATCACCGAACAGATGCCTCTTCCTCAAACCTAATGAGTGACCATGGAACATGAAGAGGTAACACACACACACACACACACACACACACACACACACACACACACACACACACACACACACACACACACACACACACACACACACACACACACACACACACACACACACACACACACATTGTTGATAAGCTTATGTTCAGAGTTATTCTGTCTCCCTGATGACAGACCCTGAGTTGATTGTTTATTTAAAAGATTCCCATTAGCTGAAAACACTGTAGTCAGGCTAATAGTCTTTCTGGGGATCCACATGTAACACATAAAACAAAACAACATTAAAGACATTTAAAAATGACTTCTATATTATTCAATGAATGTGAGTTGAGTGGCTGATGAATCCATCCACACTTTATTTTTAATCGAAAAACACCAACCCCCACTTCCTCATAGCATTAAAATTCCGCATTTGGTCTCATCTTTAAATACCAGAAGGTACATGAGACCTGATGCAACTGGCCTGGCTGGGACAGTGTCCCTCTGCCACAGCTGTCCACGCCCTGTGAATGATCGGCCCACTCGGGTTACAGGGCCTGTGAACGACAGCATTGTGTTGGGTGACAGGTGTGAAGCGCTGAGCGGTCTCCCCTCAGTGCTCTATAGATTATTTCCGCGCGTGGCGTGAGGGAGCGTAATGCATGCTGGCCGACAAACTTGATGTTGCGAGAGACCTTCTGACCTCGCTAACGGACTGACTCCAGCTCCACATCAAACGGAGAGAATGGCAAAATTAAAAGATACGTATTTCCCCCCGTGTGTCATAATGCGAGTATAGCACTCTTGAGTAGTCTACCAATGTCTTTTAGGGGCAGAAAGACAAGAGGCCAATTACCTTTTGCCTGGGTAGATGGCGCCGTATGCTCCTGGCACCGTAGACTCCACCACACATGGTCACTGAAGGGTACTCTTCTTCTGCTTGGGCTTAAATTGACCTAAACCAAGTAGAAGAGGTAATGACATGGATGGAGCACAAAAGGAGATTAGTTAGGCATCTTGCTCAAGGATTCCCACAGGTTCACCAGCAGACATTGTGGATCGTACCAAGAACCCTTTCTGCTGAGATAATATTCACTAATATCTAGTAAATAAAATAAAAAACTCACATGTGGTCAGCAATAGCCGGTTATAGCTTTACTGTGGTATTAAATATATTACAGAATACATACATTTATTTTGCACCATCAAGGCTAAATGACCTGTTGGGATGGACGGTAATATTTTTATCAATACTCATTATTTTCAATACCTCTTTAATCGTTTCGATGACTTGGTTTTGAGATAGAAACAAAAAATAAATAATCTAAATCCAGCGATCAATGCATTTCAAATCGCTGTACCACCCTTTCTCAAGTTTTTCTGGGTGGGGTGGTGGTGGGTGGGGGTGTCCAGGTGCGGACGGAGCTGGACCAGATCGCTGCGCGGCTGCAGGACGATGGCCTGGCCCCGGTGGCCGGCCCAGAGGAGCGGCAGCGCCACCTGTGGCGGGAGCTGGTGAGCAGCGAGGAGAAGCTGCAGGCCGCGTCCCAGGAGCTGCAGACTCTGCGCACGCAGCAGGCTGGCGAGATGAAGGAGGTGAGCTGCAACATGGACACCAGTTACAGTAGCTTATAGCTTCTTTTCAACGCCACGGTCAGGAGGTTCAACTCGCAGAGAGAAGATGCGTCAACAGTCGTGAGAGAGACACGCACATCCTGTCTTCCTGTCTTCTCCGTTCGTTTGTACCACATTCTTGTGTTTTCCAAGGCTGCATCATTGCAGTCGTAAAAAACCAACATAGTTACGAAATGTCTCACATCCAATAAGTTGCGTCAAAGTACTGTAGCAGTGTACTGTAATGCCGTTATATGGTATCACAGTATCGTATTACAATGCTGTATTTTCAACTTGTCTATATCCTAATAGATCTATATCACTTCAGTATGAACAGCTGTGTGTGTGTGTGCGTGTGCGTGCGTGTGTGTTGGCCCAGGTGGAGAGCTACGTGGAGCACATCAGGGGTCTGCTGGAGGAGAGGGAGCTGCTGACAACGGAGTATGAGAGAGACAACGAGCAGCTGCGCCTGGAGCTCAAACAGAGCCGGCTCCTGCATGGTAACGCGCCACCACACCGCTGTTCACAACTGCTGCTCACCACTGCTGTCCACCACAGCTGCCATCACTATTACTGTTATCGTTGTGGTCTCAAACTAGATACTGGGGGAATTTTACATGCAAATGGGTTTAGGGTTAGAAATATACTTTAATGCGTTTCATTTTCATGTCTTTAGAAACCAGTGTCACTGACGATTTGACACAGTCAAAGGAATCTATCACCTGTCCTCTGTCTTCTCCATTCTCCCAGAGAACCAGAGCAAAGAGCTGGCAGAGTTGCTGTCCCAGGAGGGGCTGGGGGACGTGGGCCTGAGCAGCCCCAGCGAGCAGGTGGCTTACCTGCTGGTGGAGAGGGCGACGCTACTGGAGAGGCTGGAGGCCGCCGAGAGGAGGCTGGACACCCAGAGCCTCACTGGCAACCTGAGGGAGGTACACCTGCAGGTACACAGACTAACCTACCAGAGACCAGTCGTTTCACTTTCAGTTTCAATTCACTTTCAGTTTTAGTTTCACTTTCAAGTTTATTGTCATATGTATTTTAATAGAACAGCAAGCAGCAGTTCATAAAGGCAATTCAAATTGGAAATGTCAGGATTGCTAAACAGTGCAAACAAGTAACAAGTGCCAAACAAGTACATAGTAATAAGTAAGTAAAAAAAGTAATAAGGGGCTGGTTTGAATTGGGGAAACTGGTTTGATGTTGTGCTTCTTAAAGAACTACAAAACAGTATACCAAACTTTGACATTTAAAAGCCTTCTCCTCTCATCCATGCACTGGGATCATCTGGACAGGAGGAGGTTGAGCACGTCCGCCACACTTTGGGTCAGGAGCTGCTGAAGACCAGAGACAACATGACAAAGGTGAGAACGTTCACTCAATCATGACATTGACCTCCTCCACGGATCTTCCTCCATCCAGGCTTGACTTTAAATTCTGAGGGAGGGATAGAAGCCACGGTGGGTCCAGTAAGAGTGCCCTAGACTACGTACCACCAGTGTTGCTGATGTGTTGTGTTGTTTGCTCTCAATCCCATCCACGCCGATCTGTCTTCTCAGCAGTGTTCGCCTCAGAGCACCTGGAGGAAGCTGTTTGGTCCCAGAAGATCATCTGCTCAGAGCAAACACACTAGTGTCCCCGTAGGTCCTCACTATACCCCCCTACGGTTTAAACTAACCACTCGCCCATACGAGAACCGCAGCCTGACGTTGGACGCTGCTCAGCTTATTGCCACAACCACCTACTACTGCTACTGTACTGCTCTTGGTTACTTGTTCCACTGAGGGTGTTTCTTGGATCGCCATGCCAACATCTGCATGCAACTAACCGGTCTCGCTAACAAATGCTATTTTCTTTATATAGACATTTAAACCTGAAATGTGTTCAATACTTGTGATGGGTGCATTGACGCATGATTCCTCCTCAAGCAGCATGTCCACCTCCTGTTCCCGTCGCTACTGATTCCTTCCTTTCCTCAGGCGCGTCGGCACACAGCGATACACGGAAGCTGGGCCTTGTTGTCCGTTTTTCAGTTTACCCCCCCCCCATAAACTGATAACCGCCGAGCACGGCTCTCTCAACGCCCCCCCCCACCCCCCCCCCCACCCCCCACCCTTCCAGGGGCTGTTACCCTGCATGGTGTGCTGTCTTTCGCCCCAACGTCTCGGCCGCTGGGACCCTAAGCTCAGCGGATGATTGTGGTGTCTCACCACGATAGCTCCACGAGGAGGAGGTGTCCCAAGAGAGGGGGGGGCGCCAGGGCCTGGAGCGGGACCTGGAGGAGGCGTCCCGGCGACTGGCCATGGCCCACCAGGACATCCGCAGACTCACCGCAGAGCTGGACGCCGCCAGGAAGAACCAGCACAATCACGACCACGGCAGCCTGGGACTCAGCGGTAGGCGCTCACGCCAAATACAATTGATAACCTAAATGATGTGAATGAGACATATTTTTCTCCAAGCGCTTGAACCCTGGTCAGACTCTCTATGAAATATTATAAAATAAGTTCCAGTGCAGACACCAGAAAATAAACGATTGCTTGGCTACAGTTTCTAATACACAGACACGTTGCCTAGCAACTCTTTCACATTGTTTTGCCGCATTAGTGTTGAAACCCATGTGAGTGCTAGCAGCGAGTTCAAGACTCTCCTTCAGTACAATTTAGATTCATAGTGTGTGTGTGTCATATATATATATATATATATATATATATATATATATACACACAATGTCAAACTGTGAACCGAAGGGTACCGTTTTACATTTTATTTCTCCCAATTCTCTATGCGTAGCTATGAGGCTGTTGGAGATATTTTAATTAATTCATGGTCAGGATACCAGGGCACACAGTTCTAACCGCCTACCTTTTATTATTACTTCCTTATCACAGGAGCTGAGCTGGAGCGAACAGAACAGGAAGTGGAAAACCTCAGGAAGGAAGTGGACAAACTGAAGCACTGTGGTGAGAAAAATATGAGTGTAACTGTATGTGGGAAGTATGATGAGACGTTGGAGTTGCTTTTTCACTTTTTGAATGCCTACACGTCTGTACTTTAGGTAGCCATATTTTGAGTAACCGGATCCAAATATTTAGAACCTGATCCAAGGTTTTTCAGTCAACCACAACAACATGTGATCGTTAAGCTATGGTTATGTTTCCTGCAGATATTTGTTTTCATGACCACTGTGTCGTGATTGTTCCAAATACCTTGGATCCGGTTACTCGGTTAACCGGTCACTTCAGGTTTAGAATGTCTGCAGTTCTGATCAAGGTGTCGATGATGGACGTGTTAGCATGCTGGCTAATGTTTCCTAGACATGGTAGAGCTGCAGAAGGCCAAGGATCAAAACGAAAGGCTGGATGGTGAGATACGCGTTCTGAGGGAGAGGGTACGAGCATTAGACACCGAGAAGAAAAACCTCCTGGAGAAGGTTAGCATTCCCCAAACACTAATGTATAACATCTTATTTAACCGCGATGGAACGCTCAGCGCAGGCCAAATGCTAGATTAATGGTTTTATAGTTATGTTTTATGCATACTTTTTGTGTATCCCTTTTATATTCATGAAACTGGCACAGCAGGAGCCAGAGCGAGCTTTCTCGGTCAAACCAGAGCAACAAGGAGAAGGGAAGGGAAGAAGTGGAGAGCTTCAAAGCAATGTGGCCCCCTTGTGGAATGAAGAGGAACATGCTCACGAACGGTACACTCATGTCCCCAGCTTCCAAATATTGTTTCATATTGCATTCCTACTTAGTTTTATAGGATTGTATGGGAGTGTCAATACACAGCACCAGGCTATGATAAGGTCACACACTACATTTCAATTCCCTGAGTCCAGTGATTATTACTCACTAAAGTGACATCCCTGGACAGCAACTTTAACCAATTACGGACAACAAATGTAATAACCTATAATTCCCCAGACACAATGTTGTCCCCTTAATTTTGATGTTTATGTAGCCTTAAGACTAATATTTGTGTGAAGAAACAAAAGCAGAATCCCAATCCAATGTAGACGCAACAAGCTAGTTTATTCTGGCCTAGCTATCTGACACTAGACTAGCTAGCTGACACTATGCTGTATAGCTGACACTCGGCTGGCAAGCTGACATTAGGCTGACACTATGCTAGTTGTCTGAGACAGGGCTAATTTGTTGTCACTATGCTACTTAGCTGACACTACACTAGTTAGCTGTCACTACCCTAGCTAGCTAACACTCTGCTAGTTAGCTGACACTAGCATAGTAAGCGGACACTAGGCTAATTAGCTGGCACTATGCTAACTAGCTATTACATGGCGGCCCATCTTGCTCCAGGTGTCGCGAGGCCGTGGAGGACGGCCGTGTGCAGCTGCGGGAGCTGCAGCGACGGCTACAGAAGCAGCGCGCGGACCAAGAGGAGCTGGTGGAGAGAAATGAGGAGCTGGAGGCCCTGGTGGGGGAGGCACAGAACGCCAGCAAGGAGGAGCGGCAGCGGCACGACGGAGAGCTGGAAGGACTGCGCAGGAAGGTGAGAAACTGAGCCAATGGTGTGATCACGCTGGGGGAGCAAAAACATGGTAACTGTGGAAAGCTACTCTCTGATTGGTGACTGAGGGTTGGAGAGAGAATCCTTTTTGAAAGGCCGCATTTTTTAACTACTTTTAATAAACTATAGAGGTAAGATGTATACAACTAGGGTTTGACTCCTAACTGAAAGGTTCCTGGTTCGATCCAAAGTGTCCGTAGTGTGTCCCCTACCTGCTAATCAGAATGAACTCCAAGTCACTTCGGATAGAAGCATCTGCTAAATAGGATATGGAGATCAAGCATTGATTGACCGTGTGTAAACCGAATGTGCAAAAGACCAGTTTAATGAGTTTCATTGTATCAGAATTCAACACGGCCTGTATCTCAGAGTCTAATTAATTATTGTGCTGCTCAAGACATTTCCCTGACGCTGTAGTTTTTGTGGAGGATCAGCGTTAGCTGCTGTGTGTGTGTGTGTGTGTGTGTGTGTGTGTGTGTGTGTGTGTGTGTGTGTGTGTGTGTGTGTGTGTGTGTGTGTGTGTGTGTGTGTGTGTGTGTGTGTGTGTGTGTGTGTGTGTGTGTGTGTGTGTGACACGGAGACAGCTCCCCAATGTCTGACTAACGATGTGCACTCGAACCACCAGATTAAAAGCCTGGAGGTAGAGCTGAAGAAGCAGTTTGCCCAGGACAAGCTGCTGAAAAGCGGAGAGGAGAGCAAAGAATCTGAGCCCTACTTCCAGCCGGTGAGTATCCGTTGGGTCGGCGCCAATCATCAATCTTCCTCCTGTCCAGATTAATCAAAACAGGTCGATACGAAAGACATCACCCCTCGAGATGGAACGTGGAATAAGTAGTGTGTTTTTGGCCCAAATCCCCCTGTAATAGGACCAGCAGGGGAAGCACAAACACTGATATACACACATTAGAATGTGCTACTGCTGGTATTCAATGCCAAACTGCTTGATTTTAGCTCACAGACAGATTCTTATTCCATTTATCTAGTCTCAAAGCAAGTGTGTCGAAGTGTTTTTCTAAGAATGTATGCAACAATTCTGAAATGTACATATAAGATAACACTTTATTGATACCCAGGCGAGGAAATTTGGTTGTTTACAGTAGCAGAAAGACAGGCGAAAATATAGATGCCAAGTATAGTTAAAAAAGGGAAATAAATATTCGGCCAGATGTCCGCAGTCGTATGCATTCTTGAACTGTATCGGAAGATCGTTGTAAGTCAATTTAGATAAAAGTGTTCTCTTACCAAACTAAGGTCAGGATCGTGTAGGACTGGGTTGTGGTTATGTCAATGTCATCACAGGCTACTTGTAAGCATCTCTGAGTATTGTGCCTAACTGCTACCTGCTCCTTAAGGACATGTATCTAAAGGAAAATCACTAAGTCACTTTGGATAAAAGCTAACTTACTAATTAGTAAGATAATAGTGGTATAGTAGTAAACCCTATTGTCAGGTTCAGTTATAATGCACCTGACCTCATCTGTCCACCTCACTTAAACCCTTTACCTTCTTGCTGTGTTTGTGTGCGTGTGCGTGTGCGTGTGCGTGTGCGTGTGCGTGTGTGTGTGTGTGTGTGTGTGTGTGTGTGTGTGTGTGTGTGTGTGTGTGTGTGTATCCTCCCCGGCCAGCTGAGGGCCGTGGGCAGCAGCCAGGAGCGGGTGTCCCTGCTGGAGGCACGGCTGACAGAGGAGAAGGACTGGAGGAAGCAGCTGGAGATGGACCTTACCTCCGCCCAGGCTGCCCTGAAGAAAGACAAGGAGGTGGGACCAGGACCCTCACGCACCCAGCACCACCCATGATGATGATGTTGGAATTAGTCTGTTTTTGAGGAAAATATGTTGAAGGAAATGCTTAAGAAAGAAATGGGATCACATGAATAAAAAAAAAATTGTATACAAAAAGATGACCGCTGTGTTTGATGAAAACATTAAACATTTTGGCACCATGTTGCATATTTGCATATATATTGCATTATATTTGCATAGAAATTATTTATTTAGTCAGCCAATAATCGTAAACAGTACATTTGTTGTTGTTTTTAAATGGAGGGAAAACGAACCTGTTGGGGAAAATCATGCAGTGTTCTGTTTTGTATGTGTCATTACTTAGTATATATTATATAAAAGCCTCTGTATCAATATAAATTTTGATATATTGATATAAAAATATCAAATTTTTTATTTTATTTTATATTCTATTCACTGTGATAGCATCCCTAGTTTTGATGATCGTGTCGTGTTTTATTGTGTTTAGTATTTGTGTGTTTCTGCCTCCTAAAGGCCTTGCAGGTGGGAGAGCGGGAGCTGAAGAAGTTGAGGATGGAGGTGAACAGTCTGCAGACTGAATGTCAGCAGGGGAAGACCCTCATCAAGAGCCTGACGCAGGTCAAGGGAGAGAAGGCCGTTCTGGAGGAAAAGGTCTGGCTCACCTCGTCCACATGCTCATGTGTTTAGAATTTTGCTCCATGTTTGACAATTTTAAATACATTATCTTAACCCAACTCGAGAGTGTAGTTTTCAAGATACTGTCAGGAAAGTATTACTTTATTATAATAATAATAATAATAATTCCCCGATTCCAACATGGCGCTGCTGTGCCCGGTCAAAGTCTTCCCCAAAAGATAACGCATTTATTAATGTGATTTTGAATCAATTTAGATATTGCAATGTTTATTTTGTATGTCTCAGACTTACATTCTTACTTATTTTTCATATATTATTTTGTATCCTCTCTTCTATTTCTATATTTTGTCTATATGTCCTCCTGTTTGGGTTTGTTATCAAAGTAGCCTGATATAATTCTAGTTTGAACTAGTAGTATACAAGTTACTTATACTGAGTATGTATTAAATACTGAACTTGAACTTCAACATTCATCGGTGTGTGTTCCAGTTGGCCCAGTTGGAGCGCACTCATGCCCGCCTGCAGAGCGAGCTGGAGCGCCACAAGGAGAGCAGCGGTGCCAAGGAGGACCTGAGGGAGAGCAGGGTGGAGGTGGAGCAGCTCAAAGAGCAAACTGACCACCTGACCTCTGAGTTGACCAGTCTGAAGATGGCTCATGATGCCCTGAGGTTGGCTTGTAGCTCATATTAGCATGTAGTTCATCTCAGCATCAGCTTTGTGTTTTTATTTTGTCTCCAGTGTCAAACTACTCCTGGACTTGTCTATGAAGGAGAGTCTTTCTGAGATTAAGTGAAAGTTTGATTTAAGCTATATACTACTTCATATAGAACAGGGATAGTTATATCTCTAATCCAGGTTACTACAATTGCTTATTTTTTTTTCATATTGATTTATTTATGTCACATGACCAACGTGGAGCAACCCAGTTAGAGATTGTAGGTTTAAATGGGAAATAGGAAATGCTATGTGTGGGTGGGGGTGTGGGAGTGACTGCGGCTGTGGTGTGTGTTTGTGCACTCTGCAGTTAGTTGTAAGCATCTTATCAAATGCAGACAGGAGCATCCTGTTAACCATTGCCTGTCTGTTCTCTGGTCCTCCTCCAGAGAGGAGCTGGTGACTGAGCAGCTCCAGAGCAGCAGGCTCCAGGCTGACCTCCGCTCCAGCACCCAGGAGATGCTGTCGGCCCAGGGAGAGAGGGAGAGGCTGGGTCTAGAGGTCCAGCACCTCCAGCAGAGGCTCGAGCTGCAGCTGAAGGAGCATCATGTCTCCATGAGGAGTAGCAGCAGCCAGGAGCCCCTGACCCAACATGGTCCAGGGAGGAGCAGGGATGACCAGGTACATGGTCAGAGCACTTCAACATCCTGTTAGGGAGGGTACGGTTTTTCATGGATATGCATATGAAAGAATTCCTAACACGTTAACCAGATGAGCTACTGTGTATTAGCACAACTTAAATCATTTGTAGAAAATCCCTGATGAACCTATCAGCAGCAACATTCCTCCTCCTACCAGTTTATTACCGACATGCATCTGAATCGCTTTGGATCGTAAGTCGCTTTGGATATGAAGCATGTGCTAATTAACTAAATATATCCAAGCTGCCCAGCGTGAAGCGGGACCTGGCTGGACTGCAGGCCGACCTGGAGGAGGAGAGACAGCTGTCAGCCCAGCGCCAGCTGGCCCTGCAGGCCCAGGTGACTGAAGCCCAGGCCCGCGCCAAGGTACTCTCCATGTTCATGGTTCTGTATTCACCAGCCCCATTTATACTCACCATCATATTTATATTGAACTCTGAATGGCCTTTTGTTTTGAAGGATGCTAGATCAATAAACTGGCCTTACCTCCATACAAACCCATCTAACATTTACTGTAATTCTACCCCCCTGGCCTGCCTCCTTCTCCCCCAGTCTCAAGACTCTGTCCTGAGCCAGAAGGCGGAGGAGGCCCGGCAGCTGAAGCAGGACCTCCAGAGGGTCCAGAGTCTGTTCACCTCGGCAGAGCGGGAGCTGCGCTACGAGAGGGAGAAGAACGTGGACCTGAAGAGACACAACGTGCTTCTGGACCAGGAGAAACTCAAGGTGTGGGAGATGAACCGCAACATGGCGGTCAGTCACCAGAGATGGTGCTGTGGCCGTGTGTTTGGTTATCCTGGGAGAATGTTCACAATCACACTTTTCACTGTTTACTACTTTAGGTTGTTTTCCACAGAAGCCATTTTGTTTCAAACGTTTTCACGGCAGCCATTTTGTTATTTGAATTTTCATATTCAAGTCATATTTTTGATTTGACTGCAACCTGTGGTGTAACATGTCGCACACTCATGCTTTCAAACCACTTCCCTGTCTCTCTTCACTGCCTGGTCCATTAAGGGACAAAAACCCATTACATTTTTCCACTCAATCATCCCATGGTTTGTTTTCTGGAGGAGTCATTTTGGTTTGTGGATAATATTCTTTTTTAAAGACCCCCCTCTAATCAACTTTTCCTTGTCCGGCTAGCATTTATGTAAAAGTACAAAGTGTTACCCAGTGGTTGTTTAAACCATCCCTAGTGGCTGTTTAAATCATCCCCAATGAATGTTTAAACCATCCCTAGTGGGTGTTTAAACCATCCCTAGTGGGTGTTTAAAACATCCCTAGTGGGTGTTTAAACCATCCCCAGCGGCTGTTTAAACCATCCCCAGCGGCTGTTTAAACCATCCCCAGTGGATGTTTAAACCACATCATGTTTCCATAACCAAGCCATCTCCTGTGTGTTTCCGTGGTCCTCCCAGCTGTGTGCGGAGGTGAAGCAGAGCGCGACCCGGTTGGTGCAGGTGGAGCAGAAGGTGCAGGGACTGAGCAGCGAGTGCGAGCGCCAGCAGCAGAGGATTCGGGAGCAGGAGCTGGAGCTGGCTCGGAGCTCCACCACCCGCAGTACTACCACCAGCCTGCAGGAAGAGCTGCAGGCAGAGAGAGTTCGCCTCATCGCCGCAGACAAGAAGGTCAGCGGACAATATATTGAAGAGTCAACTATAATATTAGCTTGGATTTGTAGTGAACATGGACTACATGCTGGTCTTGATGGCATTAGAGTGGCACACCTAAAGTCAAAGGTTGGGATCCACTGCCCTAACCGCAGCACAGTATCCTGCCCCCAACAGGTTAAGCAGGGGTGTCTTTCCTCCTCCCACCAGGTGGTGGAGCTGCAGCAGCAGCTAAAGAGCTCCCAGCACCAGCTGCGCATGGAAGAGGCTCGCTCCGGGGAGAGCAGCCGGCTGGAGAGAGATACCAGGGACCTGACTGACAGCCTGTCCTCCCTTAGGGCCCAGCACCACGAGGAGCACATCACCAGGTCTTTAATACACACACATCACCATCTTTAATACACAGTATAAACAGCCACCCACAGATCACCAGGTATTTAATACACAGTATACACACACACACACACACACACACACACACACACACACACACACACACACACACACACACACACACACACACACACACACACACACACACACACACACACACACACACACACACACACCAGGTCTTTAATACACAGTGTATATACAAACACAGATCAGCAGGTCCTACACACACAACACAACACACACAAGGAACTGCATTGTAGTGGACATGCACTAAAATCTTCAAAATTATTTTATTACTTACCTTTTCCCCCCCATCTCCCCCTCATCCCCCACCTCCTGCGTTGCTCCTGCTGACAGGAAGCTCCTGGAGCAGCGGGAGGAGGAGCTCCGGCAGCAGGTGCGCTCCCTGAGGCAGAAGGAGGCGTCGCTGGGCAGGAGCAACTCGGAGCTCGGCCTGAAGAGCCAGCAGCTGGAGAGCCGCCTGGCGCTCTTGGAGGCTGAGCTCAGCCAGGCCCGTGAGGAGGTGAGGGAGGGGTCGGAGGAGGTCTGAGGACGCTCAGCTAGCAAGTGTTAGCTTTGGTAGCTGCACTGTAAGCTTTGTGTTAGCTTGGGTAGCCACACTCGTTTTTTGTTTGCTTTGGTAGCTACACTAGCTTTGGGTTATCTTTGGAAGCCTGTAGCTTGGTGTTAGCTTTGATACATCTATTTATTTTATAATCTGAGAACTTTGTTTATCTATGGTTGCCATGCTGTGTGGTGTAAGACTACTCTGAGCTACTCTGAGCTTTAGTGAACACATAACCAAACATTTCTGCTATTTGTTGCTTCAAGACAATTATTTAATTCGCCCACCGTACACTGCCTCAATTTGTCACATTTGTCCAACGCTTGTTGAGACAAAAATAATTCAATACATTGTAAAACCTTTCTTTGGCTAAGAAAACCAAATCTTGCCCAGATGACGCAGAGCATCAAATGAGAGGACGTTAAATATGTTATGTTGCTGGGAGACTAATCCAACCATAACATCTCCCAGTGACTGAAGCCAGTTCATTTCCTCCTCGTCAAGTCCCCTTGGTGAGTCTGTATTTTGGATGAGCTAAACCCTCTGAAACGGCCCATAGCGTTGCACTTATTCCCAAATTATTCCCAAATGTTTACACAGCTTGTATGCCCTTGTTTTAAAGGTTCATTACTGTTTTATTGTTTTAGTGAGTGGTGACTTGTCCTGGCTATTCCTCCCCTGTACTAACAAAGCGCTTTACAGAGTAGTAGGCTGTTTTCACATTAACCACCAGTTGGAGAAATACACAAACTCTTGCTTGTAGATTCCTCAACATTTTCTCAACTGTAGGGATGCTAACTATACATAGAAGCATAAAGGGGAAGTATAGGGTGGTAGCTAGGGTGCTAGAGTAGCTAGGGTAGTAAATAGGGTGTTTCCAGTGTACTGTACGAACTCCCGGCTGAAAGGTTCTGGGTTCCATCCACAGTCTCCGCAGCCTTACATGTCTGCCATCCTTGAGCAAAACCCGACCTGCTCATTAATGACATGTATCTTTGGATAAAAGCGTCTGCTAAACACTCAATAGTAGATAGTATAGGACTATGGAGTGAATCCACTCACAATTGTCCTTTTCATTTGCTGCTTTATGTATTTTCCACCGTAGCATAAATCTCTAGCATAAATTGTGATAAATAATTTAAAATAACATAAAACATACCTCAAGTGATTCTGTAGTTTTGCAACAGGCAAACATGTTAAATCATCTGATCAGACCGGGTATCGTCTCACAAATCTGACTTTAGAATAGTCTGAAGTCTGATAGCATACGAGCTCAAATCTGGGTCGACTGTGTATCAAAACGGGGAATCACTTTCTTTCGCCTCATATTGGTTTTGACCAATCATGTTGCTGGAGGCGGGGATCTGTAAGTGTGTAATTGGATATTAACAGCGAACACAAACTCAGCCAGCACTGGCTGTAAAGGTTTCAAATCAACACCGTGTAGACTGGCCACTATAGAAATATACTTTACCCTTCTGAAAGCTTCATCCACTCACGTGAATGAGTTTCTCTGGTAGAATATCTCTGTAACGAAATAGTAAACGGCGTGACTCCGCCCTTTGCAGTTCCTGGTTTCCGGCCCAGGCTCTTTGCCTGCTATAACATAGTAGAGATGCTGGATCCCAGATCAGGTGGGGTACTGCCTGTTTTACCCAAGTCGGTGTACCGTGTGGTTTCCACCAGCAGAGGGAGGCCCAGAGCACCAGCCGCCAGCTGCAGGAGGAGCTGCTGTCCAGCCAGCAGGAGACAGACAGACTACAGGGAGAGATACAGCTGGTTCTGCTACAGCTGGACACACACGTCAGGTCAGACACACATCAACACACACTCACTCACTCACTCACTCACTCACTCACCCCACAATGAAAAAGTTTATACTTGTTATAGAGTAGGCATTTTTCTACTAAACATGAGCTCTTTTATTCTCTAGCTCTAGACTTCCTCAAGCCATGCCCCTTATTCACCTAGCGGCCATCTTGGTTCTAAACGTTAGCCAGCGTTTAGAAACCAAGATGGCCGCTAGGTGAAAAAGGCCCATTCCCTACCTCTCCCTCATGTGGTTTCACATCGTGGATGTGTGTGTGTGTGTGTGTGTGTGTGTGTGTGTGTGTGTGTGTGTGTGTGTGTGTGTGTGTGTGTGTGGGTGTGGGTGTGTGGGTGTACAGGAAGCACAACGAGAAGCAGGAGCAGCAGCGCAGCAAGCTGCGGCAGGCCCGGCAGGCCTACCTGAAGGCCACGGGCCAGCGCGACCGCACCATCCAGAGGCTGGAGAATGACCTGGAGATGGCCTCCAGCCTCTCCCTCAAGGTGCCCACGCCTCTCTCAGCCCTTCTCCACCAAGCTAGCTCCGTTTCTTGAACCGGTGCCGTTCCGGTTTCGTGGAACCTCGGTGCTTTAGCGAAGCAGCCAGCGAAGCAGCCAGCGTTTCCACCAGGTTTGAGCGGAACTGTTGCATCATCAACGGAGGACGTTGCACAATGCATACAGGACGTAAACAGTAGAAGCGCACATGCATTTTTCCATCCTCTCTTTCTTACCTGTAGAGTATGACACGCACGCTGATGTCGTCATGGTTCCCTCTTCAGGTTGAGGAAAATCTGCTATTTGCTGGGTCAGGCTGGGAACCAACTTTTCGGGTTCCGAACCAATTAATCTTTTGGTCGAAATGCTCCCAACGGTTTAAAATGAGGTTGCACGAAACCGGAACAGAACCCGTTCCATGTTTGTGGAAAAGGGGTATGTGAGTCCATACCCAGGCAAGGAGGCCTCTTCCTGGCTCACCTCGGGTCAAATGTCGCCGCCCCCTCTCAAGCCAGTAATTTGGAGTCCTCGATCTCGATGAGCTCATTTAGCACAGTTGTCAGACAAAAGTGTGTAAGCCAATGAGGTGATGGTGTTCTGAACCAATCACAATGCAAACGCTATGTGGCTTGGCGGATATTTAACACTTGAATAGAGTTCTGTTTGATTTATTATTTTAATAAAACTATATCATATAATAATAATAAAAGTATAGGCATCAAATTGTATTCAAAACAATTATACCTAGTTAACTTGCTCAAATTATGAAGGCAATATCCCTGGTCCCAGTGATCTAATCTGGTGATATATCTTAGTGGAATGTTATTTACACAAACGAGACAAAAAAGAACGCATCACATTCTCAGAAAATTATTGGCAGATTCAGAGTGATATTTCAATGAATTTTTTATCCACTCTTCTAACACTCCAGATTGTCACAGTTGACTCGGTACATCAACACCAGCACTTCCTTCAGCACTGACACACTGCTTGTACCCTCCTAGTGGTTAGGCAGTCTGTTTAAAGGATTCCACCCAGTGGTCTATGCTGTTATTTTTAGCATGGGAGTGGTCTCCTCATAACACTCCTCTCTCTCCGCTTCCCCTCCCTCCTTGTCTTCCTTCTCTTTCTCTTCTGCCTCCTCCTTGTGTTTCTTCTCATTTCCCCTCCCCTCCTCCTTGTCCTCATCCCTCTCCCCTTCCACTCCTGCTTCTCCTCCTCCTCCCCCCCTGCTCCTTCTCCTCTTCATCTCCCCTCTTCTCCTCCTCCTCCCCCACTCTTGCTTGTTACCTCTCCCTCTCTCTTGCTCCTTTACCCCTCTCCTTCTGGTCCCCCCCCCCCCCCCCCCCCCCCCCAACCACCACCACCACCATCACCATGGGTCGTATTTCCAGGAGAAGGAGTCAGTTCGGACGGTGATGGCTGAGAATGAGAAGCTGTTGGTGGAGAAGAGGGATCTGCTGAGGCGGATGAGCGAGGCTGAGGACCTGGGCAGCGCGGGCATGCGTACCGCCTCCACCGTGCAGCACAGGTACAGCCCCGCCTTCAATCCCCCATGATGCACCTTGCTAGGAACACTGCAAGCTGTGTTGAACAGCTTGCAGCTCTTACAGTAAAAGCCAGCCTTCAGAGAATGACCATTTAACTGTCCCATTCATCATCCTATAATCCAATCAATTCCTCTGTATGCCACAGGGTCAATGCCTTGGAGCTGGAGAACAGACAGCTGCAAGACAGGACGCTGAAATTGTCCAATCAAGTGAGCTGCTTGGAGCGGGCACTGAGGAACGTCCAATCGTTCTGCAGTCTAGAGGTAGAAGCCCCTCCCCATTCTACCGGATCATCACTAGCTCTAATATAAGCCCCTTTCAAGTGATATGCTTGTACCAGTTATACATTGTATTTGTGTTTGACTTCCTGTTTTAACAGTTTGACTGAGTAGTAATGATATGTATATATGTGAGTAAATTGGTTTTAACGAGGATATAACATTGTTGCTTACTGATGGCACTGAGCAATGGTAACCGTTACAGGACATTCTGATTGGCTGGAGCCTGACTGGCAAGAGAGTGGATGTATAATAATGGTTCGTGATTTGTTTGTTCAGCACGAGGTGAGGAAGATGTTGCCCTCCGAGAGTCTGACCATGGACAGCGTGCTACACTCCTCCAATCTCAGGTAGCACGACTTTCTCTTTATACTAATCATACATCCCCCTGTTTCATGGTTGACCGACTCATAATCAATCCCATGTGCGTTCTTGTGTGCGTCCGTCCGGCGTCCAGCTTAACGTCCGGTGCGTGCGACCCCCTGGGGATCCTGGACGCCATTTGTCGGGTGAAGGCGGAGGTCCCCCGCGTCTCCCCGCCCAGCGCCCCCCAGTTCCAGCCCTCGGAGCTGGGCTACCTGAACGTCACGTCCCCCGGGCCCGCCCCAGGCCCTAGGGGTCCAGCGGAGACCCGGCACAGTGCAGAGCGTGACCAGGTGTGATGGGGGATGAGAACTACGACGGTGGTCTCCTGAGCTGGATGCCCTCCGCTAATACCCAGGTACTGGCACCCTGTGCTTCCGATGATCACTTATCACCTCATTATTGTGAAGGAGAAGACGGAGGATGATATTGACGATGGGGGCACAATAAATGTCACCCACAATGCAGTGACCCGTAACCTTTTAGCAGGTATTTAGGGATGCACTGATAGGACATTTACCGATATGATATTCATGCGCTATTCTATGTGGATATAGATATTGAAAATAATATATAAAATACAACAATGGCTGTATTCACATAGACACTGCCACAGGGGATAAATGTATTATATATGTAAACAAAAAACTCGATAGTAAATATCGACTTTTGTCCCGTAGTCTACCGATTGTACAACATTGGATTACTTTACTGTATCACAGCTTTTTAGACAAAAAAAACACATAGATGTGTGACTTGTATCAAACGTATTTTATATCATTGTCCCGATCTAGAAAGTGGTAAACAAATATTTGATAAGATAAAGTCAGGAGGAAATACAAGGAGTATTGTTTTAAAGATGACCTCTCCCTCCTCAGGGCAGTGTCTATGTAGCAGTCACCGAGAATACTGTAGATTATAGGGCTCTCTCATTCAGTTATGGATAGCCGCAATACAGTCAACAAACGTGTGTGGGCGAGACAGTTGGGATATTTTACATCCTAAAGTCTTTGACTGAAATCCTAATAATGCTGAGCATAAACCGTAACATGGTATTGATGATGGCATTGCAATCAGGAAAGGGATGGAAATGTAATTGTCCTTGTACTAATACGTGTTCTATACTTAGATTGTGTCAAATTTAAAAGGAATTTTGTGTTGGGACACCAAACACAGAGCAGGTGGTATTAAAATAATAATAATAATCATACAAAGACTTGTAGGGGCATTGGTGGAAAATATGATAATCAATTGTATTTATTAATGTTAACATAAATAGCCTTCAGCCTTGTGTATGTCCAGGCCTATGTTGCAAAGTACGATCAAATAACACTCTTTAACATGAGCACTTTATAAACCAAACTTTTGGGTTTACATAAATACATTTGTAGCAATGGAAACGATAATGATAATAATGGCAGGAAAGCGTTCATAAAATAAACATGATCTAAATCTGCCCTTGGTTTTAAAAGGAAATTCACCTGTCAAGTTGTATGTTTATATTTTTCTTTTGGTGTGTCTTAAATATCATGGTACTCCCACTAGAAACCTTTGAATGTATTTCATATTAATAATGAGCAGTATAATTTTTTACAATTCGCCTGCAATAGAACACACGGAACGCTACGCTTTCGTTTAAAGTTCCATGTTCACTCGTTTTAGAGCTTTCTAGCTAAGGGCACCAGAGTAATTACAAAACCCAGTGTGAAAGGCTAACTGAGCCTGTTAGCGCAAACGGGGGCGGGGTATTTACCAGACACAGTTGCTGAGGCTCGTCTCCAGGTGTTTATGGACCATAACCTGAGTAATCAGCCATGAGGTTTGCTGTATAAAGGCTGCTGTGAAGAGCCCTCGTTTTTTACATTTAAAATGTACTAAAAACATATGCTGTACCATTTCTTTTTTTTTGGATGATACATCTTTTTTACCTTTGAACATTTACAGAACAATAATAATTTTTTTTACAGAAACATTAATATTAATTGAATCTAGAACGATGAAGCCACTTATCATTGTGTCACTGTGCCTCCAGCCTCAACTGTCATCTTGTGTGTGTCGTTATGGACAAATGTAACCAGCTTTGACTCGTAAATATTATTTTATTTTTTACAGAAACCTATTTTCATAAATAAAGTACAATGAATCATAGTATTGCTTTACTGATATTTATCGAGCGAAGTGGATGAGTCGGAGGAACTGGGGAAGAGTGCATAGAGTCTTTTGTCTATAAACCTACGTCATAAACACTAGAATTAGAAACATCCCTACATAAAGTGTCAAAGTGAAACGTGTTGGGGAAAACAATATTTTTCTTAAGCATGAATCCGTCTTTAATTAAAAAACATGGGCAATCAATTTTGAGTTTATAACAGTCTGTTTATTAAACAAGGTAAAGATACAAAGGTTTTTTTTTTCTTTAATTTTTTTTTTTAAACATTGATAATTGTAGTTTTGCTTCTCAGTCCTGGCTGTGCATATTTAGTTGTCTAGAAACTGTATATGAAACCACAATGCAAGACAGGAAAAAGAGTCATAAATCTACACAATATATTTTGATAGAGAACATGGGTTAAACAGTTATTATACAGATTACAGCTTGGGTTACTCCATGCGGAAGAGATAAAAAAATAAACAAACAAACATGTCTACACGATTGAATACTGCAAAACACAATACACAGAGATGGAATAGATTGGTCGTGGGATGATAAAACAGTTAAGGCTTAGACGAAAATAACTGATGTAAAAACATGAATGTTAATACAATACAGGTAGACTAAAAATCATTACAGTAAGTTTATACAGAAATATACGTTTTTTTTATAAAAACCCAAGTAGGATGGTTTATGAAAACATAAAATAGATACAATAGATGAGTTACATGTTTTACAGTACAGCAACATGTACAATTCCCCATTATCTTGAAATGGAGGATAATGTTAGAGAGGCAGGGTCTGTTGTTGGCGTAAATGAGTTTTCTCAGGCCTTCTCAGGGCTTGAGTTTTTATTCTGTATTTTCTTTTGTTTGTTTTGAAAACATACTTTATACTGTATATTTATCTTACATTATTTCTCAATTCCATCTCCAACTTTAGTCGACTGATAGCACCTTTCATTGGTCCCCTGCTGAATACAGGGTGCCCTTTTATAAGCAGAGATGGAACTTCCTGTTAAGAAAGTAAAGGTCCTCTTGGGTATTTTTAAAGATGTGGCAGGACTTATACTTTCCGAAACTGGAATCGTGCACATCGGCCTACTAGTACCATCCCGAGTGACCAGAGGTTAAAAGTTACATTAAAATACAACAAACAATACTGTATACAATGAAGGAATACTTAAAAGTTTAAAAATAAAAACTATTGAGGGAGAAGCCTTGTGCCCACATTGTCAAAAAAAGGCCCAAAGAATACGCCTTTATACTGCAGTTCAGTTCAAATGGGTAAAGCTTGACATTGTTTTTCATATACAGAGTATAAAAATACTCTATTGGGACAGAATAGTTATACAATAACAGCTTCACATTTTGGTCAAATAATGAGCGGTCTATTTCAATTGAGTAACAGTTGAAACCTTTAGTTGAAAATAAACATGGAGTTGATACAACTACATTGCATCAACAGAACATATTAGAAGCAGATGTCGGTAGCATATATGAACAACATATTCTAAGTTAACAATTGATACATGAGCTCAACAACCTCAAGGTTTGAATGGCACAGGAGGACAGTAATTGAATTGTTTATCATCAAAGAATTTCAGCAAAGATAAAACCATCAAATATGGTGCAATAGAAGATGTGGAAAACAGTATTTTTCAATCTTGTTTTGCCTACTTGACGGTATTTTTAAACCTAGACCCTATTTTTACAATGTAATTTAGAGTCGTACAGACTAGAGTAGCTTCAATTGGTCCAGCAATTCAAAAGATTGCTTCATTCATCCCTCGCCATAGTTTCAGTTTTGCCAAAAACAGCTCCTTGCAGCATAACCAACATTGTATCATGCTTCAAACGGTCTGCCTCTGTGCCAAAAAGGGCTCCTTCAGCTCTGCAGTCAACCCAAATTATTGTCTTGGCAGCCGGCTAAAGCAATCCTGCTCTCTGCTGGACCTAACAGAAAGACTTGGCTGATCATCAGTCTGGGTGACTTAAAATACTGGAGCTATCCTTAAATAATTCACTGCTTTAACACCGTCTTTTAAATTGTCTCCTACCGATCTTTTAATGTAGGTTTATCTGACCCTGTAAACGTGTGCGTGTGTCTATATGCGCAATATAAAAAGAACAAATAAACCGTAATGGGAACGACTGTTGGTTTGGACATAGTCCGTACTCCTAGCTGCCCCAAGTGACGCCATTTTGGCTCTTCTTTCTCCAAGACAACATGAGCCTATAACCGCAAGGCCTAAAAGTGCTTAAGGATTATCTTTGGATGTGAACAGAGTACACCCAACAAACTCATTACGTTTTTTTATTTATTTCTCAATTTCTTTATAAGGGCTAATTTCATCTGGCACATTTTTTGAAACCCATTTCATGGAATTAAAAGAAACAAACAAACAAGGACATTAAAACTGAAACGCTGTTGCATCCGGCAGAGTACATATCGCCTACGAAAGTGCGGACTGAATCTGACGCAAGACATTCTCGGTCCGTTTCGTTAACGGAGCTCAATTGTTACATTCGTTAACGGGGACGGGGAATAAAATACTAACAAAACAAAGCAACGTGTGCTGCTGAGCATCGCTTCAGCAGATGACCTATGTCACAGACAGGGGTGGCGGGGAGGTCAAAGGCAGCACCCCCCACCCCCCATGCTTATGTCGGGTGTTCATAGCATAGGTAGACCTACTGTAGAGGGCCGCGTGTGCACTCTCTCCAGGCCTACGGACTACGAACCATCATCATCATACCGTGTCTGCTGTTGTGTCCCAGGGGGGCGGGGCTTAGATGAGGGAGATGCGGATGGGAATGTTGGGGGATTCAGTTCTCTGGGGAGACTGGTGGCTCACCAGGTGCTCCACTACCGTGTGTTTGGACATGTGCTTCATAAGGTAGGTCTCCTGTTAATATCACATGGGAAATATTAATGTATAGTTATATTGATCTCTATAAAACACATTACATATGCTTCATAAGGTAGTAACACTGAACTTTAGAAAAAAACGTAACATGTCCTTCATAAGGTAGGTCTGTTTATATCACATAGAAAATCACATAGTAATACTGATCTTTATAACACGTTACATGTCTTTCATAAGGTAGATCTCCTGTAACTATCCCATGGTGATAGTTACAGGAGACCGTGGACTGAGACTCATGGACAGCTAAATGTATATTATGAGCATTTGTGTTTTTTTTTCCATATAGGTTAAGACCTTTTCAAAAGTATGGGGTGCATTTACTGAGATAAAGGTGAGAGAATGTTGAATAAAAGTTGTGAATGTTCTATATCTTAAAAAGAAAAAGCTCCCAATTGTTTCCAAAATGATTCTGAAAGCCCGATAAGAAAATGCACTCACTGAGGTGTAGGCGCGCCCACACATGCTACAGCAATAGGCTTTTGCGTTCTTGATGGCGTGTGCTGACAGGTGGATCTGGAGTGAGGCGGAGTCCGAGTAGGCACGGTAGCAGTTGGGACATTTATACGGCTTGTCTTTGTTGTGCTGTCTCTGGTGGGACTGTGGAAGTACACAACACAACCATAGTCCAGGAAAGGAGATTTGATCAACGACACGTTCGTTCCGGAGATTCAAATCCAATATGGAAAAGGTGAAGGCAAATATTATGTAAAGATGTTAGCGTTAGCATTCAATGAGGTCACTTAACTAATGAGTAAGTAATGATTATTGTGTTCACCTGGAGGTTTGAGAGCTGGGTAAAGGCCTTTTCACATCCCGGATGGGCACATTTGTACGGCCTGTCACCAGTGTGGATTCTGTGGGAAGTGACATGTTATAAAAAACGTTTACGCGACACCACAGGTAAGCCTGTTCCACAACCTTACCCGTAGTGGGAAATCATTTGTTCCATAATATTCACGATATAAATAGGATTCCCTTTTGCACTTTTGAAAATGTGAATGAAATGTGTCCTACTTAAGCGGTGTGTGTGTGTTACAGTATAATTAACATACATACGGTAAGGTAAGGTAATTTATCAGTCAAGGGTACGAGTGTTCAATCAATGAGCAGTTGAATGTGGGGTTTCCCTTTGCTAACCAGCAGGATTCCCCACCCACCCCTGTCCAAGTTTGCATAGTGGTGGGTGGAGGCCTGATACCCCAGCCACCTCTGTTCCAGTGTGCATGGTGGTGGGTGGAGGCTGACCTGGTGTGCTGCTGCAGGTGCGACAGCTGACGGAAGGAGTTCTCGCAGTAGGAGCAGTGGTAGGGCTTGATGCCCAGGTGGATGCGCAGGTGCTGGGCCAGGTAGGAGGCGTTGGCGAAGGACTTGGAGCAGTGGGGACACTTGTGGGGCTTGGCCTCCGTGTGGGACTTGGAGTGGATCTGCATCTCAGACTTGGTGAAGAAGGTGAGCGGGCACACCTTACACCTGGCGGGGGGGGGGGGGGGGGGGGGGCACAAACATGAGTCAGGGGGAGGGGGTCGTGTGGGTCTGCCTAGCCTTGTGAAAGACTCATGCGCAATGAGTGCATGGGTAGAGTGTACGCAGGTAGCAGGGTAGGTAGGTAAACAGACCGGTAGGCCATCCAATCATTTCATTCAGGCCGAATGAAAGGATTGGATGGCCTACCTGCTGCCTTATTACAGGCCTGTGACAGCCACAGATACCGGATAAAAAAGTTTTTTTTATCAGAGCATTTGATTTATTGACTGCAAACATGACAAAAAATGCTTCTAAAATAAATTGCCTACCGAAGCTTTAATGTGGTTTTCAAAACACTTTGTATTTGTTGTTCAAGTTGTATTGCTATAGAGGTAGAATTATTTTAGCTTCAAGGCAATGCAAAAAGCAACAAACAACAAAGTGAGTGCTGTGTTGACTAATAAAATGTTATTCTACAGCACAGCAACAGCACTGATGTCATCTCAACAAACTGTTGCGAAAGTAACCTTTTACGATGTCAAAGCAAAACAACGATAAACTGATAAACACAAAACCAATACAGGATGTATTTTAGGTTTAATACAACTTCATGGACATAACTACATACAGTATGTAAGAGGTAGGGTTCAAAATTAACTTTTCAAATGTTATTGGAAAAGTCGTTTTCATTTATAACCCTGAATTGTTTTCCCTGCCAAACAGTCAAATCCATTGGTTATTGGAAGTTATTCGTGGT
This sequence comes from Lota lota, assembly GCA_026745465.1. Taxonomy (NCBI): domain Eukaryota; kingdom Metazoa; phylum Chordata; class Actinopteri; order Gadiformes; family Lotidae; genus Lota; species Lota lota. The sequence goes on along the minus strand of JACYXH010000472.1, from coordinate 883,232 downwards.
GTTAACTCTGGACCCTGATTATAGGCCCCCCTCCCAACCTGTAGGTTTTGCCCTCTTTGGGGGCGATGGTGACGCAGCCCTGGTCCGCCAGGATGGGGTATGGCACCACAAGCAGGGGGCCCGACGGGTTCTCCGCCTTGATCTTCTTCCGGCCCCTGGGGGCCTTTGGCGGGGGTCCCAGGAGCCCCGCCAGGCCCCCCGTTTTCATGTGGTCCATGCCGGGGCCGCTGGCCAGCCCGGAGAGGATGTTGACACCCGGGGCCCCGCCCAGCCGGTTCTGGCCGCTGGAGGTGGGCGTGGTGGGGGTGAGGGCCTCCGAGGTGCCGTGGTTCTCGGGTCGTGACGAAGGGGCCAGACCTGTGGGGGTTTTCGGGGGAGATCAGAGACGTATCCGTACAGAGCAGCAACCTACAGAATCTGCAACAAAAAGAATTCTGTGGGGAGGGGGGACTAGGAAGACCCCCTAGTGAACAAGCCCTTGAGGACGTCGAGTTCAGATGTTGTGATCTGCCTTCCTGGGTTTTTAAGCCCTGCCCTCCATAAACTGCCTCTGTGAACTACTCGTCTTTACGTACAGGGATTATACCCATGTGGTTAAACAGTGCTTCATTCAGTAGAGTCCCAGCTAGCCGCTAAAATATTCCCCACCCATGACCTCACTTTAGGGTCTCCCCTCCATCCCACTGTAGAGGTGGCTTTTCTTCCGATGGTTTTTCGGGCTGTCCAGCATGGTTGGACAACTCGATCCAAGGACATAAAACCCCATCTGATGTTACGGTACTGCGGCCATCCCAGCTTTTCCTTATACAGTTGTGGGCTGTATGCCTTTGACATGATAAACACAGCATTGTGCCCCCCCCCCCCCCCCCCCCCCCAATACACCTCCTGGCTGCCTGGCAGTCGTCTGCCCCGTTACTGCCAGCGGGGGGGCAGGGCGGAGCCGACAGCGGTACCTGACACGTTAGTTGACAGTGGGTGACGGGGGTTGCTCACCAATCTGCCTCATGTGCCAGTCTTCCCACAATCCTTTGGCCTTCACTGCTGACATGTTGTCCATATTTGCGTCTGAGAAGTTGTAAGGTGATCGGCATATTTTTTTCCCACGTATTGCATAGCAGCGCAGATGATAACACCACCCATGTAACACAACGGCACCATGCACATTTCTAAACAGGGGACTGTCCGAGGTGGCCGTCTGGAATGGTGGTCAATGTTGGACATCGGTAGCCTGAGGGGACCCCCGGATACGTTGTGGTTTAGTATGGTGACTACATCAACATGACGGGGGGAGCGGTTGTGCGCTAGTAATACTGTGTATGATAGTGGGATATCAAGCGCCTTTTGATTATGAAGAGTTTCAGGATACAGCCATCCTGCTAAATGTGAATCGCCATGGTCATATGACCTGGGAGAAATTAAAATCCTCAACAAACGATGAGGATTTTAATGTCTGCTGCATTTGTGAACACAAGGAGGAGGAGAGACTACGTGACCGAATCTTTCTTCAAAAACAACAACAGCAACAACAAACCATCATGACACAAACAATGTAATGAAAAGGCAAGTGCCAAGGTACTCGCCTAACAAGTTAGGACTCAGATTCTGATAGATCCAATGTGCTGGCGTCCCCACCGTACCTGGTCCTGAGCTGGAGGGGGGGCGCGCGTGCAGGGCGATGTCGGGCTGCCCGGAGCCCCCCTGGGACTGGGGCTGGGAGGGGTGGTGGCCTTGGACTTGCTGGGGCTGAAGCTTGGGCACCTGCATGCCGTGCTGGATCCCACCACCACCACCACCACCACCACCTCCGTCAGAGGGCGAGGAGGACATCATCAGGGGTTGCTGGGAGGAGCTGGACGTGGGGGGCAGGTGGAGCGGGCGGATCTTCTCGGCCATCAGCTGCTCCTTGATCTTGTTAATGAGCACCAGGTTATCCAGCTGAAAAGGTCAAGGGTCACGCTCAACAGACAACGGCCACCCGTGTGTGAATGTCATCCATGGGAAAATGATCAAACGTACTAACCCTAACCCTAACCGTGTTTTATGTTCCTCTACTAGGTTATTATCGCCGTCTCGTTAAGCCAGAGCTGACGCTAACGAGCCCTGTAGCATAAAGCGGACTTGAGAATAAATATTCATTAACTTCCAAAAGGTTAGGAATTTCGAACGGCCGAAAGACATTCACACATAGATGCGAATAGCAAATGTTTGATGTGGCAAAAATACTACAGCAAGTAAAAGGCCCTTCAAAGAGTCTGATTCTTCCACGCCACGCCACACCACACCATAAATGGAGACTTTTATTTGGAAGCGTGGCTATTTTCTCACAACCTTCCACAGCTATTAACTGAATACATATTATAGAAGAAATAACACGATAAACACAGCCACCTGCCAAACACAGGTGGCTTTCAAACAGCTGTGACTACTAAACCACCACCGCCACCATCTCACACTTCACTCTGCGGTGCAGCCACAGGTGTCTACAGAAGGGGATCCTCATTGCAACAGCAGCCAATAGAGTTGGCCGCTTGGCCCCTGGATAACGCCTGGTGGTTCTCCACGAAGCTCTCCAGGTAGGGCCTTCAACACGGGGAGCTAGGAGTGGTCTTACCTGGCTGGGCATGGAGGGAGGAGGAGGCCAGAAATATGGGTTGTTGAACCGGGGCTCAGCCATCCTGTAATTAGAAATAACAATGAATGGTTGTTGGACAGATTATTTAAATCAGAGGTATGATCTTGAGTTTGTATGCCATAGTATTACTCTTGTTTTATTACAATTAAATATTGTGGTATTTGTAAATGTATATAACAAATGTTCACAAATACATGGCAATACGGTGTATACTCAATACAAACATTGTTAACTGAACAATAGATGTCAGCCTACGATTGACCTGGGCAAAATCTTTGGCTCTTGATTCAAAATCGGGGTAATGGCGATCTTTTCTTACACCACCGTCCTATGTTAAGCGCAATTGGGTTCCACGCTAATAGAAATGTTTTCTTTATCAACACTTGGATGCCTGGGTTGAATTAAGTGCACATGCTCTACATGCACAGCAATTCAACATTCATTTGAAATCATTTTTCAAGTGACTTCTTAGCAAGTCACTTTTTATTACATCATGTGTGTGAGCTGGTTATGTATGCATTTCCATGATTAAATGTGTCTGTTAAAAAAGAATGTACAACTAAGTCATGAATAGGCCTGCATTGCTTGTGCGATTTAATGTGTGTAGTTTTTATTTTATGGGTTACAATCATACAAAGTGGCCAATATTTAGATAATGTCACTATTACTGTAAGATAATGAATGTATTTACCAAGGTATTACACCTATGGGTATTACACAATAGTAATACCATAGGAATCCTGAATAATCATGCGTACGTTTCTTAACCATGGAAACCAAATCGCCTCGCATGGTTGTATCGATTTTCTTAAATCGATACAACAAATCTGTCTTAAAATACGTATGTTGTTACTCTCACAAAAAGGAGCGATAGTAAACTTTACCTCGCTGTTTTGACAGCCTACCATCGTGTGTGTGTGTGTGTGTGTGTGTGTGTGTGTGTGTGTGTGTGTGTGTGTGTGTGTGTGTGTGTGTGTGTGTGTGTGTGTGTGTGTGTGTGTGTGTGTGTGTGTGTGTGTGTGTGTGTGTGTGTGTGTGTGTGTGTGTGTGTGTGTGTGTGTGTGTGGCGGCCCAGCCTATGCGACCCAGACATTCTCAGACACTTTAGGTAAAACATCTCCAGACAAAAGAGAAACAAAAATGGCAGCCTTATTTTTATAAGGCGGGACGCCATATTCTGCAGACACCCCCAAAAATGTGGAACACGTACGTCTTGTGCAGAGGATGGAGCTGCCGACCCTCGCACAATGCTGTGTTTATCATGTCAAAGGCATGAAGGATTGTTTACGGCGAATTGCAGGTTTGAATAGCCCGGCCTCCCCACCTCTTAAAAAAACTGACACTTCCTACAGCGACCATGCCTTGCAAAAACACCACGGAAATAGCAAAGATGTGGGCTCGTTGGAAATGCATTAGTCTAACAACAGCATCGAAACATAAAGGGCATAATGTTGCACATGTACGCTCCCGTGTCGCTCGAAAGGCGAACCGTCGTAGCCAAAAATCACTTTGGCTTGGTTTTTTTTTTTTTTTTACATTCGGCAACTTTTTGACGAATCAAGACACAGCAAAAGAATGTGAACAATGCACGCGTTCGAAGACTAGCGCGTATTAGAGATATGCAAAATAGTGCAGTGGTGCACATACGTGCAGAAATACCTGTGGGAGTCGTGATTGCAGATGTTCTCTTTCCAGAAGAGCTATAATATAAAAGGTTGATGTTCTTTCTGCCAGCCTCCGACACGACCACCGCTTCCGGGTCGCTTTGTTCACTTCTGGGTAGCCTGCACACCATACAACAGAGAGAGCTCGGTGGAAATGTGTCCTAAAAGCTGCTGTAATGATGCTTCACCGTATTTATGTAGCGTTTTACCGCAATCGTCGAAATCGTAAACACTGGATTTAAAACCAACGCATGGGCAGCACATTTAATTGCAAGCTATATGCTCATATTCAATAAGCACCCACAAAGCATTCAATATAAATGGATATATTTAAATTAAATATACATTTGACAACCAAGGCTATACGTAGCCTGGATCATGGATGTTGAAGTTGTAACGTTTTACAAATGTTCACACAATCTCACTTAAGAAAAAGAACGTAAGTGTTGTGCAACGTTATTACAGCAACTGGGTCACATCATACTTATTAGACAGGGTCATACGGCCCAATAAATGACCATGTTGGCCATCATGAACGATGAACAACTGTCCAAAAACCTTAACATGACCCATACTATAGTAACAACGTTACTACGTTCTACCCACACGAATTCCACATAACCACCCTCTGCTTACAGAAAGCAGCGTCACCAATGTGTGTGGGGTTCTTAGACGTCAGTCTGCGTTTCCTGCCCCTCGCATCTACTGTGAGAAGACGGACCAGGCGCAACATTAACATTAATGACAAGTAGTCCGATCGTTGATTTGGAGTTAAGCCCTTAATCTCACCACTTCACCCCTGCTGACTTCAACTGACCCGAGGGACTTACACATGAACTCGAAAGAGAATGCAGTTCCTTGAACTCATTCATTTTGTTTATAACATCGTATTGGACAACTTTTATTTAATTTGGCTATTTTTCTTTCTTTTTTGAAATGATATCCTCAGTGTTGGTGAGTACGCTTAACCGAAATCCATAATGCCTCATTTGTATTGATTACGTTTTTATTAGGCCTATCCAATATTGTATTAGCTGTTATTGTATTATACATTTATATTAATTTGTGGTGGTATGATGACGTCAATGTTATCCTAGTCGAAACATATTAATGGTACAGTCCTACAGAGGGCGCTATTGTGTATTCACCTTTAGTTTATCAACTTTGTGCTGTTCTGTTCTGTTCAGCCACTTACCTATAAAAACGAGGACATAGACAGAACTGTAGAACCCCAGTAGAACCCAAACCCGGACGTTATACCCATAGGTTTAAACACACAAAGGATTAAATAGCACAATAAATTGGAAAGTGGTATCGCAATACTTAAAAAATGTCAATATTTACAGAATTGCAATACATATTGTATCGGCACTCCGAAATCGTTGTTATATCATATCGGGAGGTCCCTGCCGATTACCGTCCCTAGCATACATCTCAGAAATGTGAGACATGTCCGTTTATAAATGTGTATGACCTCATACTTCCTGTAAGGTTTGGGTGGTGATGCTGCGGCTCCTTACTATCTGCCAGAGTTGTAGTGAGGAGTCTCTGAAGAACGATAACCAAACGTGTTGTAATGAGTGTCCTCCTGGTGAGTTCAAAACCCAAAAGCCCAGAGCCTCCCGGCCACTGGCCCCTGCATTGGTCCAATTACAATGAGAGGGAATGGACTGGAAATCCAGACAGCTTTTTCCCCAATGCACACAGACATCAGATTGGTTTGTTTGCTGCGTTCCAGGCTATCATAAATCGGACGTGTGTAGCACACTTGGTATAAAAGCCAGATACAGATGCAAGAGGTGTGAGGACGGCAGCACCTTCACTTCATTAAAAAACCATAAGGCTGAGTGTGTGGAATGCGCCCAATGTGAAGAAAGTGAGTTCATTGCTCTGTTTTTGAAGTCAGGAGTGTAATGTCATGAAAATGATTACCTACCATTATAAAATACCACTCAAGGAACCTCTTGAGCCAACACACATTGTAGAAATTGACTTACGATGCAAGATCTGGTCCTCACGTTTGTGTATTTTAATAATGAAATACCCTATCGGAATCATCCACAGCTACCCAGAAGGTGTCAAAGAAATGTGTCTACAACAGCAATGCTGTGTGTGTCTGCCGAGATGGATACCACGCCCAGGAAAACCATGACACCATTCTGTATTGCGTTTTGTCTGCATTGTCTTGTTTCAATACCGGTGTGTAAAATCAAATTCACACAAAGCCTGCTTCTGAACCCCTTTAGAATCAGGACGGTAACTTAACCAAGCGTAACATTAATGGTTGGTTGTCGTTTCAGGCCAGAAGCTCCCAAGTAATGACTGCCAAAGGTGTGAGTACTTATAAAATAAGAGTCCCAATACAACAATTTATTTTTGCAGTGATAACTGGATTAGCATAATGTATATCTCTTGTTCTGCCACATTTGGTCAATATTTACAATCATGCCAACATTCATACAGTTGTGTCCTTCGAACACAGATAGGGTCTCTCAGTTGGTCAGTTTAGTGTGTTTCAGAAATTAACTGCAGACTATAAAGCTGCATTTGTCAGAGTGACATACAGTACATTATCACCATGAATTTAACATGCATCAGTAAAGGAAACAGACAAGTGTTTTTTTAGGGGCCCACCTACACATACTTATGGCAAAAAAAATTAATGTTTGGTTACTGTAGCAAATAACGTGATTCTTGACGTCATTCAGAAGTGTCTACATTTTTCCAACACAGAGTTGTAGCTACAACTCGAGCAACTACAGGCTGCTAATGGGCGAACTTAGGTTGCTAATGGTTGCTAAACAGTGTATGTAGGATTAAACCTGCTTGGAAATGAGAATGTTCTGTGTGTGTGTGTGTTTTCAGGAAAGAATGTATTCTTCACACAGAGTATCAGGACCATTGTAACAGTTCAAGCAAAACTTCAGCCACTCCTACCACTGCCTCCGGTGGGGGTGGCCCATCAGAGGGGACATTGGATAGGTCAACCCCCCCCAGGAGAACAACTGACCATGGTAAGTGATTTCCCCATTTAAAGGGGCTGTCGGTAAGATGTGAGTATTGCAAAGAGAGAGAGCAGAACAGAGCAAGGTTAGAAAATAAACAACCCAAGAAAAACTACACCCACATTCCCTCTCTGCTCCCTCCCTACCTATTTTTTCCCCCGTTGAGGTTGTTGTATTGGTTGCTGTCCCCTGAGCTGGAGCAATAACATTGTGTGCATGCATGTGACTGACAGGCAAGATGGATTCCCAAACCAATCAGGGAAGAGATGCGCTGATTTTGACTGAAATGTGGAAGCAGTCTGAAATCTAAATTGTCTCATACAGAGGCACATTGAACTCAAAACAGATATTCCCAAAGAGCATTTCACTGAAAAGCTGATGGATGGCTTGGCCATTTCGAAAAAAAGAAAGTGATATTGATGCAGACATCATGGTTGAACTCTTCTTACCCCTGTGGTTCCTCCCAGTACACAACAACATTATGACGTTGGTTGTGATACTGGTAGTGGTGGTGGTGTCGGTGGTGGCGGTGGTCTTTCTGGTCTCCAGTTGGTTTAGGATCATGGTCCGCATCATCTACCCCATCAGACGGTCCGTGGCTAGCGATGACCCGGAGTCCACGTCCCTGGGCTGAAGCTGACAGGTAATAATGCCATGATAATAACCCCAACGCATGTGCCGTCCGTTTAACAAAGTCTTTTATATCACCTGCAGGGTTTGGGAATGCTTATTTCTTAATTGCTTTTGTAAAAAAATTATAAATAGAATAATATTGCAAAACAATTAATGGTAACACTTTACAGTAAGTGTACATTAATGAATCATTAATTAATATTAGTTAATGCAAAAATAAGCATTAACTAACAGTTAATATACAGTTAACTAATAGTCTAGTAATCATTACTAATGGTGTTCATGTTTACTAATGGTGTTTATGTTAACTAAGGTAATGGTGTTTATGTTAAGTAAGGTATTCATTTATACAGTATTTAACAAGGATAGAGTTAACCCTTAACCCTTAACCTTTAACCCTAACACCCCTCACCTTACCCACTACCCCCTAGTTCTAACCCCTTTGCTGATTCTGTTTAATAATGCACACAACTGCATTTACTCATGTAAATTAATGTTTAATGAATGTGCCCTTAATATATATATATATATATAAATGTATCTATGCAAAACACCTTGTTGGCACTATATATCATATATCATATATAGATCAAAGATCTATATATTATAGACCTAGATCAAAGGTCAAGGTTGGTTTGCAATAGTACGTCCATGGGTAAGAACTTTTTTCAAATTAAATGTTCTTTGTGAGTCAATACTGTATCAGCATTTCTGACGAGAAACTGAGATTAAACTCAATTTCCTCTGTACTCTGACAGCTCAAAAGACTCTCCCTCCCAGCACCATGGTAAGTCCACACTTTATGTATTTTAAATGAAGAACGAGTTCAAATAGTAACAAAAAAAGTGTCTATCTGATTAAAATATTGCGTGAAAGATGGTGACGTGATACGGTTTGGTAGATAGCCTTGGTACAGAGACGCTAAAGGCTTGTATGATGGTTTATGTGGTTCACTTACTAGGAAATGAGGATTGAGGGAGGTTACGGTAACTCACTCTCTATCTCTCTTCCTCTCTGTATATATGTTCCTATTTCTCTCACTATGTCTCTTGATGGAGCGAAAGAACATGTTTTTACATTTCTCAATATGTATCTTCCAGAGAGAGAGAGAGAGAGAGAGAGAGAGAGAGAGAGAGAGAGAGAGAGAGAGAGAGAGAGAGAGAGAGAGAGAGAGAGAGAGAGAGAGAGAGAGAGAGAGAGAGAGAGAGAGAGAGAGAGAGAGAGAGAGAGAGAGAGAGAGAGAGAGAGAGAGAGAGAGAGAGAGAGAGAGAGAGACGCGCCATCCACTGTCATGCGGTCCACTTCCGCCACCTAGCGGGTGCCGGTATCCACCACTCCACGTGCTCTTTCATTTCCTCTTGTTTACACACCGGCCGGCAATCACCATCAACGCACACTATATCAGCCTTGGATCTCCTAGCAGCCGGCGCTAGTTCGTTGTTTACACTACTCCAGTTAGTATCATTGTTCCCGGCTCTAGAGTCCTTGTCCTTTCCCAGTTCCTGTTCGTTATCCCGTCCTCTCCCTTCGTTTAGTTGCCTGCCTGACAACCCGCCCGTTGCCAAGTCCTTGCCTGCCTGACAACCCGCCCGTTGCCGAACCCTTGCCTGCCTGACATCCCGCCCGTTGACGAACCCTTGCCTGTCTGACAACCCCCTGCTTGCCTAGCCCGAGACTTGTCTGTTAATCGTCCACAATAAACTCCTTCGGTACCTCTCCGCCGTCTCCGCCTCTGTGTCGAGCATTTGGGTCCCCTCGCTCTGTTCCACGTAACAGAGAGAGAGAGCAGGAACATGTTTTTACATATTAAATATGTATCTCCCCCCACCCTCCCCCTCTTTCTCTTTCTCTTTAAAGACTCTTAATGTGTGTGAGGATCCTCCCACGATGCTGCTCTCTCAGGACCCGTTTGCACCAGCCCACCCCAGCCACCACCACCCCCTACTGAGGCCCATGGAGGCTCCTGGTAAGATCAAGCATACAGGGACGCACATATATCCTGGGGGGGCCTCCTCATTCTACTCTCTCTCTCTCTCTCTCACTCTCTTTCTCTGAACCGTCTGTCTCTGTCTCTTTATCTTTATATCTAGCGAGGTAGTAGTCAGGATAGGAGTGACTTAATCAAATTATTTCTTAGAGCTGGGTTATAGAATGACTAGTATGGCAGTTATAGATGTTTTAAATGTGTTGTACACTGTAAGAAAATCGAGTGCAAAAATAAGCTTTAAGGCGGTTTGATTTATGTCCTCCTCTGGTGGCAGAATGACACATATCAGCTGGTTGTCTGTTGTAAATCTAATACTATCATTATTTCTACTTGAGTCAAACACAGAACTGTATATGAATACACTTGACTTTGAGAGCTGTGTTCCTCTGGGATTAGGAAACATGGGGGTGGAAATATGGAATCAGATAGCTGTCCCCTTTCCTGAATCTCCCCACATCAGAGAGTGAGGAGTGTACGTGACTTTTGATGTACTTATTCCATTCCTCTTGACACCGATTTTAATCAGCTAGTCTCATTAAAAAAATTACATTCCTCCCTATTAGGTGGTTCATAATTTGCAATCCTTATCGTCAGTGTCTCAGTCAGCCACTCACACATCGGCACAATTCTGACGTCAAATTTCGTCGTCATGACACAATTTTAGAAACGCTTGTAAATGTGTCAAAACCAGCGGTACGTTTTTTCCTTTCCCTTCAGGGGAACCTTTGAAACAGAAACTAACATTGGTTGCGAGTTGGCGGCCGCAGGGTTGAGAATACTTAAAGCCAAGTTCATTTGTCCTTAAAGACCCACCATAACAACACATTAACACCAGCTAGATCCATGTGTTGCGGGAATGAATAGTTCTCTTTCCAGCAATGAACAGTAGGGTCAGGTTTAGTCAGAGCCATAGATAGACAAAGTTGCATCAATGGAGGGTCAAACCGCTTAAGATAGTCCCAAGCGGATTGTTTGAATGAGTGGAAACTGAGCATCACAAACATAATACAAATAGATTCAGAGTATTGCAAACCGACCTGCTGGTCAGTAGTGTTGAATGTTTATAGAATTATGGTATGATGATATAACTAACTCAAATAAGCTACAAAACAGCTAAATGAAAATGTAATTATAAGCTCAAAAGTGCTGCTGTGTAACATACTTTCAAGAAGTGCAGTGAAAACACATAGTAAGACAATAAGGACCTCTTGTGGTCAGAGATAATGTCTTTGCCAAGCAAAACTACACCCCAACCTCAACCCCCATCCGCTCCAACCTTACTTTCACCCCCCACCGCCTGTGCCCCTCACCCCCTGTCCCATCCCCTTCACCCCAACCATCAACCTTCACCCTTACCTCAGCCCCACCACCCCCTCCAAGCTCGCCCACGGGGCAGCGGTGGCCCGCGTCCGTCCTGTATGCCGTCATCCAGGAGGTGCCGCTGCGGCGCTGGAAGGAGTTCCTCCGGCACCTGGGCGTGGCCGAGGAGCAGATGGAGCGGGTGGAGATGGAGGCCGGCACCGCCTGCCTGGGCTCCCGGGAGAAGCAGTACCAGATGCTGAGGCTGTGGACCCAGCAACCGACGACCACCCTGACGGAGGTGTACATGGTGCTTCACCGCATGGAGCTGGCTGGCTGTGCCCAGCTGCTCCTGGAGCGCCTGGGGACCATGGGGCTGGGGGGTGCAGAGTGAAGGCCCCCTCCTGGGGACCATGGGGCTGGGGGGCTGGCAGAGTGAAGGCCCCCACCTGAGGACCATGGGGCTGGGGGTCTGGCAGAGTGAAGGCCCCCACCTGGGGACAATGGGACTGGGGGGAGGAGGAGAATGAAGGCCTCCCCAAGGTCTACATGACACTTCGGCGAAATTTGAAATGGCAGGTTTGCGACCAAATTTGGAAGCACCACATTGGGCTTTGATCGCTGCCGTGTGTGCATGGAGGCTCAGCCAGTACAAGTCGAACTTGAAGTGATTATAGCCCTGATGGGAGGTTCTTCTGTGCTTATCTATGTTGACGTTCTATCAGTCGCACACAGAGAGGGATCACAAGGAGTGGATCCTTGTGATTAACCTGTTCATTTATTTATTTTGTCGCCATAAGGTTTACATTTCATCCCTTCATGTGAAATGCTGTTATTTAGTAGCTTATCCAAAGTGACCTATGGTGAATTTCGATTCTCTAATGTCATTAAGGAGTAGGTAAGGGTTAGGGGTGTCTTGCTCAAGGTTGCCTACAGGTAGACTGCAGAAATTGGGAATCGAACCCAGACCCTTCCGTTCCTACAAATAAATGATACTTCATTGTAATTGGCCTACACCTTTGATAATGTGAATAAGTCCTTCGATCATGTGTATTCAGTCATTCATACTGACAAAAATTATTTGTCTTTGTGAAAAAGAAATTATTATTCAGAAGTTATATTTCTTTGTCTGTTCCGCTACAGCGATAAAGCGGTACAGCGCTAACGCATGGTAATATCCGGTTTCTCACTTGCACAACCCGGCGGCTATGAGAACACATTATGATTGGTTCTTATTGCTGGTCAAGACCGTATGTTCATCAGTAACTGCTAGTAGGAATAAAAATTGCACTGACTTTAATTTATTACGGATTTTATTTTGATGTAAAGTGCCTGTTCGGTCGATTGTTTGAGGGACCAGGTGAGGAAGGAATACAAGACAGTCCCCCATAATGTACATGCATTTTACACGGCAAGGAACAAGGGGGTTGATTGGTATATTGGTATATATTGTGTGTATTAGAACGATGTTACCGCCAAATTGGAGAAGACATTGGCAGGTGGTTTAAGCACACTAGGAAATCATTGAGTATCAATGGAAATCGGTTATCATCTTACACTGACAACAGAGGTAGTGCTTTCTGGTTCTTTGATAATGTGTATTCACTCAGTCCATTTTCAGTATTTATATTTACATGTATGCCATTGAGCAACCTCCATTATGCAACCTTTTGAGATGATTGTGATATTGAAAAACGAATAATTCACATACTTCATGCTTTATAATATTTTACAGTGAGCACTATACTGTGGCCTCATGTTGTCACCAGAATCAAATTGTATGGGGTTCTGTCCAAACATTTGGTCATGCTGTTAGGTTGGCGTACCTTCTGTTGAAATGTCTTATAACAAAATTGTTTTATGCTTTTATAGTTTGTCTTCAAATTATGCAATTTCAATTTTTTTGTAAAACATCATACACTGTTTTTTTTTAATTGAATTTCATTGTTTATTAAAAAAATACACGGAATGTTGGTTTTAATTGGAATGTAGGTCACGGCCACCAGAGGGCGGTGTTGACATTGCTAAAAGTGAACTTTCTGGTGCACGATCAATGAGAACTTGTTCGCCATTCATAGACATTCCGCTTGCTTGAATCCCTTGTTTTTATTCATGAAGTCCATTGGCGTGATCTCATCACGACTTGCAAATGTATTTTGAACACAAGGAGACCTCACTGTCCTCATTGGTCATCCTGCTTCTAGTTTCAGTCTCTTGATTGAGATCTAAAAGGATTAATAACTGAGATTCAAAGAGCAGTAATTTACCAAAAACATAGCCTAGTTTTGTTTCACACACTTTAAAATGACCTGTTCTCTAGTTGAGCATACAACAGTTCAGTATATTGTGCTTTGGTCAGGAGCGTCGACCGTTTCCACTGGCAACAGGACTCCTACTCTGAACAAGACACTCAACTCTGACACTAGGATGCGATTTTCCCCACTTTTTGGAAGAAGTTAAATCGAATAGTTAGCGATTTGACTAGTTAGCGACTACAAGTTACGCAACCGGCGAACAATTATCCATAAAAACAAGTGTGCTTGTAAATGTGGCTGTGTTGTGGTCGCGGTTGCTGTGCAGTGGGGGCTATTGAATTACACTGATGGGGCTATGGTTTTGTGTTGCTGGTATGTCGCGCATTCATTATCAGATGCTGGGCCGCTGTAACCGCCCAGAACCGTGGTAAACATCTTATTTGATGTGAGGTATGAGCGCAATTAGAAGATAGGCGATGCATGCTAGAAGTGTATGAATTTTATCGCCAAGACACACCCGAAACAAGCAGGTGAGCAAAGTGCACTGTATAACTAAGACTTGCAAGTTATGGACATGATTATGGTTATTGAAAACGGTCACCAACTTAAGTAATTTGTTGTAGTGGGCCTCATCTTCAATTCTACATATGTTTTGCAATCATTGTGATTTACTATTACTGTTATTTATTTTTCTTCTTATGTTAGTTTGCTCAGTGATCAGTCCAGATACATTGTAGAAACTATGGTGGTAGATGAACTTTATTTATTGTTGTGCTTTGATTATGCATGTTTTAGTGTTTTTCCAGCCATTAACGGACACTCACGTTAAGGTAATCTTTTTTTAGAAAGGTCAACAACAACAATGGATCCCCGATGGTAGCTTCCGTCTGAAGATTTGGAGAGGGAGAGAGGAGAGAAGGAGAGAGAGACATTGACAACGTGAGGGGGCTCACTGCTCCATCATGACCGGTGTGGTTCCTCCTAGAAACGGGGTGTCTGCACTGTGCAGGGATGGGGACCAGCTCCTCGGGTCGGGCGATCTGGTCGAGGCCACCATCTGCTACACCTCCGCCTTCAAGACCCACGCCGCCTCCACCGTGGCCCACATGCGGACCCTGGAGAAACCGAGCTTGGCGGCGGTGGTCTCCACCCTGGAGGGCTGGCTGGACGGCCGGGGAGACCCCCCTCCCGACTCAAATGGGTCCCCGGCCGGTAAGGGTTTGGCGGCCGTGTTCCTGTCCACGCTCAGCCCGAACAACCTGTCCGCCACCATCTTCAAGATGGAGTCTCTCCTCCAGAGCGGAGGCCACGGCTGTGACGAGATCTACGCCCGCTGCACCGCCCTGCTTGCGGGCAGGCGGAGCCCTCGCCCAGAGGGCGGTGCCCGGGCGTTGCTGGGGCTGACCCGCGCCCTCGCCTCCCTGTGCGCCGACCCGCAGGACGGCCGGTGGCTCCTACTTTACCTCGAGGCCTACGAGGAGAACCCGTCCGAAGCGGTGGCGCTGGTCGGGAGCAGACAGGCGCAGCACCTTCCCAGAATCATCAAGGCCTTCGCCGGCATTTTAACACAACGATATGCATCCTCCGTGGAGTCTGACGCAGACGTGTCTCCGATGGGTGCCGGTGAGGACGATGAGCTGGACGCAGCGGACCCGTCCAAGTTCCTCCAGTTTCTGCTGGCGGTCACCCCGGGCGACAGAGGGGTGCTGGAGGTGCAGGCCTCCCATCTGTTCTTCACAGGCCTGTATGCCGAGAGCGCGGAGGTGTACTCTGCCATCTTGGACGGCGTTCCCACTGAGCCAAAGAACGAGGGTTCGAACCCAGTGGAGAATAATCCAGCCCTCGACGTGGAAACGAAGGCCAGGCTCTTCACCGGCCGGGCGGCGGCTCGCTTCTCTGCGGGGGGCCGGACAGTGGAGGCGTGCGGGGACCTGGGCCTGGCTTTCGAGCTCCACCCGGCCTCTGCCCGCCAACACTTCCAGAAGCTCTTCGCCGACCGGGGCGCCGGCCTGGCCGCCCGCCAGCACCTCCGCCATCAGGCAGACCGGGGGCTTTCGGCCTACCGGGAGAGGGTCCTGCTCCGGGCTGACCTGCGCTCCGACGAGGGTGCGGACCTGCTGGACCCCGCGGTCACCCACCTCAGGACCCTGTGTCGGCTGGAGCCGGGCGGCGGGGAGCGGGAGCTGCGGGTACGCCTGGCCGAGTGCCTCCTGCTCCGGGGGGAGCACAGGGAGGCGCTGTCCATCTGCAGCCAGCTGGCCGCCTCGCCCCCTGGCGCCCACCACAGCTACCAGAACACCGTGCGGGTCCTGCGCGGCTATGCCAGGGTCCTCTCGGATGACCAGCAGGGTGCGATGGAGGACTTCCAGTCGGTGATCGAGCACAGCGCCCCGCACCCGTGCAGCTGTGTGCGGGCGCTGTGCGGCCGGGGGCTGCTGCGCATGATGGCCGGGCGGCGCTACCTGGCGGCGCTGGACTACGTCACGGCCAGCCGGCTGCAGCCCCAGGAGACGGGCCTGTCGCTGCGCTGCCTGGTGCCCTGGAACTGCAGGGGGCTGCTGCTGGCGGTCCTGCTGGAGCAGGGGAGGGTGATGCTGGAGGTCAGGGAGACCGGGCCCAGGGGGGAGCACCAGAAGGGGGATCCTCCTCCACCTATACGGGCCGCGACCAAGAGAGACAACCACAGAGAAGGGTAGTGACTGGTTGTTAATGTAGGAGCTAAAACAATAATAATGGCGGGCTATCCAGGCAAAAAGAGCAAATCGATATTTAATCACAATTTATCTTAAGTTGTAGTTGGCCTAGTTGCCAAGTGTTTATTTGGTATGCTTAATCTATGAACCAATCATTATATCGTTGATCATGTTAAAACATATTGTGGAGTCTGTATGGTTAATCTCTGGTGAAATCAGCCTGACTGGGGCCAGGTGAGGCTGCTTAAAGCAGCTATCAACAGGTGTTAATGAAGTGAATGATCTTATCAAACCTTCTCCACATCATCCACCCATCCCCCTCACCGCCCACAACCAGAACCCCCGGCGGGGTCCACTGTCTGGCCGTGCTGCTGATGGAGCTCCAGCCCGGGACGGACGGGCCTCAGATCCTAGCCGCGGACGCCCTGTACCAGCTGGGCCGCGTGGAGGAGGCCCATCGGCTACTGCTGGCCCTGGGAGCGGCCGGTCAGCGCGGCCCGGTTCTGGCCCGCCTGGCCCTGCTACAGCTGCACAGGGGCTTCATGTACGACGCCAATCAGGTCCGTAGTACGGTGCTCAAATATGTATGACATTTTCAAATGTGCTCCAGAAGCCGAACCTAACTAGTCCAGGTTAGATGTTGTCTTTTGGTGTTCTGACTTATTATCTGTTATCCGTGCTACACTCTTGCGCCTCTCACTCTTGGTTTTGTAACAGTGAATCGGTGTTCGATATTGGATGGCTACGGTATTATACGGTCCACAGTCTACCTGTAGGCATCCTTGAGCAAGATGTCTAACTCTTACCATGTCCTTAATGACCTGGATCTGAATTCAGAGTAAGCTGCTGTGGATAAAAACGCTTTCTAAAGAGTAAATAGTACTAGAAAACTATCCCAGGGTTAGCATTGTGTTTGTGTTGAATCCTTTAACATGGGAGGTTTATAGTGCATTGTGTGGAAAGTGTAAAAACCTGAAGTAGTCTTTTAGTCGAGGACTAACAAGGTGAAGTGCTGGTGTAAGCCTCTATCCACTTTCCCATTCATTTTCCATCAACACCTTAAGGTGTTTGTTCTTGGGCCTCATGATTAAGGGCCCTTGATTCATTCACAGTAGGGACGACGTCTGGCTTACATCGTCTCTCTCTTCCAGCTGCTGAAGAAGCTGATCCAGTGTGGGGACACCAGCTGCTTGCGCCCCCTGCTGGCGCTGGCACGCCCCAAAGACAAGGTGCTGCTGCAGGCTCACTGTCACACCGCCTCCAAACGCATCTTGGCGGGGAGCACTACCTCCACCGCCACCTCTACCTCCACCTCCACCAACACCAACACCGCGAAGGAAGAGGGCGTTCTCCGTGAGGCCGTCGCGTATCTCTCCATCGCCATCATGGCCTCTGGTGAGATTCAGTTTTATAGCCTGCACCCACACAAACGCGCCCACACACACTTGTTTATTAGTTCATTAATAATACCTTTGTTGTTGTTTATCGCGTGGGCGATAACACAGCGCCGTTCATGTATGACAACAAGCCATGTGAGCAATGATTGTTGAATACCCTAAAAGGAATATCGTTTGGGCTGGTATTGATTCAAATATACATAATACCTTGGAAAAAGCTTAGTCCAAATCTTGGAATGGCTGATGAGCGTTCCACCCTCAACAGAAGGTTTTGGATCAATACAATGAATGAATGAAAAACAGCGCCTCAGAAAATAGTAGTTTTATCAGGAAAACATGACAACAGCACACACACACACACACACTCTCTTTCTCTCTTACTCACTCACTCGCTCACTCACTCACAATGTTATCATATCATCGTAAGAATTGCAAGTTGCTACAGCAATCACATACTAGAAGCAACATCAGTAAACGTGGGCCTCTATTGATCACAGGTTGATTGACTACCCCATTAGTTTGGCTGGTCCTTCTGAATGAACCTCATATACTGTATCTAATGCGCTGATGGATGCAGGCGGTGGGGCGGCTGACTCGTTGCTGGAGAGAGCCCGCTGTTACGCCTTGCTGGGACAGCGCAAGACGGCCATCTACGACTTCAGCGCCATTCTCAAGGAGCGGCCGGACCACGTTCACGCTCTCTGTGGGCGGGGCTTCACCTACCTGACGCTGGACCAGCAAAAGGTATTCCGAGAAGTGTGGTGAAGATACACGGTGGTACATTTAGTATGTGTGCAATGCACACGGATTAACCGATCTCGGGTTATGGCGGTCATTTTAATTATTGCCATGGTGTTATGTCATGTTCACCCCCCGGTTCACCTAGGTAATCTGATCACCATTCGATGGGTCATGTCAACACTGTAATCTTGTTATGCACTGTGTTTTCATTCGGCACCAAAATGAAAGAGATTCAAGTCACATCCATTTAGACCCGGAGACAGCGGTTACGCCAGATACATAAACGAGTGTGTTCGGTGTTTACTACACATTAGGGACCCACAATGGCTAACTGTCTGAGGCACTTTTGGACCAAAGAGGAGACGTCTTTTATGCTAGGTTAAATCAGCCAACCTTTGAAGTACCTCGATTGTCAAAGTGTTTACATGAGTGGCCATGTGATCGTGGAACACCAGTATGTAAATACATTACCCAAAGTATGACCATAATGGTATTCCAAAGTAAGGTGTGCATGTAAACACACTGATTGGTTCTGTTAAAACCTGACAAGTAGCCCACCTTGGTAAAACCCGGGAGCCAAACTTTTCTCTCGGACTTCTCTCACCCAGGAGTGCATTGAAGATATCCTGTCAGCCCTTCGGCTCAGCGTCGATACCGTCACCAAAGACATCCTGTCGCTGAAGGACAAGGCCCGGACACTGGTCTGTGATTGGTTGGAGCAGCACTGCCGGACCAATCAGTTGGAGAGCTTGGTCGCCAAGGCGGTGCCCTGTCAGGAGGATCAGCTGAGAGAGCCCTTCTTAATCAGCGGAGCTCTGCTGAGGGTGGACTGCAGGAACCCCAGATGGCATCTCCTCTATGTTGATACACTCCTAGCGAAAGGTAAGTGAAGCTCTGAACACATGATGAGCTTTCAGCCTCGATGTCGCCACTGTTCTCCCATGGAGTGGAGCGTTGAAGCCCCCCCTAGCGTTGACCCTACCCTGACCCTAACCTAGCATCCAGCACTTTGCTGTAAGCTCCTCATGTGTTCACACCTTTACGGATGTTCAGTGTACCCTAAAGTATCGCTACCTAGCGGTATTTGTGGGATTGTCTTGGGTCTGAATCTTTTTAATTTTGAGTTTGAAAGAACCGTGTCAAATGTCATGCTCTAGCTAAGCAATAAGAACATGCTTGAAGAGGAAGCAATCACTAAAAGTAATCTGGAGGGACAGCAGAATCTCTAGGGACACACAGCCAATTGCAATCTCACTGACCATCATGTGGTGGTTCCAGGTGAAGTAAACAGTAGAAAGGAAATCTATGTGGAAAGGAAATGTATCTTCTTCATCCATACAGTAAAGTAAACTTTCCTTTACCTTTTGGATAAAAAGAAAACCAATTGTATTTAAAATGACCATACTATGAGTCCAATTACTCAGTTCAAATTCAGCCTAGTCACCGATGACCCGTGGCTTCCTGTCCCCGGCTGCAGGTGAGGTGAAGGCTGCGGGAGCTCACCTGAGCCAGGTGTTTGGCCAGGAGCCCCGGGAGGCTGTGGCCCAGGCCCGGCTGGGCGTGGTGGAGGCATGGCAGCAGGACTACCAGGGCGCGGCCCACAGGCTCAGCAGACTGGCGGAGAAAGACCCCGCTAGCCTGGGCTTCCTGCTAAGCATGGTCCCCCTCTGCCACAGGAAACGTGTGATGCAGGTGGGATGTTGTGGTTTATCTGTGCTTCCTTTAGCATTTTCTCACTCTGCCACAGTCAAAAATATATTCAACGACGCATCTTCATTGTGTGGTGACAGGTTATGTACTAAGGATACCGTTGTTTTCATGGTTAAATATTGATGGGCACATTTAATGAAAGTTTATTTAAAGGTTGACTATTTGCTATAGTATTTATTCTATTAGCAGGCAATTTTAATTCGGGTCGTTAAAGTACTGGTAGGGGTTAAGGTATTTTGTCAATGATGCTAACCCCGAGGTATACAGGTTGTGGGTATTGGGGATCGAACCCAGTACCTTTCTGCTGGGGGTCCAACACCCTAGCCGCTAAACAATCCTGCCCATGTTTAAACGTGTATCCCTGGTTCGGACGTCTGTACAGTCTGATGTGATATCGCATTAACCCCCTAGGCTGCTGCTCAGGAGGCCAGCCGTCTGTCCTCCACTGGCAACTGGACCAGCACCCTCCCCCTGCTGACCGTAGCAGTCCAGGCCGCCTCCAGCCCCAGGAGGTTCCAGTACCTGCGCCAGCGGGCTGCCTGCCTGGCCCAGCTAGGCCTCCACCAGCGGGCCGTGGCCGACCTGGACGGCGTGATCCAAAACCATGCCGACGGCTCTGGAGCACCGAAGGTAGAGGAGGAGGAGGAGAGGGGGGCCCGGGCGGAGGACCTCTGCAGGAGGGGCCGCAGCCTCCTGCTGAGCTCCAGAGAGGGGCCCGCACTGGACGACTTCTCCCGGGCCCTGGCGCTCCACCAGGCAAGGGCGGTGCGGTGCGCGGAGGCCGGCGTTGGCCGGGGCCCGCTTGCCGAGTGCTTCCTGCAGGGGGCCCTGCGGCGCTACGGGGAGCAGCAGCTCAGCGAGGCCTGGAGGCTGGTGGAGACCGGTCTGGTTCTGGACGGGGACAACGCAGGGCTGCGACGGCTCAGGGCCAGGGTGAAGCGGGAAGTGGGCGGTCCCTGTAACGTCAGCTAGTGGCCGGGGAACACGCAGCGCCGCAGGATGAGGCTGATTTATAGTTCTGTGTCGAATAGCCGGCGGAGTCATGCGTCTGGTGTTGCGGCCTGTTCCACATCTAAATATAACTCACCCTTTGCAGTTTTTAAGTGGTGTGTAAGTGCCTGATTCTAAAGATGTCATATTGGTGGGTTTCTGTAGGACAGGGAAAGCCATCAAAACATTTGGGAATACAAGTCTTTAGGTATTATGCTGCGTTCGGTTATGGTCGGAAGTGGCAAACGCGGCATTCCCTGACTTACGTGCGTTCGAGCTACCAAGTCGGAAAAACATGGATGCTCACGCTAAACTATTGTTGAGTATGTAATAACGTTAACGTTAATTTATTGTATGGGTTTAACCATCTACTGTTGAAAATCAAAAATATGTCAGAAATGTGTTTTAAATTCATACAATCGTATAAAATGTATATATTTTCTCAACGCAGACGATGTGGAAATGACGTCAAATGACATTGCATCTTGAACTGGGGGTTGAGAAATCGTATCCCAAGTTTTGACTAGGAACTCCGAGTTGACGTGCCGTTTTATTGGAATTTTCCTAGTAGGAGACCGGAATTTCCGACCTCCGAGGTATAATCGAACGCAGCAATACACTATTGTATATGTGTGAGCTAAAGACCGTAAAACTAAAGCTCAGTAAACCATAGTGAAATAACGATGGACACTTTGACCACCATTTGTTTTTATTAAATTATATATATATATATATTATTGGGTCACAATCAAAAATATTTTAGGGAAACGTTTAATACAGTCAAGGAGTCGGTTGGGAATAATACTTGACCTTGTATAAAGCGAATAATGCAAATTACGCGAGTATATGCTGCTGGTTGGTTTCCACAATATGAATATGTCCAGTCATCCCATATGTGCTTTCATCATATAATGTAAGACTAAAAAGTTTTTTTTTAAGTGCCCATGTGCAGGTTCAATGCCACTTCACACTTTCAACAGAATGAATACATGTTTTTATATCAATAAGTCCATAAATCTATAAATAAATTAATAATAGTCACTTTAGCATAAATAGTAGTAGAGGTTTACTACCTTAAGATAGGAAGTCCAGTTATAGACACAATCTGTTTTGTAGTCTGTTTTATAAGATGAACCACATGTTTATACATATAAATGAACCATTTGATTTAAAATGTTTTTAATTGATATGTATATTGGTTGTGGGAATGTATTCCAGTTTTCTCTACAAGCACCTCAATATTTGTATCCTAGTGAAAAGTGGATAATGATCAAAAATAATACAATTACTAAAATTACACTATTGTTGAAACTTTCAGTTTAGAATGAACCTGTGGCATTGACTAGGCAGATATGGTCAAGTCCAGGCACTAATGGTACAAGCAGACATGATAATGACTAGGTTGTCATTGCAATGACTTGGCAGACATGGTAATGGCTAGACAGACTGTAATGCCTAAGAAGTCATGTCAATAACAAGAGACATGGTAATGAAAAGAGACATGGTAATGAAAAGAGACATGGTAATGACATGTCATGGTGAGGATTAGGCAGAAATGGCAATGACTACGGGGTCATGGTGATGACAAGAGAACCATGGTAATGACTAGGCTGTCATGTTAATTATTTGGCAGACATGGTTATGACTAGGTTGTCATGGTAGTGACAAGGAAGTCATGCCAATGACTAAGGAGTGACGTAAGGACTAGGCAGACATGGTAATGTATTGGGGCTCCATGTTGCCAAAGTAGGATTTTTCCCATTCACTCATCAGGTCAAAGTGCAGCGCAGAGCCACAGAAATTGCAGGAAATGGTGGTCTGGTTGACAAGAGGAAGTCCCGCCTCCTGCCAGACTTCCACCAGCTTCTCTGTAAACACAAGAAAATACAAACGTGAGAAGGGTTCAAATGTAATGAAACTCATATTTTCAACCAGTACGGTTCTAGATCAATTCATAAAACAGCGTTATCTAACAGGAATGTGAATGACACACTATTGCCATTTTAAGAGCAATCCCCATTATGGTAATAGCAGGATGGCAATGGGATGTGATGATTTCAGCACGGGCTGCTATCGATGCACTGCTACGCCGCGAAGGCATGGCATTAATCATCCACAACTGTCCCTTGTTCCCACTTCACCTCAGCCGTCATTTATCAGAGCACAACTTGACTCCGACCATGACTGGCGATCAGTTGGAGGAACAATAAGGGGGGGGGGGGGGGGGGGGGTGGGTCGCTTGGCACTCACCCACAAAGTACTCCATCATGGCGGTGTCGTGATGGGGGGAGGGGGCCAGGCGGAGCAGCTCCTCTCCCCGGGGGACCGTGGGGTAGTTGATGGCCTGGACGTAGATGCTGTGTCTCTCCAGCAGGGTGTCACACATCATGGTGTTGAGCTCAGCGTTGCCCACCTGCAGTGGTTTAGAGAACGACACAGTGGCATTCAACAGGTGAACGGTCAAAGCCCATGTTTGAGGACTGGGTTATACAGTATGTCCTATTGAGAGATGAGAATAGAAGACCTACCTAGCAGAGCAACCTATCTTGGCTAAGTTGGCTCACCTAGCTTAGCTTTATCTGTAAGTGATATGGCTTGGATTTGTCACAGGACGGTAAGTTGGCACAATAAAATGGGGTTAGCTTTGTTGGTAGCAAAGGAAAGTCTTACCTGGCATAGCAACTTAGCTCATCTATCTGTCTGTGATATTGCTGAGATATTAAATGGGATGGGAAGTTGGAACTAGCTACCTGGTTACCCTTAAAGTAAACTTAACTTAGTGTCAGTGATATTGATCAGAGCTATAACCGGATGAGACGGTCGGCTAGCTTTAGTGGTAGCATCACCATCATCCCATCCTACCTTTATGGGGATGATGTGGCTGGGGCAGTTGATGACAGGCAGGCCGTTGTCCAGGAGCAGCTGCCTCATGTGCTTGACATGCCTCTGGTGCGTGCGGCGCAGGCCCTGGCCCTCGGAACTGCGCAGAACCCGGACCGACTCTAGCGCCCCGGCCAGGACCATGGGGGGCAGCGAGGTGGTGAAGATGAAGCCTGCGGCGTAGGAGCGCACCGTGTCCACCAGGGCGGCGCTGCTGGCGATGTAGCCACCCACGCAGCCGAAGGCCTTGCCTGTGACAGGTGAGTGGAGACATGAAGAAGAACATAAATGCACAGCTCCCCGTTTGAGGTATTTTAATAAATAAATAAACCTTGGATAAACCCTATAAATACAAAGGCCCTTCTGAGGGCTTTATAGATTGAAAACCACTGTTGAAATGAGAAAAGGATCCAGGTGATGGTATTGTTCGTTCATGTTTTGTGTGGCGATGTCTAGGACTGGTACCATGCAGAGTAAGTGAGAATCTTTAACAGGATTAGTAGAGTAGGAACGTGAAGGCATTGCTGCGGTCCGATCGGTCCCACACAGCGAGGATAGTGAGGAGGAAGTCTTATCATGACCGCCCAGGCAGGGAGGAGAGGTGGGCGCACGGCCGTGCCTGCACTTCATTTTCTCCTCTGATAAGAGACGCTTCAACACGCCAACATCAGCCCAGAGTCAAGCCAAGCGATAATGATGCAACATGACAGCCATGCTTGCAGTCATTGACACTGAATGACACTTTAGCCAGAAGGAGAGTTTGTACTCTCCTTCTCTCCCAGTATGAACTTGTTCACCTTGTTCTATACTTTTGTTTCTCAGTGAGGTGAAAAATAACAGTGTTATTATGTGTGATTAATTCTCTCAAGACCTTTTGACCTATCTTGAAATAATCTAATTTTGAAAACAATCATATTAAAAGAAAATGGAATTTAATTCTGCTTATACCACAGCATTTATTTTAATCTCGTTGCGCATTTGTTCTTAACTGTCAGTTGTAAATAGTCAGTTAAAATGTTCTGTCACTGTAACAATGTATGAAAGACGTTCATTTATAAAAAACAATGCCAGCGGGCATTTAAAATCAACAGAAAAACAAAACAAACCAACAACAGCACATATCTCTCATCCTTCCCTTCCCTGTCCTTGTCTTCAGGTTTGAGGGGCCACTCACCCAGGGTCCCCGAGACGATGTCTATCTTGTGCATCACATTGTCCCTCTCGCCCACGCCGGCGCCATGGGCCCCGTACAGCCCCACAGCATGCACCTCATCCACGAAGGTGAGGGCCCCGTAGCGGTGCGCCACGTCACACAGCTCCTCCAGGGGACAGATCGCACCTGACAGAGCAGTGAGCAAAGCATTAGCACTGCTAGGATCACGGGTTTGATTCCCACTGGGGCCACCCATGCAAAGATAAGTATTACAATGTTGGATTTCGGATAAAAATGAGCCAACCAAAGGCCAAACAATGTTATATAATTAAACGCATTCCTTAATTTAACCTAGATGTATCCATTTTTTTTTATTTAAAGTTGCAATGTGTAACATTTCAACTAGCTTGTAACTAAAAAACAACCCGGACGTATCTGTAGTCAATGTTGATCGATAGTGATTTAATAATGTTACCAATAAAATCACATGCTATAACTGATATATTCTACAAAAACGAAATGCTGGCCAGCCCGTACCAATATCTTTGTTTTCAAGAATCGTATTATCGAAACTCCAAAACCCCTCCCCCACACACCACCCAGCCAGACTAGCTACGCTAGTCAGAGTGGGTCCTAGGAAAACATCACCAAAGCCTGAATCCAATCTGCCTTTTCATGACTCCATCGATTATGTTGATATCCTCTGTAGATGTGGGCACCAAATGACGCTGTTAAGTAAGTAATAATGGATACAAACATCCAGTATTTTCAGCAAAACATTATAACCACCCGCTCGAACCCACCGTCCATGGAGTGCACGGTCTCGAAGGCCACTATTTTGGGCGTCTTGGGGTCGGAGCGGGCCAGCAGATCCTCCAGGTGCTGGCTGTCGTTGTGGCGGAAGATGAAGCGCTTGGCGCCGCTGTTCCTGATGCCCTGGATCATCGAAGCGTGGTTCCCCGCGTCGGAGTAGATCTCGCAGCCTGGCGAACACACACACACACACACACACACACACACACACACACACACACACACACACACACACACGTCCCCCCCAGAGTATATCAGCACCCACGTCTTAATGCAGAGTTTCAATAATGCAGAGCACATGCAATCTTTGCTCATGATTTATTTCAGCTTCGCACTGTTAGTGCTTTGAGGTTCTTTGGCATGTGGGAGCTTGAGCGTGCAAAGATGTCTAATGTATATTTCAACGGTTTGAGTGTATTATCGTTATTGTCATGATGACGACGACGATGATGATTATGATAATGAATCAAATATAATCTCTGTCGATCACAACCTAGAATACCTGCTGTGCTCCTTCTGGTACAGCTTCAAGATGAATCTGGAATCCACCCCACACCAAACACCTTTTTGGCTTGACCGCTAACCTTTGACCGGGAGGTCAAGACCAGTGCTTACCGGGCAGCATCTTGGCCAGGGTGAAGAGGGTGGAGTCGTTGGCCACGAAGCAGGAGGAGAAGACCAGCGCGGCGTCCTTCTGGTGCAGCTCAGCCAGCTCTCTCTCCAGGGTCACGTGGATGTTACTGGTGCCGGAGATGTTCCTGGTTCCCCCGGCGCCTGCTCCATGCTTCTCTAGGGCCTCGCTAGTCCAGCATCACACATGGTACATTACTAGTGTGTTCCTCCTGCATTTAGTATCAATCAATGGAGGGTCTAGTCCCTCTATGTAGCATTGAGTGGATGTTCTTTTTATTCCCATTCCATATGATGTAGGCGAAAACAGACGGCAGCAGAAAATCATGGGAAAATAAACAATTCTAATCATAAGTTTCCTTCTACGGTCGGTTCATTTCACATAACGCATGTCCTCCTGTTGGTGTATTGGATAGTCAAGTGGTCAGGGTGTTTGAGACCCTGGAGGTTCTGGGTTTAATCCCCAATGTCCCCACCCTACCTGTAGGTATCCAAGACATCTGACCCCCTACCTGCCTTCATTAAGGGTGTGCGTATATGAACATATTAAATGTAAATCTCTTTAAAAGTATCTGCTAAATGACTATTGAATAGTATAGTCAGTTGCCATTTTAGTTCCATTTCTAGGAACGTTCCAGAACACTGGCTTGTTGATCAGCGATGATCACAACAACCATTCCTTTACGATTTGGAAGCTTCTCATTACTATTTACTATTAAGAAGTTGTGTTTAACCAAAGGCACTTCCAGTTAATTCAGATACTGGTCATTATGGCATAGCTTGAGGACATTGGGGGCTCAAACACAGTACCTTTCCATGCTGAGAGTCCAACAACCCAGCCACTACCCTACACTGCCCCTTCCATAGAACCGTAGCAAGAACAATGAACAACGATGAAGCTTCAATATTTAGTGAGTTAGATGTGTAGGACCGTGACTCCTTGGATGTCCTCTCACCTGATTCCTCTCAGCACCTGTGGGTGTCGACTCATCCCCAGGTAGTCGTTGCTGCACCAGACGGAGACCCGGGCGCCCTCCCTCCCTGGCAGCGAGTAGTCCTCGGCAAACGGGAACACCTCGCAGTCGCGGTTGACGGTCTTGAAGACGCGGTACGTGTGGTCGTTTTTCTTCTCCGCTATCTTGTCTTCAAAGAAGCGGTCGTAGTTGTAGCTGCCGCCGACTGCCGGGACAAAAAGAGACCGGGTATTGTTTGGTATAAAATGATGCTAACTATTGTATTGATTACTACTACTATTTAGTCCTTTAGGAGATACATGTCATGATGGAGCAGATAGTGGTTAGGCATCTTACCCAAGGATGCCTAACTTAGGTGGGCCCTGGACATTGGGGATGGAATCCAGTGCCGGTCAACTCAAAGCTTAAGACCCTATGTATGGCCAACCCTCTAGTGGCCATACATTGTATCTCCTCAGCCTCATCAGTTGATATTTGCTGTGCGATGAGCACCAGGTTGTTAGCTGTGATGATGCTAGCACCCTGAGACTCACTCATGTTGTCTTGGAGCAGCTGGGAGACGGTGGGGGCGGCAGGGCCCAGAGACGGCTGGAGAACCACACCCTTGAGACCATTCAGCAGAGAGGCCATCACACCTGGCACACACAGGGGTGGGGGGTGGTGGTGGAGTCGGGGGTGGTGGTGGGGGTGGTGGTGGGGGGGTGGACTGGCTTGTTAGAGCTGTGAGAGCTGCATGTGACCTGATCGCATCCATCAATGAAGTTTCCCCGTCTGGGAGAGCTCTCTCTCTCGTCAGTCAAACCGAAAGCTTTTGTTCACACGTTCTATTCTATGCTATGCTATTCTATTCTTCTGTGCTTTACTAGGTATTATCTATGTTTTATTATTCTATTTCGTTCTTTCAAAAACGTGAAATAAAGTGGCTTTAGCAAATAAAACACTGCAGTGAAGGAATAGTTTAAAGATATTAACGGTCGATATTGTTTGCAGAAAAAGAACAATATATTGACATATAATAATACAAAAATGTATACTCATAGGCTACTAATAATAATGAAAAATCTAAATAAATTAAATAATTAATAAAAATAAAATAGAATTATAGGTAGTAAAAACAATTTATTTCGATTTGCGAGCTATCGTTATATTCTTGTGCTGTGCTGTTTGTGTACCTGGTTTGGAGTCCTGGGGTACGTCCTCCTGTACCTCGGAGCTAGCCCGCACCACGCCTATCTGGGAGGCCACGAAGGGACAGCTCTTTGCCAGGGACACCGCGACCTGGCTGGCGGACTGGGCGAACCACCGCCTCTGGTCCAGAGCCAGGTGCTGCGGCGCTTCCTGGTTGGGCGCGGCGTCCATGTTGGTTTTAACGGTGATCTGGCGAGCGATGATGGGGCACCGGTCGGCCAGGGAGAGCAGAGCCGTGCCAGTCCGCCGCAGAGCGGGCTTGGGGGCCGACTTCAGGAAGGGGCAGTGGTGTAGAAAGGCAGCCATGGCACTCAAGCTGTTCTTGCTCTGGTTAACGACAAAATACGATCGAATTACGATAGTTTATAATAAATACATCTCTACACCTGCTTGGAGACCAATCGGTTCATGAAAGCTGTTTTTCCTAACTGTACATTTTTCATAGTCCCATGTATTTATTTGAAAGAAAAAGAGTCATAGTATAACACCTCACTGCTGTGTGTGGTGAGGAGGCCTATAACCTACGAGGCGCTGTGGCTTCATCCCTGCTCTTATCTCAGAGCAGCACACGCGCGCTATCCCAGCACTGCAGGTGCTGAAGTGAGATTCTGCCCATGACGTCATTTCTCTAGAGCTGATTCTGGTTACTGATACCACATCATACACAAATGCATCCACACCACGCAAAACGCTGTGGATGTATTGAGTAATTATAATTTATAACACTCACACACACACACACACACACACACACACACACACACACACTTCTATTTCCACACACTCTTCATCAGAATGCATGGGCCTTTGTATAAAGCTGTAGGGGAATACAGGAAAAAGGAAAAGAAGTAGGTCTAACTTGTTTAGTGACAGATAAGCACATTCTTCGTATCTGCGGTTTATATGTCGTCACAAGTTATTTTTGAGTTTAGCTGTCAAAAGCCTGTGGTTTACTGACTTACTTGTTTGAATACCGCAAGAATGATCGTTGAATAAGTTTTGGACATAAAGGCCACAAAGTTATATCAACACGTCATATGGGCCTAATATTGAGCTATCGGTATAGATAGTAGGCCTACATTTGATGTCCTTCTATAGAATAGTCATAGGAGGAGTACAATGACAACAACAACAACAATAATAGTTGTAATAAGAAGAAGAACAAATAATTGTATTGAAACGTATAATCCCACAAGGACATAAAACGTAAATAGGCCTATGTGCCACAAATATGTTCACCTTGAATAGATGGTCTATTATTACTATTTTTATAAAATAATAAAACAATCACATACGTATACTTAAACTTCAAAGTGATGAAATAGGTTTTACACAAAAAAAAAACACAAGGCAAACTTACCTGTTGACCTGCACTGAGGACGAACTTTAAAAACAGCCAGCAGTCAGGACGATCACAGAGACGAGTGGGTGTGCGCAACGGAATCTGACAGAAAAGTTCACTCCCTCTGCATTTGGAGTTGTGTGCCAAGTGGTTAATCATATAGAGTGAGATAAAGCGCAGTTGGAGTGACAGGCTGATAAGTATGGGGCTAACGGGAGATTAAGGCATCGACTCCATTCAAACGAACTTTTATGCACTGTTATCTTTTAATTCAGAGATTACAATCTTTAAATAATCTTTGAAAAGGCCTAGATATACATAAAAGCTCACAAAATGCCAAAATGTGTTTATATCTACGTTCATATTTAATCCTAACGGACATTTTGGTTTCCTAAAACAATTTTCTTAACATCAAAAATAAAGAGACAATTAACAACGACTATCTTATGGCCGAGTGACGAGGACTACATCACCCAGCAGGTGGTGCACTCGATGAAATTTATGAATAGGACGTGCTCTCTATGTGTGGAGGGGCGGGGTATCCTACGCTGTCCAATCACATCGTCCTGACGTTAAACGCAAACCGGGCAGCTTCGAGTAGAGTGCGTTCCATCCATCCATCCATCCATCCATCCATCGTACGGTCGACAACACCAACACACAGCGAGCGCACGACGTCGAAACACGCCACGCTTGCAAGGACAACCGATTTCAAAACGAAGGGACGGGCAGCAAGAGAATAAATCAAAGTGACAAAATGTTGGCGTGCACAGAAATGATCACTATGTGTCTCCAGTCCGCGAAGCACGACCACAAGAGGAAGCTGGAGCAGGAGAAAATCCAAAACCAAGGCATTGCTATTTTTCAAGATGTGAGTATAACGGTCTATAACGTTAAAACCTTGAAACCTTGAATGGGGGTTGCGGGGGGGGGGGGGGGGGGGGGGGGGGGGGGGGGGGGGTTGGCTACTGACACACTGTCCGTAGCCTACAGTGTGTTTTTAAATAGCGTCATATGAAAATCGGAATTCATTTTTTAAGGTGGTGAGGTGGCTTAGTGGTGGGGGTGGTGGTGTATGTGGTGGTAAGGTGAAATACACCATTGAAGAGCCATTTCTTACGGTCAGTTCAGTGACCTTCAGTAGATTCTCTGTGGACGATTCTGCTGGACTTCAGTGTATTTTAAAATAAAAAAAATGCAAGCTACCAAGATAATAGATATTTGCTTATTTATTCATACCTCAGGGTATCTGAAGCAACTATAATGGGCCTGTCATGATCCGGCGACCCCTCATATAAAAACCTGCTATTTGGATCTATTCAGCAATTTATTTAGCCGATCGATTTAAATAAAGGTCATGGCATCTTCTCCCTCCGTGTCGACACGTGGATAACGATCTGTATGTTGCACGTATCATACACAAATCCCCCGTGCTGCCTACAGAAACATCCATTGTCCAAAAACAAGACATCTTGCATTTTTAATAGTTGAACTAGGCTTGGAGACGGGCTCCAGCGGGATTTGTACTAGTTGTAGAAATATATCTGCAGCGCTGTTCTTTTTCCTTAGACTATTATAAATAATTCACAGGTGCTTTCTTCGCCTTTGAGGACAAAGTGTTGTGTGGGTGCGTTATTGGCCTTCAATCGAAAGCTGTCCTCTGCCTCGTTTATATCACATTGCACAAAGCTACGGGTCAATGTTTCCTCTGCATTATTCTGATATCCTAGAAGAACACTCAGAGAAATGAGTGGGCTGCAGCTCTTCCCTCCTCTCATGGCTTCCTTACAGTGGCTCTAAATACAATCTCCCTCAATCCGCAGAAGCACATTATAGGCTTGTGAATGTCATATTATACGGCAGGAAGGAAGCAGACATGCAGTTAAGAGTCCATTCTCCAGACCAGGATGTTGTCTATACCCTACCCTCTCTAAACTGACATCTCTTTGTAAAAAAAGAACCTAACCCATTATATTGGCTAATGAATATCGCATTTTACAGTTACACACAGAGATGGTTCTATGTGTAGGGTAGAGGGTGACTTTGACGTTACTGTAAACGCATTCATCTTGACTGTAGGTGCTGCTATGATATCTATGATATATTTCCTCACTTAATGGCGCAGGAAGAATGCTATTCAATCAGAATACCCTGTTGAGGGGCTAGGCAGCAATTGATTGGATTGGTAAACTACAACTCTCCCCTTGATCAGGTCACACAGTTCATCCTCCTCATGCCTCATTGTTATCCTGTCTCTCCTATTCTACATGTTCTCACATCCCGACCAGTCAGAGACCACCGATTGCATCCTTAATTATCATAGATCATCTTGTCCAGGAGTTGGACCATGTTTGCGTTGACCTTTATGGAAAAAGTCACCAAAGGACCTGCTTTAAGCCGCATTGTGTTAACAGCATTACACAATACTCAATCTCCTCCTCTTCCTCCTCCTCCTCCTTTTCCCTTGCTTTCACTTTCGTTCTAAATCTTTGAATTGCTTTCTTCTTGCACCATAAAAGCTTACAAGCTAGAGAAACAGATGGACCTCGTTCTCTCTCTCTCTTTTGCTGTAGCTTCAAAACGTCATTCTGATCGCATGTTTTTTGGTTTAATATATCTGCAACCGTGCGCGTGTTGTTTGTTGGGTTTATGTAAACATTCAGTGAAACGCCTTTGTCTACAACGATGTATTAGTGTCTGGAGCTCCACACTACAACACACATGTACAAAACATGTAGGAAAACATTTTCCAATCATGAGATCCTTTATTTACATAAAAGCATATTTCAAAGTTAGGGTGGGGAAAGGGGTGGTGGTAGGAGTGGGTGGATTGTTGTGCTGCTGGTGGTGGTGGTTGTCGAAGTGGTGATGGTGGAGGCGGAGGAGACAGTGGTAGTGGATGTGGAGGTGGTGGTGGTGAAGGTGGATGTGATGGTGGTTGTGGTGGAGGTGGTACTGCTGGAGGTGGAAGAGGTGGATGTGAGGATGGTGGGGGATGTGGTGGTGGTGGAGGTGGTGCTGCTGGGGGTGTATGTTAGGATGATGGGGGATGTGAGGATGCTGGTGGATGTGCTGGGCGTGGAGGTGGTGCTGCTAGTACTGTTGGTGGAATACAGCTCCCCTCAGCCTGTTTATGACCATGGGTGTGTTGTGATTTTATTGAAGCGGCTCCCTGTAGTGTTCCTCAGAGATCCGTTAAGACAGCCTGCTCACGACAGCCCTTTTAAGATTTAGCTGCCGTGTAAGAGCTACTCATGAGGGGGAGGAGGGGATCGCAACGCCTGGAGGGCCCACAGATGTGTGGAGCCAGTCCTCGCTCTGCAGCGATACAACATTTCCCTGTGGATATGTCCTCTCGCTCTCCTCAGTTGAGTCTCAGAGATTGCCTTCGGGAGTATGGTCGATTTTGATTTTGTTTTGTTTTGTTTTAGAGACTCTAGAGACTTCTGTAAAATGGTAACTAATATATAGTTTCAATAATGTAGCATATACTCTTTGTTTACATTTCCTTTTTGCATTTACATTTCTACTACTCTTATTGTGTACGTGCAACTATTTTCGTATATTTTTTGTAGTTTCTATTCTTATTCATGTTTTTTTAAACAAGTTATTTTCCTTCATATTTCCTTTTAATTCCTATGATTCTCCCCATCTACTTTCTGCTGTGATGTCTGCTTTGATAAAACACATCGCAGATCGTAGATCGTATCTCAATCTATGGCATCAGTCATGGTAGGCTCTCCTCAGCAGCCAACGAATGAGAGGAGCCGTTGTGTTTTCCTCTGCTTCGGCGTGATGCTAACGACTAGGATCTCACGCCGGGGGGCCGTGAGATATCAGCCAATGGTCTGACTGCAACACTCCAGTCTAATGGCTCTGCTTCCCCACCCCAGAGAAGCACTCTCGCTGATGTTGGGAGAATCCATTTTCCTTCCATCATCCATCATCCATTCCTTTGCCTTTTATTCCATCCATGCACCTACCAACATCCATTTATTCATCCATCTATCATTGGTCCATTCATCCACCTACCCATCACCCATCTACCTACCCAACACCCATCCAATATCCATCCACACATCATCCATCCATCCACACATCATCCATCCATCCAAACATCATCCATCAATCCATCCATCATCCATCCATCTATTCCTGTTATTCCATCCATGCACCTACCAACATCCATTCATTCATCTATCTCATTCATCCACCTAACCATCACCCATCCATAATCCATCCATACATCATCCATCCGCCTACCCATCCATCCACCATCCATCTATTCATCCATCCATTCATCCATCCACCTTCCCATCAACTATCCATCCGAATCCATCCATTAATTTATGTTATCCTGGCGTGGACTACCATGCATACATTGCATGGCCACACTTACCCACGCACTCACACTGGCTCGCTCACTGAGTGATTTTCCATGTAATTCAGCCATGAATACAGCCATGAATACATCTTCCAGAGACTCTCTCTATATATATAATCCTCCACCCCTTTCATCTAATGAAGCCCCCTAGCAACTTCCTGGCAAATCTAAGTGTTGCGCTTTCATTTCCTTTCATTTCCTGGGAAGATGCAGTGTCTTTAGGCCGACCCCAGGTGTGGCTTAGAAGATGGTTTAAAAGATGAAATGGTTGGATGCATTTTCTTATTATGAAGTCAAAAGCCATTATAAGTACACAGGCATTAAATCGCCTGTAGATTACATCTTCTAGTTGTAAATGGAAGAAAGCTGCTCTCTCTGTATCTCTCTCAATAGTGTTTTTCACATGCATGTTTGTACACAACTTTGGAAGATTTGATCATTCTGGGTTTCTAAACGATGCACAGAAAGCTCTTCTTTACGATCTATCTTTAAAATCTGTATAAGTTCAAAACTTCAAATCTTTTTGTAATGCTTCTCACATTTGACTATCCGAATATTTTCACATGTTCATGCTGCAGCTGGTCAAGTCTTAACTAAATGATTTTGTAAAATGTTTTATTTTGAAAGAAGTCTAAGAATTGAAATCAATAACATACATTTTATTTTGCTTTTGTTTCAGATCTTCCGCCGTGCAGACAAAAATGGTAAGTAACTGTTTTTTAATAACTGCACTTACTAGGACTTAAAGCTTAAAGATAGCGAGAGACCTGACAAGACTCTTTTCTCTAGTGCTTACAGCTGGCTTATACAACAATCCCCTTGATCAATTCCTGCACCAATATGAAGAAACTACAGGCATGTCAGCTTGCTTTTTTGCTGACAATCGTTTTCAGTAGGAGTTGAACATCTTGAGCACACCCTTGCAACAATCGACAACGACATTAATCGGTATAACGACGCGTGTTAGCGGAGAAACCTCGGAACAGAGCGGAGTCGTGGCCCGAAGCTCGGGGACACGCAGCTGACAAACAGATGTGTGCATCGGCTCCTCCATGTTTTATTCTGGCTGGTGTTGTGGTTTAATGGAATGGAAAACGCACCGAGGCCACTGATTAACGCAAGGGTACTTAATATATGCCACTGAGAGCCCCCCCCCCCCCCCACACACACACACACACACTGGAGCACCCACCTGTGTTACGTAAGAGCTCTCAAACATGAGAGAGAGAGAGAGAGAGAGAGAGAGAGAGAGAGAGAGAGAGAGAGAGAGAGAGAGAGAGAGAGAGAGAGAGAGAGAGAGAGAGAGAGAGAGAGAGAGAGAGAGAGAGAGAGAGAGAGAGAGAGAGAGAGAGAGAGAGAGAGAGAGAATGGAGGACATACTGGCTGAAATGTCAGGACATCTTAGCGGGGTTTACACACTCACACAAACACACACACACGTGCACACATGCACACACACAGAACCACTCACACAAATGATTCCATGGCTAGTTACAACACACACACACACACACACACACACACACACACACACACACACACACACACACACACACACAGAGCGATCCCAGGGTTGATAGAAGGCTGAACCACAGCAAGGCAGACATAAGGTTAGAGGCAGCGATGCAGCAAGATGGCTCCACAGCCTGACAGCGCTCTTCTTCCTCAAGTCATTTGAATTGAATAGAACAGAATGGTGGAAACAAGGCCTATGTAGCTCACCCTCCTAGCTGGAGACTTCTAGCCAGTTGTGAAAACATTTAACAGAGCTGTCTTCAAGAAAACTCCAAAGAGAATTTCTTATAAGAGAAGCAGGCAATCAGTCCTGTTTATATTTTGTCTGCCATACAAACATATATATGCACACACACACACACACACACACACACACACACACACACACACACACACACACACACACACACACACAAAGCATTGATTCTTTGTACTCTTTGAAGAGAAAGTATCTTCAGTTGCAGTAGGGCTCTCTCTAGCTCTCCAGGGTCTCCTCCATAGCAGACCTGAAGGCTGCCATGATGGAGTGCTGAACATATCTTATAATGAGCCATGGCTGTCTGAATCACCTTACCCTGCTCTAATGATCCAGTCACACACACACACACACACACACACACACACACACACACACACACACACACATATACACACACACACACATACAGAGAGAGAGCGATTGTAGATAGATAGAGAGAGAGAGAGAGATGAATACAATAGGCTTTAATGATCCATTATCATATATGTTTATAGGAAACTATTTTTAATCTCCACATGAATGCTTAAGGCTATCATTTTAATTTCTTCACAAACTAGCTACAGAGAAAATGTGTTTTTCACATGTATGGAGATGAAAACCTGATGCAAATTTACAGTGTTGCAATTATGTTAGAAGTTATTTTCATTTCCTTATCTGGATAGGCCATTTTTTGCTAATTCTCTGCCTCGTTTATTCAATTAGAAATGAGTCGTGCTTGTGCATGCTTTGAATTAAAGATTCATCATCAATCCAAACATCACTTTAGACTAACAATCTGAAATATTCACCTGTCATAATAATAATAATAATAATAGTAATAATAATAATAAATAACAATGAAATTAAATCGTGAATCATCATTGTGAACTGCCATTCCCATGGCGTGTTTAGGTGAGGAGAAGGACATATGGTGTTTGTCCATCACCTCTGAAATGCTGTTACCTTCGCTGCTTGAGATGGAAACTATATTTAGGATTGTCACTACAACATTTCAGCATATTGTGGCCTGAAGCTCGGCAGGAAACCACATCATGATGGTCTGCATAATAATGATGATGTGCAATTTGGACCGCTCCGCAGATGATCACGCACGCCGGTGTGAAAATGTTTCAGAAAGTAGAGCCAGGAACACAACACAAGACAAGATGGAGGAGGTAGCAGGAAGTGGAACACAACACACATTGGCTTTAGGCCTGCTTAGCTGACCGACGAGGCCTGCCAGCCTAAATAAACTCTATTTCATTTTTGTCCCCTTGGTTCAGAGTTTAACATCACTGCTCCCCATTTGACCCGTACCGCTCAAAAGATATCCCCATGCACCTTCCATACAAATAACTTTCCTTTCTTAATGTACCCTCGAATGAAATCTTTGTGGGAAGTTTCATAAACACTTTATGTGCAGGATTATGAAAGGGATTGTTAATCTCATATATCACACGTATAGTCGTTAACTGAAGCCATTGAAAGCAAATGTGGAACACGGTTTCAGTGGGGGGGCATCTGAAGTTGGAAGGCACGTCTATAAAACTAAATGGACCTGCGTGAAATTATGGTGATTTGGGGCAATGCCAGCAAGCCCATCACTGTGATTCATTTTGTGTGAGAAGCTAAAAGATCTACAGCAGACCAGGAACAAGTTTACTATTCAGTCCTTTTTGTCCAGAGTGACTTACAGTAAATTCACAAATGGGCCGTTAGGGGTTCAGGCATCTTGCTTGGGGGGGAGGGGGAATCGAACCCAGAACCTTTTTGCTGGGACTCGACCAGCATAGTCATCACACTATCAACAAGACTGCTTGGATTCAGAAGAACGTTTTGAGGCCAAAGTCTCCATTAACCGTTGTTCTCCCTCTGCTGGCTCCTCCTCTCCCAGACGACGGGAAGCTGTCTTTGGAGGAGTTCCAGTCCTACTTTGGGGACGCCATCCTCACGCAGCAGCAGATGCAGGAGCTCTACTACGCCATCGACCGACAGCAGACGGAGTAAGTGCTCACGTGCACGCCCCCTGCTTCACGGGCACGGCTGTCGTCTCTACCCCACTCTAGTCTTTAGGAGGGAGGGAGGGAGGGAGGGAAGGATGGAGGGAGGGAAGGAAAGAGGGAGGGAGGGAGGGAGAGAGGAATGGAAGGAGGGAGGGAGGGGAGGATAGACAGAGGGAAAGAGGAAGGGAAGGATAGCGGGAGGGAGGGAAGGATAGTGGGAAGGATGGAGGGAGGGAGGGAGGGAGGGAAGATAGAGGGAGGAAGAGGGGGAGGTAAGGTTAGAGTGAGGGAGAGAGGGAGGGAAGGATAGAGAAAGGGAGGGAGGTAATGAAGGAGGGACGGACAGAGGGAGGGAGGGAGGGAGGGAAGGAAGGAGGGAGGTTCAGAGCAAGGAAAGGGGAGACATTGATCAGAAGGATCAATAGTGGATTGGATATGGTTTATATTTCACAGCTCAGAACAGCAGCACCGCCGCTGAGACTCGGACGACGGTTGTGTGCTAAGGCAGTGTGCCTAAAGAGATTCATCAACTGGAAATATATCCGCCTATGTTTCCTGAGACAGGAGAGTTGGGGTCACTCTTAACTTGAAGAACTGCAGTTGACATCCATGAAATACTGAGTAATCGTGTTTACTCGTTGGACGGTGATGGGTTTTGAGAGTAGACGTGGGCCTCATTTGCATCTTCTCTGGTACCGTCGTTATGACTCATTAGGAATCTAAGTTAGTTACTAAAATACATCCGACTAAATCAATCTTGTCATATTAGGATCTTCGAAGCAGAGTTGTCATAGCAACGAGGTGCCAGTGCTTTTGAGAATGCGTCTTTTGAATCGGATCGCTAGGTACACTAAGGCAGTTCTTAGCTGTGCTGCAGACGGGAACCAATCACATCACACATTCCTAAATGATAAACATGCAATTTCCCTCACAGAAGCATCTATATTGCTGTTGTGATCCCCAGTCATTCAAATCCTGTCTGTGCTGTTGTCTGGTCCATTAACCTGTCAAACTGTATCTTTCCTCTCTGTCTTGTCTGTCTGTCTGTCTGTCTGTCTGTCTGTCTGTCTGTCTCTCTCTCTCTCTCTCTCTCTCTCTCTCTCTCTCTCTCTCTCTTTCTCTCTCTCTCTCTCTCTAGCAACCTTGACACGGATAAACTTTCAGGTAATCCTCTCTAACCCTTGGAAGTGTGTTCATTGACTCTTGGACTAAATGTGTTGCTATTGACTGGTGGATGTGTTCAGTGTGGACTCTCTGCTAGGATCAGCATTTTTCCCGTCCTGCAGAGATGAATTCCCCAGGGATTGCCACCATGTAAATCCTCGGTTTAGCATCCTTTAACAAGTTTTTTTTGGGGGCTTCTATTGTTTGATTTCACTTGCCTGCTGGTTCGTTGTAGTCTAGTGTCGTCTATTCGATTCTGTTCTATTCTAGTCTATTTTAGTCTAGTCAAGTCTGATCTATTCTATTATATTGTAATTATATTCTGGTCATGTATTCTTTTCAAGTCTATTCAAGTCTGTTCTAACTAGTCTATTTGAGTATATTCTAGTCTAGTGTATTCTAGTCTTGTCTTATCATGTTATTTAATACAGCGGAGAGACGGAACAAACTATATTGGAAGTCTTCATCCAATCTTTTACCTCTCATTCCCAGAGTACTTCACCCCCCACCTGGGAGAGTATGTCAACGTGCTGTCAGCCCTGGAGAAGCTCAACGTGGCCATCTTGAAGGCCATGGACAAGACCAAAAAGGTGAGTGGCTGAGAAGGTTTACCCATCATGCATCACTTCTGGTCTCTTTCAGAATTACACAGTCAAATATCAGTAAAACGTAATATAGTAGCTGTTTTATAAAGACAATATCCAGTCAAGTCAATTTCATTTGTATAACCCTTAATTACAGTCACAAAATATGACCTTTATGTTAGAATATGAGTTTTCCTGGAGAAGAAAACCAACCTCAGCACAAAACTAATATTTAGCTATTTAGCTATAATTAAATGTTGCTGTTCACTGTTGTTCACTGTAATGATCCTAATAAATCCTTCCATAAAGTAAATAAAATTTTCTGCTGACATCTGTGTGGGGGGTGGTTTACAACAAGGTAAATACTAGCCACATTACTTTAATTTAAACCTGTTCATGGGCTGTATTCACCTAGCTGGTGGGGAGACTGAATGCGGAGTTCTGCATTCAGTCGTCCCCCACCCCCCAGCTAGCGTTTGGAACCAAGAATGAACAAAGATGGCCGCTAGGTGAATAAGGCCCATAGTGTTGTCTGAGTGTGCTCCAGAGGCCAGGGGTCTTTATGTTTGGGACTGGCCGGGGGCTGGCAGGGAGACAAGCTGGGATTCTGATTGCTGAAAGCCACACA
Source organism: Lota lota (assembly GCA_026745465.1). Taxonomy (NCBI): domain Eukaryota; kingdom Metazoa; phylum Chordata; class Actinopteri; order Gadiformes; family Lotidae; genus Lota; species Lota lota. Next base: position 842,730 of record JACYXH010000472.1, on the reverse strand, counting down.
CACGCTCTCTCTCTCTCTCACTCTCTCTCATCCTCACACTCTGTCACTCTCACTACCTCACTCTTCCTCTCTCACAGTCTGACTCACTGTCTCTCTCTCTCTCTCTTTATTTCTCTCACTTTTTCTTTATCTTTCTCTCTAATTTTCTCTCTCACTCTCCCCCCTCTCTCTCGCTCGCTCTCTTTCTCTTCTAAGTTGTCTTCGTTGTACCATGTTCTTTTCCTTTTGCCTTAACACACAGCTTTTATTAACAGCACACTGCTCACACATGGAGGGCAGCTGTGTGCACCAGAGCGTCCTCTAGATTGGATGCAGTGACATTTTAAAGGAGTGACTCTCACTCTGTATTCTAGACTGACACTGACTGTATAGTCCATATAACCCATCCTCCTCTTCATCCTCCTCCTCCTCCTCCTCCTCCTCCTCCTCCTCCTCCTCCTCCTCCTCCTCCTCCTCCTCCTCATCATCACACTGGCTGTCTATCCAAGAGAACTTCCACTGAGACAAATCAATAGAGGACAGTTACCACTCCATCGCTCTCCCCAGCACTCCGCGCTACTAGCCCTCTACGCTAATCCAACTGACAGATTGTTGTTTGTCGCTATGGCGACCAGCACATCCCGCCAGTTGTTGTTGAGTGAGGCAAGGTGTGAGTTGTTGTTTTGTTCTTAAAGATAAGACTGGTATGAAAAAAACATGTTGAATATCTCATATTGTCACGTCTGACACATTTTAGCGACAGCCAATCAAGTTTGGATGGGATGGAGTCATGTTCAGCACACAATTCGTTGTCTGATTTAAGTTTAAAAAATAAATAAATAAATCTGGTCAAGAGCGAGGATCTAGTAAAACAACTTTTTTGGTGGATAATTTTAAGTTATTTCAAAGCAGGTATTACCGGTTAAAATGGTTAAATGTCAGATATCTAAAAGCCATTAAATGCAAATATTCAAAGATTATACAGGTGGTTACATCACTGATATTTAAAAGTGGTTAAATGGCAGATATCTAAAAGATGGCCTTCTGCTATTTAACACATTTGTATAAATAAATGTGTTCTTATTTTCCATAGACAAGTCACTGCTCTGTGTGTGTGTGTGTGTGTGTGTGTGTGTGTGTGTGTGTGTGTGTGTGTGTGTGTGTGTGTGTGTGTGTGTGTGTGTGTGTGTGTGTGTGTGTGTGTGTGTGTGTGTGTGTGTGTGTGCATTTGTCCAGTTTGTGCAGGTGTAAATAAAGACAAATAGACGCCTGTGTGATACCGTCAATAACCAGGACTGACAATAATAATAGTAGTACTACATTAAACAAGACCCCCCTCCCACCATCTGTCCAACAGACACGACATGTTGAACACAGACATCTGCACAATATATGATCAGCTCGTCTGTCTCTTTCTCTCTCTCTCTCGCGCTCTCACGCTCTCTCGCTCTCTCGTGCTCTCTCGCTCTCTCGTGCTCTCTCGCTCTCTCGTTCTCGCTCTTGCTCTCTCTCGTTCTCGCTCTTGCTCTCTCTCACTCTCTTTTCACCACTTAACATCCATCCTCTTAGTCAATGTCTTGTTTTCTTCTTCCCCTCTCTCTATCTGTCTCCTCTCCTCTCCTCTCCTCTCCTCTCCTCTCCTCTCCTCTCCTCTCCTCTCCTCTCCTCTCCTCTCCTCCAATGCACACAAATGTATTACCCATTAAACATGACATAGAACACGAGAATACATCGCGTTCTCTGACAGAAAGAAGTGGCGTGCGGAGGGAGAGAGAGGGGGAGAGCAAGGGAGAGCGAGGGAGACGCTCTGATCTGAAACAGATTAAAGACTGGGTCTGACGTCAGCAAGCTTCTGAACGTCTGAGAACAGCAGGAGGGAGGTGGAGAGAGAGAGGGGAGAGGAAAAGAGGCAGGTGATAGTGAAATAGAGAGAGAGACAGAGATATATAGGGAGAGAGAAAGGGGGGACCACAGCGGAGAGAGGAGAGGAAGGTGATAGTGAGTGAAAGAGCGAGAGGAGAGAGAGGGAGCAATAAATGGGGAGAGAGAGAAAGGGGGGGGTGGGCGACAGCAGAGAGAGGGAGAGAAAGAGAGGAAGGTGATAGTGAAAGAGCGAGAGGAAAGAGAGACAGCGATAGATAGGGAGAGAGAGAAAGGGGGACGACAGTGATGGAGAGAGAGAGGTGACAGAGGGAGATGGGGAGAGAGAAAGAGAAAGGGAGGAAGGCAGCGAGTGCCCCAGGTTCATCACTCATGTCGTCTGGAGTGTGTACCGTGGGAAATAACACACTGCAGTGCACCTTAGGAGAACACACCGAATATGTCAAACTCTTGTGGTCCCTCGTTTTTCATGTTCTACTGCCATGTGTTGTTTGATTTCTGTTCTGCTGCACATATTTCATCACGTAAGGACGGTATTCTGCTTTTGCACCCGACTAGAGCCTGCACCATTGAGTCCATCTGGAATAACACATAAGAAACAGCACATATAAATCCATAAACGTGATCCCCAAAAGTAATCGGTGAATGTAATTTGGAAATGTCATCCGAAAATCTGAAAATGCGAGACGGAAATGTAATAGATAAAAGTAATCCTTGAAAGTAATCCGTAAGTGAAACAGCTGGTTCAGTTGGGGTAAAACATGGCCGGATGTGGGACTTCTTCTTAGGTCCCACATCGGGCAACCACTGGGAAACAAGACTTTGTACAATTGCATTTGATATTGATGCACAGGTTGTTAAAATATAGAACTCAATAAAGCGTGTTATTGTCTGTGCTAATAACATTAAAACTCTATTTCACTGGCTATAAATGCTGTTTCACTCTCATTTCATCTTCTTTGATTGCAATATTGCGTATTGGGCTGAGGTATCTTTAACTGCCAGTTACAGCTTTTACTGCTTTGACTGCTGTCCTGGCCAACTCACACTTGTGACTTAATGTGTTTCCTCTCTGTTAAATAGTGAATTAATTATGTTGTGGCTGCCCAGGGGAAACTTGCAGTAACAAATGTCCACGCCCACTTCAGCCGCCGAGAATATAACCACATAAGCAATTAATTGAAAGGATAATACTTTTATTAACATTACAAAATAAACCCACAAAAAAATTTCAAATCACTAAACGAATAGATGACGCACACACGCATGCACACACGCATGCACACACGCGTGCGCACACACACACAGTGAGTGTAGAAACTGGTCCACACTCACTGATGTTGACATTCCCCAGCTGCCACCTGGTAAACCAATCAGCAGAACTACACACACACATACACACACAGACACACTCACACACATACACTACACATACACCATGAAAGGCACAGGACAGAAGGGTTAACAAAAGCAAAACGCAAGCACAGATACGACCGTGGGTTGGAACAATTTGTTAACAATAAAAAAGTTAACCAACTTCCATACTAAATTCCATAATCCTGCTCTGTTTCCCCGGTCCTGGTCCTTACTCCTGATCCTCCTCCTCATCCTCCTCTTCCTCCTCCCCCACGAACCCTCCTCCTCCCCCCCCTCTTCCTCCTCATCCTTCACCTCCTCCTCCCCCCTCCTCTTCCTCTTCCTTCACCTCCTCATCCTCCCCCTTCCTCTCTACCTCCTCCTCATCCTACTCCTCCTCTTCTCCCCTCTCCACCTCCTTCCCCTCCCCCTCCTCTTCCTCCTCCTTCTCGTCCTCCTCCTCCTCCTCCTCCCCCAGGAGTACCAGGGTTCTTCGGTGGTGGGTCAGTTTGTGACCCGGTTCCTCCTCCGGGAGACCTCCACCCAGCTGCAGTCCCTCCAATCCTCTCTGGACTGCGCGGTGGGGGCGGTGGACGAGGAGAGCTGCCCAGTCCGGACCACGCCTGCCAAGCCGCAGGAGCTCCCCCTCCAGCGGGTGGTGAAGAGACCGGGCCGGCGCCTCCAGAAGAACATGTGTCTGTCCCCCACGGACCCCTACTCCGGCATGCTCACTACAGGTACGGCAGCCCCCCCATCCCCCACTGTACTCTAGCATGGTATCCCTTGAACCCGACGTCCTCAAAAGGGTGAGGATTCTGAATAACTCCTCCCATATGGGAACGGGAGGACACCTTAAGATGGAACAGAGGCGGAGCCTTCCTTCTCGATGATGACTGGGCGTATGTAAATATTCTAATGTAAAGTGAAGCCTTATTCTGGAAGTGTAATCCATCAGGTAATCTCTTCCTGTAATGTATACATTTAATCCGTCCAAATGTATCGGTTCTAATGTAATCTGAAAAAGTAATCCAAAAGAGTAATTTGAAAAAGTAATAAAGAAAATACTGTTAGTAGTGGAGTTATCAGATTCAGGTCCAGGCTGTAATGTTATTGGCTGATTTTGTATTATCGGTATGGATTTTGAGGTTAAGAGCCCTCTAGTGGTAATTTGGCCCGGACACTGAATTTGCCCTGTGGATAATACAGGCCTTCCTGAAGATATATATTATTAAACCAGAAACTTTTAAAACGTAATTTTAAAATATGCTCCATTTCAACATATCACTGTGGGTTAGTTCTCCCACCTCCTGATCCTCCTGAAGCAGCCTTCGTGGCTGCTGAAGCTTGACCAGAAACTAACTGCACGGCCATGTCTTTCAGGGGTCAGTGTGGAGCCTGACAACCACTGGAGCTCCCAGATCAACCAACTGGAGGAGCTCATAGACAAACTGGAGTGTGAGGTTAGTATGAAGTAAAAGTATGAGTCATTTAGTTTAATCTTTTTACTACACTGATTGTAATGTGCAGGTATTAATGTGCAAATTCCAGGCCTAGGTGTCTACAATGCTGCAGATTTGATACACTATTCTTTTTTTAATTCCACCCAGTTTCATAACCTTTCACAAATTGAAGAAGTCATACCTTCTGGCCAGAGGTTTTTGTAAATTTTTTCGGCCTAGATTGGATTTCACTTTAGTTGTGATTCAACCCAGTAAATCCATTTCAACCTCAACCTCAGTCCTTCCTCCTCTGTACTGTGCAGCAGTAGAGTGCATTGAAACCCTCCCCTCTGTGTTTGTTAGGAGAAGAAATGCTTTGTGACGGCTCATAACCTAGAGGCTAGCCCTCGCTGTTCTGCTGTCTATCGGCGGCTTGCTGTTTGTGTTTGCGTCTGGCTGAAATATGTCTTCCTCCATCTACAGAGTCCCCATCTTGAGCCTCTCAAAGAGGACACATTAGCTGGCACCTACAAATCGGTAAGCAACTTCACCAGCCTATCAAGTCCACCGTATTGTTCTACACCCTCATGATATGTCTTTGTCTCTTCATAGTGCTTGTGCTGGTGCACATACAATAAAAATACGATCCCAATGCTGTCGTTTTTATTTCGAAGTTCATACTTGGGATATTTTTTATATCCCAGACAGGGATATTTAAAGAAAAACAGTGTAGACCTAGACCATTCAAGACCTTCATGTGTCATCTTATTTTCCTTGCTAGAACATTCTCCTGGTCCAGAGGCAAATGTCTGTGAAGGAGAGGGATGTGGAAGAGTTCCAGCAAACCCTGAAGATCTACACGGACGCCACCAGCAGCCAACCTGACAACCTGCAGTATGTTCTCCTCTTCCTCTCCGCTCTATCCACAAGCTGTGTGTTGACTCAAGGATTCAGCTCGCAGACACTCTAAATCCCATCCTTCTTCCCAAGCATAAACCAGTTTGTCTGCCAGTTTCTTATCTCTCTCTCTCTCTCTCTCTCTCTCTCTCTCTCTCTCTCTCTCTCTCTCTCTCTCTCTCTCTCTCTCTCTCTCTCTCTCTCTCTCTCTCTCTCTCTCTCTCTCTCTCTCTCTCTCTCTCTCTCTCTCTCTCTCTCTCTCTCTCTCTCTCGTTTGCTTTGTTTTTCTCAGCATGTCGGTCCAGAATCTACCAGACAGATCCTGCTTCATCATGTATGAATTTTGGCAAGACCGTCTCTCTTGGATGAGGTATTCGATGATTTATTTCCGATACAATACAATTAATCACACTCCATCTGTAATCCCTCAAAAGGGAAACGAGATGCCACCACATACACGCATGCACATAGACAACAAAGACGTCTCTTAGGAGACAATCAGGCACACACAACTCAAAGAGCAGGTACAGAAGGAGGGAATGCACAGCCCTATGAAAAACCCGTCTGTAATGTACTCCTGTACTGACACCTGCAGACACCAGTTATGAGGCACATCATTAAGTAATGCCTGAGCCCTTTTCCTCTCCATATTCTGACCTGTGTTTGACCTCGATTCATCTATGGGCCTCATTCACCTACAGCAGCCATCTTGGTTCTAAAAACGAGCTTTTTTTCAAGATGGCCGCTAGAGGTGAATAAGGCCCAATGTTTGGCTTTGGCTCAAAATTAATGACTCCAGCTTACCGATAGCCAGATGGCCGTGTTTAACTCTCTTCCTTCCTCCACTCAGCTACCTGCAGTCATCCATCAGTAAGACCTTCCAGCGCTGCATCATCGACTCTCTTGAGCAGCCAGAGATGGTGTCCACCATGCTCCTCCCAGGTATATATTATTTATATATATATTGACATTAACAGCTGGGTTCTTTGTGAGGCATTCTCTCAGCTGTTACCCGTTACAGCTTTTATTGGGTTTTGTTGGAACCCAATAAAATGGGGCTTTGTGGAGAGAAAAAACGAATACAAAACGTAAAAATGACTTGACCGTGTTATTCCTTGTTAGTGTGATTCATTCATGGTTTTATTTTCCATAAATGTCCACTGGAGTGTTAGGTTTCTGTTGTAAGCCAGTTCAAGAAGTCAGTTAGAAAGTTAACTAAATAGCATTTCCCCGCTCCCTGCATGTGTTTTAATCCGATCAGAGTTGGTTTGGCTTGAGAAGCTTCATTCATATCTTCTTCTGCTCTTCTTCAGCATCTTGGTGGATTATGAACAACTGACAGGGGGCAGACATTTTGCTACTCATGACAACAAGAGGAACAAGATGAGATGGTGTTCTGATTTACTATAATGATTATTCAAGATGAGATGGTGTTCTGATTTACTATAACGATTATCCAAGATGAGATGGTGTTCTAATTTACTATAACGATTATTCTTGTTTTTATTTTTATTTTTCAACACAACATGAACATGACTATTTCTAACACACGGCATAGTGGCTAGGGTGTTTGTCATGATCCCCCAAGCCCTCTGTGTACCTGTAGGCCTGCTAGAGCAACATGCCAAACGTTTCCTTCACCTAAATGAAATGTAACAAGAAAAACGAAATGTCAGTCGTTTTGGATTAAAGTGTCTGATAAAATGTTAATATGACATTGTATGCTTAGAAAAAAAGGGGGGACATCGTTTGACGGTTTTGTTAGAAACAAAACTAGGAATTGTGAGGGAAAAAATGCAATAACAGTTGTGTTTTGTGGAACCTGTGCCATCGATAGGTCCAGTCCTGGCACATTTTCTTGCTTGTGATTCATGACTTATTGTGTACAAAAATGATGTGTGCAAGACAAACATATATGTGCATGTTTTCTTATCATTTCCCAATGCTTGTTTATTTATGTTTCAAAACCTACAACATAAAACATTACACAAAACCATCAGATTCCAGTGAAATGAAAATACAATGTACCGATAAGATGTACTTTATTGAGCCTAGAAAAATGGAAATTGATGGTACAAATTGAGGCAGATATCAAAGCAGGCACGTGGCTGTCCCCCGTTCTTCCTGTGATGTTGTGCAACGTTGTCAGTAGTTTAAAGCTATGCTTCTAGGCATCTGGGTCTTACATAGAGTGTAGTTAGGGAGTGACGAAGGCCCGTAACATCACCTATTCAATTATCTGCGTGTCACTGCTGCACTTTAATGTGTAAACCGAGAACCTACTAGTTGTAGTCCAGATTGAGAACTTGAGATTTTAGGTTCATGTTCCGTAAATTATACCTGTTTTAAAACGTTTAAGCCATGTTACCTTGAAAGTGAAGATTTGATAAAAACGTAGAGTTGCCACCAAATGGAAAAGTAAATCCAAGATTTATTTATTGTATTTATATTATTTTCTGTACAGAGATATTTAATAAAAGGTGATTAAGTCTATTAGGGACATGTACATTTTGATTATTAAAGTTGTTTCAGAGCATTAGTAAGTCTGTGAAGTTATATTGAGCTTTGTTGAATTGTGACAAGGAATAAGCATCCACCCTTTCACTTCAGTGGGGTATTTATTTTATTTATTTTACGCTCAATATTACAATTGTGATGTGATTGCAGCTTTATTTTTCTGCATGAAATAAAGTTCATGACACAACAGTCCTGTGTCTGTCATCTATATAAAAAAGACAAAACCGAAATATATATACATTTTCATATATATATACTGTATATACATACATTCATATATACATACATATACATACATAAATACATACATACATACATACATACATACACACACACATACATATAAACATATACATATATAAACATATAGATGAGTAGAGGAGACAATTTCAGCCGCAAACTTGACGTCAATAACCAGTCGTGTATATTTAATGCAGTTCAGTATTCGAACCACCAGATGTCAGTGAAACACCAAATATGAATAGCCCTTAATCGCAATTACAGTCTCAACGGGCCTGCAAGGCCTGAGGGCTTTACAGGCCATTTTGTTTTATGGCCATAGTGTAATAAATCAAACGATTGAGCCATGTTTATCAAGTTACACTTTATACATTAAATGCATGTGGACACATGAGGACGCTCCTGTTTGCTTTTGATGACATGAACCGCTCGTTTCCTATTGCTGTTCATGAGGTGTGTAGGCTTCTGTGAACAGTAGACCAACAACGTTAATGTACAAGCAATTTCGATTTTATTATAACCAAAACAATGGCCAAAGTGGCAATCTTATCGGAATAGCCTTACCCATTTCTAGCCAAAGCTGGGTGTTAAATAAACTGTATTTACCTTTACTTCTTAAATGTTCGCGGTAGCTTACATAACAAGTCATGGATTAATTTAACAGCCACAAAATAACAGCTTCGAAACACCACGCAACAGTGTCTGTTGTAACAGATTACATGTAGGCTATGATATATATGCATGTCTGATTATATGCATCGGTTCACTCCTGCCATTCATGGTCTCATGAATGGATGCTGATGTCATTAATTTATTCTATGCCTTATTCAGACCACGATATTAAAGCTAACATCAGTACCTCATTGGATCACATATTTGTAGTGCTAAACACCAGTCCTGAATAGCTTCTCCTTCTACAGAGTGGTCAACACAACACCATATCAAGTTGTATTGGTCTGAGATAAGTCAGACCCTACAAGCATGGCCTCTTTGCCATTCCGCCCATCCCACGACAGACTAAAGAGTTACCTGGGTAAATCAGACCCTGTGGGCGTGGCTTATTTACCATTCCGTCCATACCAATATAGACTGAATTTCTACCTGGATTCGGCAGATGCTTCATGAACCACCTCCGGAGTGCAAGTCCGGTTACCTTGTATCTCTGAATAAACCACGTGTTGAACATTTACCACTCTCCGAGTCATACCTAGCCCCGAAACCACGATACCAGAGGATGAAAACTACGATTCATCAATGCACCTTCTTGTATCATAATAACATGGCGCTGTTGTGCCATGTGTAGGCTAAACGTGTTGCAGAAACTATCAAAAAGTGAGATGGTCTAAGGCTATTTTCGGACGGGCAAAAGCCCGAATTTTTGTTTTTTGTTCGCACCCCTGTGTGTGTGTGTGTGTGTGTGTGTGTGTGTGTGTGTGTGTGTGTGTGTGTGTGTGTGTGTGTGTGTGTGTGTGTGTGTGTGTGTGTGTGTGTGTGTGTGTGTGTGTGTGTGTGTGTGTGTGTGTGTGTGTGTGTGTGTGTGTGTGTGTGTGTGTGTGTGTGTGTGTGTTGTTGTGTCACATTAGTTGGAATGGCTGGGGCAAAGAAAGCAGTGGCTGCAGCCTATCTTGCGCCGTTTTCAAATGAAAACAACTCAAGAGATATTCATTGTAATGTTTAAATGACGGTATTTATCGAATCGGTTCGTCTTTCACGCTGTTGGCATTGTTTTTGGCTGACGGTGCCAGTATGGAAGGGATGGCGTAGTGGATGGATGCAGACATCGTTGAAAGTGTTTAGTGTTTTATGAGGAACGTCTTGATTTCACGACGAAAAGCAGAAGCCAGAAAGCTTTTATGACGGTGGGGTGAAAGTTGGAGCCGTAAAGTGGTGCAATTTATGACTCTCTGCCATTTTGGGGGATTCGTCCATCTATAAAAGTTTAAGTTGGTGTTGGTCTACGAGTGTCAATTTTGCTTATCTTAAGGTACTCTCACACCTCGTCAATTACAAGATAACAAATAATCACATAAGTAGGCTATGTTAAATTAGTCCACCTAGGCTACATTCATACAAGACACACAAGAGCAAACTAAATGGAAACAAAACGAAAAAATACCAAACTCAATGTTTTGTATTAGCTTGAAATTAAGATATGCTATGTTATCAAGCAGGTGAAGACGCAGGAGCGGTCCACTCCTCCAAGCATCCAACCTTGCTCCAACCTTGCTCAATCATCAAGCCTTTCTTTAATATATACCATATAAACGACATCTGATCACTCCCACACACAACGTTCTACCAACATGGACATTTATATTTCTTTTTTATTAGCGTTATTTTATGTTAATCTCAAGTTCTCAAGTTATTCTTTATTTTTTTAGATTTATACCTGAAAGTGTATTTTGTATATATCTTTAAAAAAAGAAAAAAAATTATATGTGTGTGTGTGTGTGTGTGTGTGTGTGTGTGTGTGTGTGTGTGTGTGTGTGTGTGTGTGTGTGTGTGTGTGTGTGTGTGTTCAATGTCTGTATGAGGCTATTGCTTCACACCCCTTTGGTCTAACTCCATTGTACTTTTTGAATTTGATTTTGTCTTCCTTTTCTTCGGCTAAAATCCCCCCAAAAAATCATGATAATGCAACGTTAACGTTAAGTATGACCAATTTAACGTATAAATATATGTAACAAAACACCAAGACAGTGGGTTGGTGATTGTGTCATACTCAGGCATGAAGTCATAAAAGATAAGCCACTTGCATCCCTTAAGCAAGCCCAATGGACATCGCCAGTTATGGTCGCAATGCTGCAATCCCAATAATAAACACTGACCTAATTTATTAACAGACTGTACCTTTTGATTTCTACTAATTCAGTACTTATACAGTATCCAGAGTTTATTTGAAATAAATATTATAAAGAAATTAAGAAATATATTTACAATGTATATATTTATTTCAGAGATATTATATATATGGATATGGATAATTTGTGTAAGAAACAATGATTCTGTCACACTTACAGTGCACAGGATTGTTTGTTGGGACTTGAGTTGCATTATAGCTAATAATAGACCTGAAGACAGTCGTTGTTTTTTTACACTTAAACACAAATCCACCAAAGTCAATATCATCAGTCGGCATCCATAAAGACTTCTCTATTAGACCCACATGCAGCATTTGTTAGCAACCCCAAAATGCATCCATGTGTCAACGTGAAATGAATATGAAAATGTAATTGAGCCTATTGAGAGCATGACCATATCGAGGATTTGTGTGCTCTGCAGAATCTCCCCTATATAAGAATGGGAAGACTGAGGGGACGCAAGGAAGATCAGGACGTTCCACCTAGGGGTAAGTCTGTCGCTCTGGGCTGCAGCTGTCAGCAGTGTTAGGAACTAGCTGGAGCATTTGGGATACTTTAAGATTAATGTGGCATGTGTAGTTTGTACAATGTAAAACCCTGCAATGATACGGATGATGACGATGATAACAATGATAATGATAGTACGTTATTATTTATTTGAAAGAAGTACAGTATGGTTGCAATATACTTACTTTAACACTTATTTTACAGTAAATTAAATTAAATTAACAAGTTTAAATCTCAGTGATGATAGCAATAAGATGATAGCAATAATAACAGAATACTGCATTATTATTATATTATGCTACTTAGTATTTCTGCATTATTATAAGCAAGGCATGTTTATTTATATAGCACCCTTCCAACACAAAGGCCATTCATAGTGCTTTACATCGGTATGGATCACATTTTAAAGTATTATAGTATTATGATATCAACTAAAACCTATGTTAAATTATGGTATAAATTATGGTATTAACTTATGGTGTTAAAACAAATGTTTTAACAAAACATTTATTACTAACATTTATAATACAATTTAAATATAACTATGCAATATTATTCTACCTTAGGAAGAACTCTTGGAAGGTTCCTCTGTGACTGGAAAAGAAATAGTGAGTTTTTAATTCGATTTATTTTATAATGAAGAACATTCTGATGATAAATTCAGTACAGAAGTTATATTTGAATTATACATGGCTGTTATAGAACGTGAAAGAGTAACTCATTATCTCCTTCCAGTAAGCAGCCACCATGAGTACGGACGCGGAGATGGGCATTTACGGCCAGGCCGCCATTTACCTCCGTAAGCCGGAGAAAGAGAGGCTTGAGGCCCAAAGCAGGCCCTTTGATGCCAAGTCTGCTGCTTATGTGGCTGATGTAAAGGAAATGTACCTCAAGTGTACCATCACCAAGAAGGACGGGGCCAAAGTCACAGTGAAACTGCTGGACACCCAGGAGGTACACTGAAGTTCATATAAATGAGTTAGTTGTGAAACTTTCAAGATTTAAAATAACAAAATATCCTTCCTTTCCATATTTTAGGAGAGGACAGTCAAGGAGGATGATGTCACACCCATGAATCCTCCCAAGTATGACAAGATTGAGGACATGGCCATGATGACCCATCTCAATGAAGCCGCTGTGTTGTATAACCTCAAAGAGCGTTATGCAGCATGGATGATCTACGTAAGATAGCCTGCCTGCTCAGTCAAATGCAGTATAAGAAGTGCTGACAGAACGGTTCAGGTGTTCATAGCCATGTTATTCCCTTCAGACCTACTCTGGGCTGTTCTGCGCCACTGTTAACCCCTACAAGTGGCTCCCAGTGTACGACTCACATGTCGTAGCTGCCTACAGAGGAAAGAAGCGCATGGAGGCTCCACCCCACATCTTCTCTGTCTCTGACAATGCCTACCAGTTCATGGCTACCGGTATGTCTAACTTAACACAATGATAATACAAATCAACACTCAACACTCATATTCATGTCTAACATGTAATACTTTCCTTCTATAGATAGAGAGAATCAGTCTGTCTTGATCACGTAAGTTCGGCTTTGGTTCAACCTGATGTACTGAAAAGATACAGTTGAGTACTTTCTATTAAATACATGTTTCTATACCCAGTGGAGAATCCGGTGCTGGAAAGACTGTGAACACCAAGCGTGTCATCCAGTACTTTGCCACCATCTCAGTGGCTGGTGGAGAGAAGAAGAAGGAAAACAAAATGGGGGTACGAAATCACTGGATTACTGGACAATAGTTCCCTTTGGACTCCTTGCACTTCTCCTCTCATTCTCTCTCACTATGTGAAATTACAGGGATCTCTAGAGGACCAGATCATTGCTGCCAACCCTCTGCTGGAGGCCTACGGTAATGCCAAAACCGTGAGGAATGACAACTCCTCTCGCTTTGTAAGTATGGAGCACTTCAGCCTGTACATCTTCAGGCACTTGATTGATCATTATAAAGGAGTATAACCGACATTTTTCCAAAACAGGGTAAATTCATCAGGATCCATTTCGGTGCTACTGGCAAACTGGCTAGTGCTGATATTGAGACATGTAAGTATCCATTTCAGACGGTGAATACATTTCAAACACTTGGATGAATTGTCTTTCATTAATTATGTATTCTTATAGATCTGCTGGAGAAGTCTAGAGTGACATTCCAGCTTCCAGAGGAAAGAGGCTACCACATCTTCTACCAGATGATGACCAACCACAAGCCTGAGATCATTGGTAAGATGGATGATCATGAGCCTTTTAACACAATGCTTGCCTGCATTATTTAACAAAGAGAACCTATAGCAGTGAATGAGACTCTTATTGGTATTTCCTCTCAGGAATTGTCCATTGTAAAGCAAGGTGTATTACATGACGTCGACTACGTACTACATGCCAAAGTCCTGTTTTGATCTGTTTTGATCTTCAGAAATGACGCTCATCACCACCAACCCCTACGACTTCCCCATGTGCAGTATGGGTCAGATCACTGTGGCCAGCATTGATGACAAAGAGGAGCTGGTTGCTACTGATGTGAGCTTGACTTCCACTACACTTTCATCTCTCTCCAAACATGCTTCAGTAGTTGCTCTGCAATTATACATCTTCATGACTAAAATTAAATACGTCCTTTGAATACAGACTGCTATTGACATTCTGGGCTTCAGTCATGATGAGAAGATGGGCATCTACAAGTTCACTGGTGCTGTGCTTCACCACGGTAACATGAAGTTCAAGCAGAAGCAGCGTGAGGAGCAGGCTGAGCCAGATGGCAATGAGGGCGAGTACCTTTCCTCTTAAACAGTGCTGAAGTTTGGATTTAGATTAAAAGATTGTACATAATTGTCAAATGTTGTATGAGATGTGACTGTAGCATGTAAACTGTGACATAAATATAGTTAATGTTGCTTTCACAGAGGCTGACAAAATTGCCTACCTGCTGGGCCTGAACTCAGCTGATATGCTGAAGGCTCTCTGCTACCCCAGAGTGAAGGTCGGCAATGAGTATGTCACCAAGGGTCAGACTGTACCTCAGGTAACCAAGATAACCAGGCTTGATTCATCAAAAATATATAAAGAATTTGTTTAGATCTCATTTTGACTGCATTGTCAAGTCTGATTCCATTAGATTACCTTTATCAGGAAATCCAAGCTCACACTCATCCCCCAAAACAATATTCAATGTAATAATGCCCTACGATTTCTGCTTTTCTACAGGTCCACAACTCAGTGAGTGCCCTGGCCAAGTCTATCTATGAGAAGATGTTCTTGTGGATGGTCATCCGCATCAACGAGATGCTGGACACCAAGCAAGCAAGACAGTACTTCATTGGAGTGCTTGATATCGCTGGTTTTGAGATCTTTAATGTAAGCTGATCATTAACTAATTTTTATTTAAAACCTTTATGGATTTCAACTTTTCATTTCTTTGAGATTAAACTTCTTTCAAACTAATAGTTCAACAGCATGGAGCAGCTGTGCATCAACTTCACCAATGAGAAACTGCAACAGTTCTTCAATCACCACATGTTCGTCTTGGAGCAAGAGGAGTACAAGAAGGAGGGCATCATCTGGGAGTTCATTGACTTTGGCATGGACTTGGCTGCCTGCATTGAGCTTATTGAGAAGGTACACAATAATATTCTGAGATAATACCACCATACATTGTGCGTTCCAAACAGACCTCACCATAACCCTTTGGTCTGTTTTCTTCTACTCAGCCGATGGGCATCTTCTCCATCCTTGAAGAGGAGTGCATGTTCCCCAAGGCTTCAGACGTGACCTTCAAGGCCAAGCTGTATGACCAGCATCTTGGCAAAACCAAAGCATTTGAGAAGCCCAAGCCTGCCAAAGGCAAGGCTGAGGCCCACTTCTCCTTGGTGCACTACGCTGGAACAGTGGACTACAACGTCAATGGCTGGCTGGACAAGAACAAGGACCCCCTGAACGACTCTGTGGTTCAACTTTACCAGAAGTCTGGAAATAAACTGCTGCCGGTCCTGTATCCCCCTGTAGTGGAAGGTACAATAGCACTTGGAATAGGGAATATGATGTAAATTTCAAGTATTATGTACAGGAACATTTGTCATTTTAAAACGAATATTATAAAAATCCTTATTTTTGATAACAGAGGTTGGCGGTGCAAAGAAGGGAGCCAAGAAGAAGGGTGGCTCCATGCAAACCGTGTCTTCCCAATTCAGGGTATTATTTGAGTTTTGTCTCGACCAGATCTTATGCCATTTCATGAAGATATCTGTCATTGTCATCATGTTTTTGCACACAACTTCTTGTATCTGCAGGAGAATCTGGGCAAGCTGATGACCAACTTGAGGAGCACCCATCCTCACTTTGTGCGTTGCCTGATTCCAAATGAGTCAAAGACTCCAGGTACAATTACACCAGTACCAGTGTCTGCATGTAGTAATTTGCAAATAAGCTTATTGGTCATGAATTATTCAACGACATTATTAATTATGTGCAAATACCTAATAACAGGTCTTATGGAGAACTTCCTGGTTATCCACCAGCTGAGGTGTAACGGTGTACTGGAGGGTATCAGAATCTGCAGAAAGGGCTTCCCCAGCAGAATCCTCTATGCTGACTTCAAGCAGAGGTAACCATTAATGATCCATCATACACTACTATGGGGTTTGAAAATCCACATTGTGAGAATATGATAACAAATATCACCATGGCCCTTCCCATCCAAGGTACAAAGTTCTGAATGCCAGCGTCATCCCTGAGGGACAGTTTATTGACAACAAAAAGGCTTCTGAGAAGCTGCTTGGCTCAATTGACGTGAATCATGAGGAGTACAAATTTGGCCACACCAAGGTAAACACCAAACACTCTTCTGAATTAGATATATTAGGAAGATTCCAGGCAAAACCTGAATGCATGACCATTTGCCATCTCCTTCCAAGGTGTTCTTCAAGGCTGGTCTGCTGGGTCTTCTTGAGGAGATGCGAGATGACAAGCTGGCAATCCTGGTCACAATGACTCAGGCTCTCTGCCGTGGATATGTCATGAGGAAGGAGTTTATTAAGATGATGGAGAGGAGGCAAGTTGAAGATTCTACTAACGATAGTCTTAAAACAATGAATATTAGTGTTATTAATTTTCTAACTTTCTTCAATAGGGAAGCCATCTACTCGATTCAGTACAACATCCGCTCATTCATGAATGTCAAACACTGGCCGTGGATGAAGGTGTACTACAAGATCAAGCCGCTTCTGAAGAGTGCTGAGACTGAGAAGGAACTTTCCCAGATGAAGGAGAACTATGAAAAGATGAAGACAGACCTGGCCACTGCCCTGGCAAAGAAGAAGGAACTGGAGGAGAAGATGGTCTCTCTTCTGCAAGAGAAAAATGATCTGCAGCTGCAAGTGGCATCTGTACGTGAGATAGATGTTGATACGTTTACCACAAAATGATTGGTAGTAAACATGAAATGTTCATGAATTCATTTTAATTTGTTTTGTATTGTGAAACAGGAAGGGGATAACCTGTCAGATGCTGAGGAAAGATGTGAGGGACTTATCAAGAATAAGATCCAGATGGAGGCCAAACTCAAGGAGACATGTGAGAGACTGGAGGATGAGGAGGAGATCAATGCTGAGCTGACTGCCAAGAAGAGGAAGCTGGAGGATGAATGCTCTGAGCTCAAGAAGGACATTGATGACCTGGAGCTTACCTTGGCCAAAGTGGAGAAGGAGAAACATGCCACTGAGAACAAGGTTTGTAAAGATACAATCCATCTGAGGATAAAGATTTTGAACCATTGTATGCTAACACCTTCTGTTCTGCATATTAGGTGAAGAACCTGACTGAGGAGATGGCCTCTCAGGATGAGAGCGTTGCCAAGCTGTCAAAGGAGAAGAAAGCCCTCCAAGAAGCACACCAGCAGACCCTTGATGACCTGCAGGCAGAGGAAGACAAAGTCAACACTCTGACCAAGGCCAAGTCCAAGCTGGAACAGCAAGTTGATGATGTACGTTTATTTGATTATATGATATTCATATGAATGTACAGGGTTATATACATTGTATAATAACAAGCAAATGTTTAAATATGAAGCTTGAAGGTTCTCTGGAGCAAGAAAAGAAGCTTCGTATGGACCTTGAGAGAGCCAAGCGAAAGCTTGAGGGTGATCTGAAACTGGCTCAGGAATCCCTCATGGACCTTGAGAATGATAAGCAGCAGTCTGATGAAAAGATCAAGAAGTAAATATACATTTGCGATTATTCATAATATACAGAATACTAACAATGCAATTTGGGAGATTTTCATTATTCATCAAATAATAAACCAATTAAATAACAATTCCTTGTGAATTTCATAGGAAGGACTTTGAGAACAGCCAGCTTCTGAGCAAGATTGAGGATGAGCAGATCATGGGTGCTCAGCTTCATAAGAAAATCAAGGAGCTTCAGGTGAGCCTGCGGTGTTGAGATAATTTCCAATGTGAAAATGTGTTTTGCTGTAATAATTCACTCATCTCAATCCTTTATTACTAGGCCCGCATTGAGGAGCTGGAGGAAGAGATTGAGGCTGAGCGTGCTGCTCGTGCTAAGGTTGAGAAGCAGAGATCTGACCTCTCCAGGGAACTTGAGGAGATCAGTGAGAGGCTTGAGGAGGCCGGTGGAGCCACTTCTGCTCAGATTGAGATGAACAAGAAGCGCGAGGCTGAGTTCCAGAAGCTGCGTCGTGACCTCGAGGAGTCCACCCTGCAGCATGAAGCCACTTCCGCTGCACTGCGCAAGAAGCAGGCGGACAGCGTTGCAGAGCTGGGAGAGCAGATTGACAACCTCCAGCGTGTCAAACAGAAGCTGGAGAAGGAGAAGAGCGAATTCAAGATGGAGATCGACGACCTCTCCAGCAATATGGAAGCTGTTGCCAAGTCAAAGGTAAAACATTACTTAATGCATATATTGTAAAACAGAACAAGAGACAAGTTGGCTAAACGAACTCACGTAAATAAATGCCAATGACCAGGGTAACCTTGAGAAGCTGTGCCGTACTCTGGAGGACCAGCTCAGTGAGCTCAAGTCTAAGAATGACGAGAACGTCCGCCAGATGAATGATGCCAGTGCTCAGAGAGCGAGGCTGCTCACTGAGAATGGTGAGTTCATTCACCTTCTACTCTCATGGTTGAATTTGTTTAGAGATACGGATGACTTTCTTGATCTCAGAGAAAATGATTTAGTTGCACTACACATTCAACATTCTTCACTTTCAAAAACCCATTCCAATAATCTCCTAAACAGGTGAATTTAGTCGTCAGCTTGAGGAGAAAGAAGCCCTTGTGTCCCAGCTAACCAGAGGCAAGCAGGCCTTCACACAGCAGTTGGAGGAGCTGAAGAGACATGTTGAGGAGGAGGTTAAGGTAGGCCTTATCAAAGCAACTTCAAATAATTTAAAATTCGATTTATTAATTTGCAGCTGTGAAGGAGTCTGTTAATCAAACATAAAACAAGATATGCCCCTAATTGCCCATTTTAAATTCCTCTCTTGTAGGCCAAGAATGCTCTTGCTCATGGTGTGCAATCCGCCCGCCACGACTGTGACCTCCTGAGGGAGCAGTTTGAGGAGGAGCAGGAGGCCAAGGCTGAGCTGCAGCGTGGGATGTCCAAGGCCAACAGTGAGGTGGCTATGTGGAGGAGCAAGTATGAAACTGATGCCATCCAGCGCACTGAGGAGCTTGAGGAGGCCAAGTGAGTCCGATTGACTGGTTTATTGTTGGGTTCATTTCACAAACTACATATCAGTTCCTTCAACCATTGTTGTTATTATTATTATTATGAAAGGAAAAAGCTGGCCCAGCGCCTTCAGGATGCTGAGGAGCAGATTGAGGCTACGAACTCCAAGTGTGCCTCTCTGGAGAAGACCAAGCAGAGACTCCTGGGTGAGGTGGAGGACCTCATGATTGATGTGGAGAGGGCCAACGGACTGGCTGCCAACCTTGACAAGAAGCAGAGGAACTTTGATAAGGTAATACTGTTCTCTCTTTGGGGTTTTACAATGTCAAAAAAGCATCATGTTAGAGTCAGATCTATGATATTATGTAATATGTTATCCAGGTTCTAGCAGAGTGGAAGCAGAAGTATGAGGAGGGACAGGCAGAGCTTGAGGGATCCCTGAAAGAGACTCGTTCTCTCAGCACTGAGCTTTTCAAGATGAAGAACTCCTATGAGGAATCTCTGGATCATCTGGAGACACTGAAGCGCGAGAACAAGAACCTGCAGCGTAAGTTCTCCAATGAACACGACAAATCCTATTCACATTTCAGCAACATGCTGGACATACAGATATAGAACTATGTATGTCTTACTTGAAAGTACACATATTTTACCTTCTACAGAGGAGATCTCTGACTTGACCGAACAACTCGGTGAGACTGGTAAGAGCATCCATGAGCTCGAGAAGGCCAAGAAGCAGGTGGAGAGTGAGAAGGCTGAGATCCAAACAGCCCTTGAGGAAGCTGAGGTGAAGCCATCTGGAAAAACCTGTTTTTCCCAAAATATATTCCCCTAAAATATGACCAAATGAAATGGCCAACACTTCATTTAACAGTCATTACTTAATTAATAGGGAGCTCTGGAGCATGAAGAGTCCAAGATTCTGCGTATCCAGCTGGAGCTTAACCAGGTCAAGGGCGAGGTTGACAGGAAGATTGCTGAGAAGGATGAGGAGATGGAGCAGATCAAGAGGAACAGCCAGAGGGTGATTGACTCCATGCAGACTACTCTGGACGCTGAGGTCAGGAGCAGGAATGATGCCCTGAGAATAAAGAAGAAGATGGAGGGAGACCTGAACGAGATGGAGATTCAGCTGAGCCATGCCAACCGCCAGGCTGCCGAGGCCCAGAAGCAGCTGAGGAACGTCCAGGGACAACTCAAGGTAAAGGACTCCAAACCACTATTTAGACCGATGTTTTTATTCCACCAATCAAAACATTTGTTTAGCATTTGATATTAATCATGATGTCCTCTTCATCATAATACCCTGCTTATCATTTCAGGATGCCCAACTGCACCTTGATGATGCCATCAGAGCAGCGGAAGACCTGAAGGAGCAAGCTGCCATGGTGGAGCGTAGGAACGGCCTCATGCTGGCTGAGCTTGAGGAGCTGAGGGCAGCTCTGGAACAGACAGAGAGGGGCCGCAAAGTGGCTGAGCAGGAGCTGGTGGATGCTAGCGAGCGTGTTGGACTGCTGCACTCCCAGGTTGATTCATAAAAAACTGCTCAATTGATCTTAAAAATATTATTTATTTGTATGCATGAATGGCCATAGACACTGCTCAGCTCGATTTAATGAAATAATCTATTTTACTTTTTAGAACACAAGCCTTATTAACACAAAGAAGAAGCTTGAGTCTGACCTGGTCCAAGTCCAGGGTGAGGTGGACGACTCAGTTCAGGAAGCCAGGAATGCTGAGGAGAAGGCAAAGAAGGCCATCACTGATGTAGGTCAATCAAATATCCAAGGCCGTGTATTTGGAAGTTCATTGGTTTCTTTCCTGATTAACAATATGATTACGATCTCAGGCTGCCATGATGGCTGAGGAGCTGAAGAAAGAACAGGATACTAGCTCTCACCTGGAGAGGATGAAGAAGAACCTGGAGGTCACAGTGAAGGACCTGCAGCACCGCCTGGATGAGGCTGAGACCCTGGCCCTGAAGGGTGGCAAGAAGCAAATCCAGAAACTGGAGTCCAGGGTAAGAGAATGTCCCACAGATCTATGTGTACTTCCAGGCCATCAGGAAGTGAGTTTAATTAAATGCGATTCATTTCTAAAAGGTGCGCGAGCTGGAATCAGAGTTTGAGGCTGAACAGAGACGTGGAAGTGATGCTATTAAGGGTGTCCGCAAATATGAGAGGAGAGTGAAGGAACTCACATACCAGGTATACCATACATATCACTTAGAGCTTTTATTTTGAAGAATGACTATTGAAAAGAAACCACCTCTCCACCTTTTAAAGTTCCTTTCCTTGACCACAACTTTAGACTGAGGAGGACAAAAAGAACATTTGCAGACTCCAGGATCTGGTTGACAAACTGCAGCTGAAGGTGAAGGCCTACAAGAGGCAGTCTGAGGAAGCGGTAAGCTAACCCTAACCTTGACATCATGAATACGGTTGCGACTTCGCTTTCAGTAGATCCTATTGAAACCGAACACAATGTGAATTGCCCAACAGGAGGAGCAGGCCAACTCCTACCTGTCCAAGAGCAGGAAGGTTCAGCATGAGCTGGAGGAGGCTGAGGAGCGGGCTGACATTGCTGAGTCTCAGGTCAACAAGATGAGGGCTAAGAGCCGCGATATTGGCAAGGTAACCTCATCACCCTTACTGGTACTTCTTCATGACCAAAACTTTCACTCTTAAACATTTACATCCAACTAACTGTTTTTGCTCTTCACAGGCAAAGGACTCTGCTGAATAAGATTGCTTATTCAGAAATCACGGCGTCATACAATATGACGACAGTATCGGTAACATAGAATAAAAAGCTTCATTATCCTTTTGTGTTCTTTGTCTTTTATTACTCAATGTCTCCATTATTCAGCCTCATAAAATAAATGCCATAAAGAATGTGAGAGCAGTAGAACATGACAGGAAACCGATGATTACATGAACATAGCTGGAGTCATAGTACACTCAAATACACTGTGTACAGTATACATGATTCTAAGCAGTATTATACAGTCCTTAAGGTTGGACCTGCACATTGCTTCAATAGCAGAGCTTGTGGAGCTCCGGACATGAGAAGGAATACTATGGCTCAGTTGACCAATGGGAAGCTACTGTAAGCAATGGGAAGCGAAGCGATGAGTCATCACGCAATAGAACACAAGATAAGACTATATTAATCCCAAAAGTAAAATTATTTAGGTATCAATGCTATTTAGGCTACATAATATATATAACACACCATATGCAATAGATGGGACACAGACACACCAGTGTCTTACATACTAAAACATACTCGTACATCATTCACTTGTCTGAGCCTCCAATACTCCAATACCAATAGCCTTTACTGGTGTGCCCAGTATGAACCCAAGAAGACCTAACTATAACATATAACTGTGCCAACAACGATAACAACTAGGTCTATAAGTGTATGAGGCCTTGACATTAAAGAGCCTATGAAAAGGTCAAGGTTAAAGGGCACTTGAGACTTCAGATTAGCCCAGCGAGTTCAACATTGCAACTGAAAGACTTGATGACATAAAATCAACAGTGCAGCAAAGACCATGTTACAAATACTCACAAAAGGGATACGATTGTACTATCAATTTCAACTTGAACCTTGCCTACCAAAATAATCTTGTCAAAGGTAAAACCATTACAAACGAATAAGGGAATATTCAATGCGAGTATGGTCCTGCCTATTTAAAAAAGTTACACTTTGGGCAATCAGTTAACCAAGCTGCAAGTGGTTAACTGGGTTGATCAACAAAAACAAACATGAATGGTAACACCATTGCTGATTTAATCTCATGAATTGTTACACCTTTAGTTAGTAAGTTATTGAAGGTACGGGGGTGAGGAGCAGAGATTAGACTGGAGCTAGCTTGAAATATCAAATCGTGCATATTGTACCTAATTAATGTATCAAAACTGAAAACAATAGGCAGTGAGAAAAGTCTCAAGTAATGTTAAGTGCTCGTTGGGGATGTTCATCTTTCTAGCTGCGTGTAGAACATTACGTATTGACCATGTCATTTAGACCTAGAAGGCCTCTAGTAAATATTCTGTTACAGACAACCGGTTACAGATTAAAGTTCATGGCTTTGCAAACTAGTCTTAATTCTGAGGGTATGTGCTATTTCTTAGCTTTTCTCAATGTAATACTCGCCAATTAGCCAAACATTGCCAGACCAATTCGCCAATGCATATTAGTCTCTCAGTTCATTTTCAATTTCCAAAGAGCGTTATCAACGGGCGCCGACCAAAATACTTCTGGACATAAATTAATAGCAACCTCAGCGGCAGCCATCTTGGTTGTCATTATACCAGGAAACATTAAACGTATCAAAACCACCCCTTATTAGATAAACGGTTGGGATTGTCCCAACCCGGGTCATGTCTGCTGGCTAGATGCATATGCTAGAGCAAATAAAACATGAGCTCGCAGATTTGCTTGGTTCCAAGGCTACTGGCCAATGTCTGTCTCAGTGCTCAGTGCTTCTTAAATTAGTTGGAGGAAGATACACGTCCTCCTGAAATCTTCCCTCCTTCCACTGGACATGTATCGCTATTAGCACGAAGACTCAACCATATGTGTAGACACTTTCCTACACCTACATGTCACTCCTAGGCTGTTTGGTTGCTAAAATACGTTTTAAAGGCAGTTCAGAGTCAGACAAACTCATCTACCCAGTGGGAAATGTAGTCGATGAGGTCAAGAGAGCCTTCTTCTGTGGAACTGGACTGTCGCAGTCTATTTTTACATTGACAGGGAGAGGTTAACTAGGTTTGGTAGCGTCGGATAAAACAACATCACAGACAAAGATTTAGAGTGCACGGAATACGTTTATTAATGGTTCAGAATAAAGCATTAAAATTTAAAAGAAATGTATGATTAAAAACTATGAATACAATTAAACAATAATAATAAACAGTTACAAATAAAAGTTATTATTTTAATATAAATTATAATAGTAATCTAAAATGGCTGTATAAATTACTCAAATTACTAGTCAACTAAGTTTATGGAACGGCATAATCCATTACATAAAAAGTCAATGATTTTATAAACATTCATCAAATTATCCTAACACAGATAAGACAAAATTATGTACAGTTTGGAAAATGTACCTGTCCATAGCATGGCCCTTCCTCAGTGTCTTGCTCCATCTCCGCTTTGTCCTCTTCATCCTATTGTATCTGTCCCTGTGCTTCTTCCTCCCCCTGAACCAACACTGCTCCCCCACAGCTCCCTCCTTCCCCACCTCCAGTCACCTACTGGGGTGGTGGTGGTGGTGGTGGTGGTGGTGGGGGGGGGGGGGGTGGCGGGCTCTGGAATAATAAGGTTGTGACCAGTGGATCACTGGAACAAACCATCGGAGTGTCTCCCCCTCGCTCATTCATCATCAAATAATAATAATCAAACACTGCAGTTATTTCACAGCCCAGCCTCCATTTCCCTCAGGTGGACCCGGCTCCCTTTATAGACAAAACGGGTCTAATTGGAATTTGTCAACCAAACCCTTAGTAATAAACAAGCACAGACAGATGAATAGAAACAGCATTAGTTTCGTACTAAATCAGGGAGGTAGATTATCATGCAATGTGTTTTTTTTATATACTGCTAGAAAGAACATAACAGACAGACTGACAGACAGAAGGCCAGAAAGACAACTGAGCCCACCGTATAAACAGTAAAACGGATCACATGATGTAATTCTTCCAGAATGTTCCTCCAGAAGTCTGCCATGCTCTGGTAAGGCAATGGACAAGGCTGAGTGGCAGCCTATTTTTACCCCTGATTCATGCCTTTATCCCTGTGAGCATATAACAACATCTGTTATATTATACCATTGAATGCGCATAAGCTTCAAGAGAGCATGAACCACTCGATATTGTAAGGCGCTGCCAACAATTGCCAACTGTGTTTACACCATATATGGAATAAATTGTTTATAAATATGACTTGACATTTAAAAAGGTTATAGCCTTCCTGCTTTGTACCCTACGTTTTTGTTACATTCAACAAAAGATTATAAGAGTGATAGATATGCATTAATTTACTACATGTGAGCAATTTTATTTGAATGAACACAACTCTTGCCAGATTCCTAACCGGCAAGAGTTAATGCTAACATTATTATAAACCGTTCAGCGCACTTGAGTAGAGTGTTGAATTATGTTGTGGATTTTAATTTGAAGATTGAAACAATATATACAAAAAATAATAATAATCAATGTTGATGTTACTCAACTCCATGGTCTCTTGTTGAAATGCTAACTGTCAGTAAGAGGAGCGACGGATGGAGGTAGCTAGCTTCGGCAAATTCAACAAAGAAATATGGAAAAACAACATTGAAAACATCGCCAGTGAATTACAATTTTAGTAAATAAAATACAATTATCTGTTGTCAACTTTCTCAAAGTGCCAACAAACACCCATTATTAAAATCGTAACTAAATAAATACACAATACACTGTTGGACATTAGGTCTGCGTAACCATCGTTCATCAAGCTATGTTTGCCTCACAAAATTAGGGCATGATTAATTCGCCTATAAAATGGGTGTATGAAATCTATTCCGTCTTATTAAATGGAAAGGCA
This sequence comes from Lota lota, assembly GCA_026745465.1. Taxonomy (NCBI): domain Eukaryota; kingdom Metazoa; phylum Chordata; class Actinopteri; order Gadiformes; family Lotidae; genus Lota; species Lota lota. Next base: position 816,755 of record JACYXH010000472.1, on the reverse strand, counting down.
TCGCTTATAAATAAATGGAACTCTACCCCTAATATAAAGTAGCCCTAGGAGATTCCTGGCATCAAATCATAAAGTTGAAAAGCACTTAAAAGTATCACGGAATGGATTGCCTGTTGGTTGAAATGCTTCAGCCATATTAATCAACACATACTTAAGCCTGGTTATTTATATATTCTGTTTCTTCTCGTAATATATCGTCGACATTTGTTTTCATCTTCAACATGATTTTATTTAGATTACATAAATTAGTTCCTTGTGATTTATCTGCTGCATTTGAACTAATATAAGTTAGATACGTTATTGTTTACAACTAAATTCTGTTAACCCATTGAAAGATCCTACATACATCTTTAGCACTATCAGATATAAATGTAAACAGAGAGAGACATGGCCAAATGCCAGCTGTGGTTTCTGCGCTGACTATACTAGTATGCAAGGTCTCAGGGGAAATGGATAGACTATAGTTGTACAGGGCGTCATGACTGACATGAGACAACAGACAACCCACACACAACAAAACAGAACGGTTTTGTCTGAGGTGCTATTTTCCAACATAATTTCCCTAGCAACAATAACCTTGCACAAGTCATTGACTACTGATAAACAATAGCGATGGAACAAGAGGGAGGGGGAGAGCTACGGTTGAACAGATGGCCGGTTCAAGTCCCTCATGCGCACAATTGCAAAGACGGAAACGTGCACGTTGTGTCTTCTGTTACAATATACTTGACCTTTACTTTGTTTTCCTAAGGGTCATGTCATATGAACCAGGCTCATAGTAGGATACCAATTTAGGCTGCATACAAGGAGTAATCCTCCTGATACAAGAAGATTAAAACCATGAGAGATGAGAGCGCCTGGGGTAGAGGATAAATTGCATGGCAACGGTTGATAAATAGTCTAAGGCTTATAGGCCTATTTATGATATTTTGAGTCATATTGTTCATGAGTGATCGCAGTTAGCCAAGGAGAGCAAAATAAATTAAAAAAACCTGAACATAACAAAATAACATACTAAATGGCGTAAATCAGTTGCAGCGAGCGAATGCATTTTATTGCACAAGTTTGTAGAAATTGTTTTAATAAGCGGAACTTACGTATTTATCAATAAACGTCTTACTTTGATACCGTTGAGTGTAGGTGCACCTGTGTTAGAAAAACTGAGGCGAGTAATTTGCTATTGGTGGAGAAAGCTAACTTGAGACCAATACTCGATGTTCATTGGTCAAAACTGACCAATACACAGAAAACAGGGATCGGCACCATTTACTCTGACCCTTTTTCTGTGAAGAGGTATAAATGTTTGTCGAGAACGCGCATATATTGTAATCTCCCCGGCAGTACATATACTAAAATTGGATCGATACAGAGAAGATTAGCATGGTCACCTGCATGGATGACACGGACAATCGTGAAGGGTTCCAAAATTTCGATTTTTTATTTAAAGATCAACAAGACAACCTCAATGATTCCGCAATATTATATGGCCATATGATTATTTTGAGTTTTCATTGACTTGCATAGCCTAGATTTTATTTTGATTGTGAAATACTGCCCTCTAGTGCTGCGGTTGAAGCTCCTACTGTAAACTTTAAGTGTATGGGTCGAGGAGGACCAGGAATAATTGTTATGGTTATATATGTTTTAAAATTAAACATGCTATGCTAGACAATGCTGCACTTTACGAACTAAAGGTAGGATACACTTAGATGATACAGTTAGCAGTAGGCAGCTGGGAAAGGCTGGAGAACACCATCATATCTGAAAATGAGAACATATATTTAGCATCATTGTGGTATTGTCCAAGACCACAACCTCTCTTGGGTAACACTATAATTAGGTTTTGATCCTCTATTGTAAAGCAGCTGCACTGGAGATTTAGCGTCAAGGGGCTTTCTCTTACATCCTGTCTGGTGTAACCCCATCTCCCCCTCTTAGCGGGCGCACTTAAGGAACAAAAAGGAATTCTTCCCTTTTAACATATGCACAAATATCGTCTGTTATAAATAGGAAATGTAATGAGGGCGATATGCCTGCCTCATTCTAAGAGTAGGATCAGCTTTTTAAGAAGGCCATCTTGTCAAGAGATGGTCTTAAATATGCATAGCATAGCAGTGGAATGCAGTTTGGAGGTCGGCTTTGAGCTCTTCTAAATGTAGGATTATACACTGCTCAAAAAAAAGGGAACACTTAAACAACACAATGTAACTCCAAGTCAATCACACTTCTGTGAAATCAAACTGTCCACTTAGGAAGCAACACTGATTGACAATAAATTTCACATGCTGTTGTGCAAATGGAATAGACAACAGGTGGAAATTATAGGCAATTAGCAAGACACCCCAATAAAGGAATGGTTCTGCAGGTGGTGACCACAGACCACTTCTCAGTTCCTATGCTTCCTGGCTGATGTTTTGGTCAATTTTGAATGCTGGCGGTGCTTTCACTCTAGTGGTAGCATGAGACGGAGTCTACAACCCACACAAGTGGCTCAGGTAGTGCAGCTCATCCAGGATGGCACATCAATGCGAGCTGTGGCAAGAAGGGTTGCTGTGTCTGTCAGCGTAGTGTCCAGAGCATGGAGGCACTACCAGGAGACAGGCCAGTACATCAGGAGACGTGGAGGAGGCAGTAGGAGGGCAACAACCCAGCAGCAGGACCGCTACCTCCGCCTTTGTGCAAGGAGGAGCAGGAGGAGCACTGCCAGAGCCCTGCAAAATGACCTCCAGCAGGCCACAATTGTGCATGTGTCTGCTCAAACGGTCAGAAACAGACTCCATGAGGGTGGTATGAGGGCCCGACGTCCACAGGTGGGGGTTGTGCTTACAGCCCAACACCGTGCAGGACGTTTGGCATTTGCCAGAGAACACCAAGATTGGCAAATTCGCCACTGGCGCCCTGTGCTCTTCACAGATGAAAGCAGGTTCACACTGAGCACATGTGACAGAGTCTGGAGACGCTGTGGAGAACATTCTGCTGCCTGCAACATCCTCCAGCATGACCGGTTTGGCAGTGGGTCAGTCATGGTGTGGGGTGGCATTTCTTTGGGGGGCCGCACAGCCCTCCATGTGCTCGCCAGAGGTAGCCTGACTGCCATTAGGTACCGAGATGAGATCCTCAAACCCCTTGTGAGACCATATGCTGGTGCGGTTGGCCCTGGGTTCCTCCTAATGCAAGACAATGCTAGACCTCATGTGGCTGGAGTGTGTCAGCAGTTCCTGCAAGAGGAAGGCATTGATGCTATGGACTGGCCCGCCCGTTCCCCAGACCTGAATCCAATTGAGCACATCTGGGACATCATGTCTCGCTCCATCCACCAACGCCACGTTGCACCACAGACTGTCCAGGAGTTGGCGGATGCTTTAGTCCAGGTCTGGGAGGAGATCCCTCAGGAGACCATCCGCCACCTCATCAGGAGCATGCCCAGGCATTGTAGGGAGGTCATACAGGCACGTGGAGGCCACACACACTACTGAGCCTCATTTTGACTTGTTTTAAGGACATTACATCAAAGTTGGATCAGCCTGTAGTGTGGTTTTCCACTTTAAATTTGAGTGCGACTCCAAATCCAGACCTCCATGGGTTGATAAATTTGATTTCCATTGATAATATTTGTGTGATTTTGTTTTCAGCACATTCAACTATGTAAAGAAAAATGTTTTTAATAAGATTATTTCATTCATTCCGATAATTTTTTTGAGCAGTGTACAATGCAAGATTCTGAGTAGAGCATATATTAGCCCGGTTAGATTGTCCAAGATGAGACGACAAACACCAAGATTTATGCTGGCACAATTGTGGCAATCGGGGTACATTACTCCACCTGCGTTGGGACTGTCCAGGTGTTAAATAACATCGTTTTTCAATGTTAATTTCCAAGCGTGTCCCATTGCATGCCTGCTGGGTCAAAAAACAGACAATAGTGTTGGAATTACCGTTGACTGGCTCAGGAAATTGGGTTGCTTATCTTTTTAAAGACTTATATTAAATTGGAAGAAGCGTAAACCAGCCTGCTGGAGGAATAAAACAAATCTGTAACAGCCGAGCACCTAAGAGGCAATATTGGATATCTTGCGCCACCTGCTGGAGAGCCTTGCAGTACTAAAGTTGACCACTGATCACAAATGTGTGCATGGGTGTATTTTTGAACTCATCCTAATAATTGCATTATTGATGCGGGAGAGTTTTTAATTACGATTAGTTCAAAATCATTTGAATGATTGAGGTAGTCCATTTAGTTCTGGACTGGAGCGGAAACAGGAATGGGATATTTATATTGTGATTGACACAATATGGAGTTGATTTGATGTGAATCCCAGAGTATTAAGATGAACTTCTCATTCATTTGACATGGATCTCATTTTACATTGGATTGGGAGAGGTTGTGGAAAAGATCAATATAGTGAATGAATTAAGAGGAAATAAAAGTCACAACCAACAAAGTTACTGTAACAAAGTTATTCTTTATTTTGCCTGTAAAAACTAAAAAAGACTGCAGACCCAAGGAGTAAAAAAGGCTCATGTACAGTACACAACTAACAAAGAGTTCTGCCTGTGTGTGTGTGTGTGTGCGTGAGTGTGTGTTCAGAGGTGTTGCTGTAGCCACAGTGCTGTATTCAGAAAGCAGTCAGCCTGTGTATCCACTCTTGCCAATGAATGGCCGTCTTCTGGAAACCATAGCAACCTAAAAAACAAACAGATTGTAGCTTTGGTAACATCACAATAAATAAATGCTCTGGCCCCACCCCCTTAGCTGACAGGTGAGTCCCTGCTCTAGCCCCGCCCCCTTACCTGACAGGTGAGTCTCTGCTCTTCAGGGCTCTGTAGAGCTCCAGTCCTTGGTGAGAAGACACTCTTCTGTCCTTCGCTCCTAACATCAGCAGAACTGGTGCCTGGATCTGCACACAGGAAATAGCAAGATTTACACCAACTTATTCCAATATTCCTTGTGAAATGTAAAAGAAAGGTAGTGTACAAATCCAGTGCTAGGGTGGGTATTGCCTTAGATATCCTCTCACTATTCTAGTGTTGATATACATTTATGTTAAGGAAGTGGTGTGTGTACCTGTGCAGCATGTGTAATGGGTGACCTCTCCAGCATGATCGCCAGTGCTTCAGCGGTAGGGATTTGGTCGTAAGAATACTGCAATCCTACACTGGAGTAACGCCTGGATAGATAGAGAGATAGAGAGATAGAGATAGAGAGAGAGAGAGAGAGAGAGAGAGATTCTATGCAAGTGTGTGGAGATAACAAAACACACACAAACATAAATGTCACATCCTACACACCCAAGAACACAATGCACACTAAACAAGCCTGAAAAGGTGTGTGTGTAGCTTGGTGTCTCACCAGTCGACGATATCACTGGTTCCCAGTAAGGTGGCAGCGTTGATCACCGGGTTCCTGGCGGCACATGCCCGGTAGAGGTCTGGATACTGACCAACCAGATGACAGGACAGGAAACCCCCGTGGGAACCACCAATCACAGCCAGGCGCTTGGGGTCAAGGGTTGCGTCACATTGCAGTGTCGTCGTGACAGCCCTCTGAGTAGAGAGAGGACTTCAGTCAGCAGGTGGCCTAGTTATTGATGAATCAATTACATGAATCAAATAAATTCATCTAATTCATTAAGAGATGTGTTTATATTGACATATCATGATAACTTCAGGTCTTATTTATTGTATTGCTTTAATTTTATTTCTTGCATCTTATTTCTTTCGTTAGAAATAGGAGATCATGCTTAGCTACATTTGTACGAACTACAAACGTATTTTGAAACTTGAAGTAAAAAAGTAATACCTGCACATCTTTTACATCCTGGTTACCAATCCGACCAATCAGGGACAAGATGCTGTCCTGGCCGAAGCCTGTTGATCCCCGGTAGTTCACTAACCAGACAGACGGACATAAATACAAACAGGCAGACAGACAGATAGATACAAACAGACAGACAGATACATACAGGCAGACAGACAGACAGACACATATATACAGACACATACAGACAGATAGACACATACATACAAAAAAATGGACAGAGAATCAAAACAGACATAACAGTAAATGAGACCACAATGACTACATTAGGTGATCGTATTTATCTGTGTGCGTGCGTGTGTGTGTTACCCATGAGGACAGCAAAGCCCAGTTTGACCAGTCCAGCTGTAGTGGTGTTCCATTCTGCAGGGAACTGTGAATGAGGCCCACCTAAGAAACACACCACCCTAGTTACATAAAACAACAAACTACCCTCAACGCATGAGACATTAACCGTTACATAAAACACTAACCAAATACCCCAAACACATCAGATATTAATAATAGTTAACAATATATGGACAACCACTTATTTAAATGTTAATTAATTCAAGTTAATCGCATCTTAGTTACATGAAACAATGAAGTACCCTAAACACCAAATATTAAGCATGACATAAAACAACAGCATTAAATCGTATTAAAATGGGTTTTGACTCTGACCGTGGATGGAGACCACTAGGGGTATCTTGGCTCCATGGAAATTATCCCTGGGTTTAACCAGCACAGCCCCAAAGTCTAGACCAGCTACAGGCAGACAAGCAGACAGGCAGACAGAATTGTCTGAATGTTCAAAAGGCTGGCTGGATTGGATGGATTATGACTCCAGTATTGCAATGCAGGTAGCCATGGTGCGCGTGTGTGCGTGTGTGTGTGCAGGTCACACTGACAGTACTCTGTGTTGTCCTCTTCTGTGGTGGGGGTGACATCCAGGACCGTCCAGCGGAGGTCAAACGTCAACCCAGGCTGGTGCAAAGTTTGCCACTCCACAGCGCCCCCTGCTGGCGGGAGGAAACCCACTCTCTGAACACACACACACACACACACACACACACACACACACACACACACACACACACACACACACACACACACACACACACACACACACACACACACACACACACACACACACACACACACACACACACACACACACACACACACACACACACACACACACACACTTCGTATTTTCTATCTATTATATTAGAAGTAATAGCTTGTGTGTGTTTGTGGGATATCTGACCAGAGTTGGTGGTGCGTTTGGGCTGGAGCAGCAAACAACCATTAGGTCCCTCTGTATCACCAGCAGCTTCCAGCTGCCGTAGAATTCAGACAGATCTAGAAAGAGACCAAAGAGAGATATATATAGCGTGATCATACATCATACATGTATCTTTAGAGGAGAGAGACCATAGAGACCTATAGAGGAGAGAGAGACCATAGTGATCTTTAGAGGAGAGAGGCCATAGAGCTCTAAATAGTAGAGAGAATAACCATACAGATATATTGAGGAGAGTGAGGCCATACAGAACTATAGAGGAGAGAGAGACCATAGAGATCTATAGAGTAGAGAGAGACAAAATACATATATAGAGGAGAGAGAGAGATCAAACAAATCTGTAGAGTAGGGGGAGAGAGCTCTCTTTCGCACCTTCCAGTTCCTCCTTGCAATGATGACGACGAAGAGGAGGAGGAGTAGAAGGGGGAGGCAGTTGAGAGAGAGAGGGAGAGGAAAGGAGAGGAGGCGGAGGAGGAGTAGAAGGGGGAGGCAGGTGAGAGAGAGAGGGAGAGGAAAGAAGAGGAGGCGGGGGAGGATGGGGGAAGGAAAAGTGGGAGGGCATGGGAGGAAGGGATGGAGAGGGGAGAGAAAGAGGCGATAAGGGGGAGAAGAAGGAGAAAGAAAAGGGGTGAGGAAGACATGGGGTGGGAGGAGGAGGGAGGTGAGAGGGAAAGAACGGAGAGGGAGGATGAGGAGGAAACAGGTCATGAGGAGTCGGAGGAGGACTGAGAGGAGTAGGGGGAGGATGGAGAGGAGGAAGATCAGAACTGAGAGCGGGAGAAGGAGGAGGAGGGAGAGGAGAAAGATCAGAAATGAGAGTGGGAGCAGGAGGAGGAGGGGGAGGAGAAGGGAGAGGAGAAAGATCAGAACTGAGAGCGGGGGCAGGAGGAGGAGGGGGAGGAGGGGGAGGGCGGGACGGACTCTTACTATCGGAGAGGAAGGCTACTGTCTTCATCCTTCTGTCCACCACAAATAGGTCCTGATGGGAGAGAGATCAACTCAATGCAATTCAATTCAGAAGAGATTTGGGAAATAAACATTTACAAGCAGTTGCAAATGAAACAAATGAAAAAATAACAAAGTACCAGTGTAAGTACAGTAGTGTGTGTGCCTGTACATGTGTGTGTTACCTTTCGGTTTCTGCATGCACTGCTGAAGACGACTCTCTGGCTGTCTGCAGACCAGCAGCTAGATGGTAGAGTCTCATATATACCTGCACACTCCCCTGAGAGAGAGAGAGAGAGAGAGAGAGAGAGAGAGAGAGAGAGAGAGAGAGAGAGAGAGAGAGAGAGAGAGAGAGAGAGAGAGAGAGAGAGAGAGAGAGAGAGAGAGAGAGAGAGAGAGAAAAACGACAAGAGGTAATGGGAAAAATTTACCATTTGAAAACATTTAAAAACATTTTTAAAAAGTCATTAATATTGGTACCAACCAGAGTTTGCTCTGTTGACAACGTCCACTAATATAGAGGTCTTCTTGCTATGTAGGTCATACTGTTGTAGAAGCACACGCAAACGCAAACACACACAAGTTTAAGCTACAAAATTGTGTGGAAGAAATGGTGGTCTACTTTAATTATCAAAAAAGGAATAATGAGATTAAAGAGGCTGACACAAACACACACACACAGGGTACCTGGTGCAGACTGAAACACTGGTTGTGAGGACCGAACACACGTCCCTGCAGGTAGACCAGAGTGGTGCCGTCTGGGCTGAGTCTGGGACTGGAGACGGAGACGTCCGCCCCTGATAAACACTCTGGTAAGGGGGAGAGGGGGGGGTTTATACTGGGGTTTTTTTACCCAGAAAAACAGCAGCACCCCCGTTTACTTATATTTGTTTACAGGCCAGTCTTGGCCTCTCCGATATGGCAGCCACATTCTTTGCATCCTGCTGTATATTTGGCCGACTTGTATCTAAACCTATTTTACACATCTGATCTAAACACACACACATTAAATGTAATTAATAAACGTATTCGCTCACCACAGTGTCCATCCAGGCCAAGTTGGAACAACGCTGACCTGAACAACGTTAAAGACTTATTTATTATTACATACAACAGAAAAAACTGCAATTCGATCATTCTAATTTCCCTCCAAGATCATTTTGTATAATGCAAAAAAGCCTAAACTGCCATTCAAAGTCTTTGGGAATGATTGACATGGCAGCATCGCTACAGTTATAAAGATACAATGACTATTTTACGGGGGTAAAGGGGGTTATTGGCTGAACTGGCAACCCTCTTTTACCCTATCCCACCCTCCACAGTGAACGAAGCTGTTCCCAGTGTTCAAATGTGAAATATATATAAATAATAAAACAATATGCCATTTGGTAGATGGTTTAACCCAAAGCCTTACATTCCTTAGCATGGGTGGCCACAGTGGGAATGGAACCTCCAACCCCTCGTTGTGTTACTGCCATTTTACCGCCAGGACCACCTGACCTGCTGAGGTGTGTGTGTGTCTGTGTTGCTGACCTGCGGTTGGAGCAGAACTTGAGGCCCAGTCTAAAGGGTTCATGACTCCAGCCCACAAACACTACAACATTGCTGCCTGGAGCCCACAGTGCCTGGGGAAACGGAAACACACACACACACACACACACACACACACACACACACACACACACACACACACACACACACACACACACACACACACACACACACACACACACACACACACACACACACACACACACACACACACACACACACAGTATATGATTGTTCAGTGTCTTTTTGCAGCTATATTTTCTCATTGTGTGTAATAACTTGACAGGTCTATTGTATTGCAACAAGCTCATGTTAAGTTAAATTCCTTTAAATTACATTAATATGCTGTTAATTTCCTCAAGTAAATCTATTTTTGTGTATATATGTTTTTCTCTGTCTGTGTGTATGTGTTTGTGTGTCGGTGTTTGTGTCCACACCTGCCCAGGTGAGACATGAGGCGGGATGCCCCGCAGCACGCTGACATTCCCCGTCTCCAGTTCAACCACACACAACACTGGGAGGCTCTTACTGTTTAACCCTTCGCCCCAGTCCTCCCTGTACACACTCCTGTCCTGTAGGGACTACCACACACACACACACACACACACACACACACACACACAACCACACACACACACACACACACACACACACACACACACACACACACACACACACACACACACACACACACACACACACACACACACACACACACACACACACACACACACAGTGATAGGTATAGATTTATTGATGATTGAACAGCATTTGGCGGTTAAATTGATTGATTGATTGAATGGTTGGTTTATTGATCAATGTCTCTGTTCTACCTTCCCACAGGGAGATTTTCCGGGTGAATCTAGTGAGCTGGACTGGTTCCTCTCTGCTACATACAGCAGTCTGCTCTCACACTCTGACCACGACAGACAACCAAACTGGGCTGGACACACACACACACACACACACACACACACACACACACACACACACACACACACACACACACACACACACACACACACACACACACACACACACACACACACACACACACACACATAAAGTAAGTAGAGTAATACATAAAAATAAAAAATTAAGGTCTCTGAAGATATTGTATCTATAAAATGTAAGAATAGTAATAAGATAATAGTAATAATAGTCATAGTAAATAGTAAAAACACACCCACCATCATTGTAAACTCGTCCATGTTTGTTGAGGGCTGTGAGGTCTAGACTCTTCCTGAGGCCGTGGCTGTCCCAGATCTACTAACAACAACAAAGGCTCATCTAACACCAGTCCAAATACCCCCCCCCCCCAACACACCACACTGAACCTTGAAGATAAAGACACACAACTCCATACGCATCCGCCATCCTCCGTGAAAATATTTTTTAAAAGGCCCCATGTTGTTTTTGTATTTTCAAAAGGAAACTTCATGTTACAGCACATCAAAGTCTGTCTTTCTCACCTCCAGAATCTGGCGGCTTCCGGACGTTTCCCTGACAACGGCTCTCAGACCTCGGATGGGGGAGAAGCTACTCAGTAGCCTGGTGATGACAGCAGAGGGAACATAGAGAACTGTGTTTATTATGATGAAGCAGACGACTTCAATTTAATGGCACAGTTGTGATAATTAAAAGCATGTTTTCCATGCTGCATCAATTCCAGTCACCGCCATGCATTTGTGTTTTGAAGTATCTGATCTGGTTATTTGGTTATTAAACTTGGAGGAAAGAAGTGACTATACCGGACTATGAGGGCAAGCTGCTCTTACTTCTTTAGCTATTCTGCACAATGTCCACTTGACTAAAACTTGGTTGTGCGGAACTTGAAATGTTTTTGAAGTTACTCCAATATTGATTGATAAGAGTGTGTGTGCATGCATGTGTTTGCGTACTTACTCTCCCTGTAGAGGTGCACAGGGTCCAGGAGGGAGAACGGTTTGGAGGTTCTTGCAGTCTTTTTTGTGTTCCGCTAACAGAGTCCACTGCTGCATGTAGCGAAGCCTGGAGCCTCCAACCAGGTTGTTCTGACTCCATTCTGAGCAGAGAGAGTGACACTGAATATGAGACGGGTCATTTTAATAACCACCAGTGGGGTTGTTTCTATCACTGGCCTAAAAATACCAATAAATATTTTCCTATCATCTCTCTTGTCTAATTACAATGCTTTTTCCAACTTTATGACTTAAACCAGAACTACCCAGAAATGTGCCATTTTGTGCAGAATATTGAAGGTCTAGGATCTTTAAGATAATCAAAAGCCTTTCCTTATGACCAACTCAGGCCATGTTATGTACAGAAACCCAGAAAGAATAACCATCTGTACTTTACTAACTAAATCTTGATCGAAATGTTTAACATATCCACTTATGTCATTGCTTTTAGGCCAATTATGAATGTCTCTAATGTACAAAACAATAGCCTACATTAAAGTGGTGGGTTTTTGCAAATCAACTTTTTTTTCCTTTATCTAAATGACATGACTATCTACTATCTTAATGACTCTTCGGTGTTTGTTCAAACCTTTAAATACCTAACGCGAGTGATTAGGGTTTACAATGTAGACAGCCTGTGCCAACTCGTCAGGGGGCGACAGATGGCAGATCCGAGTTTCAAGTCAACAGGGGTAACTCACCGGAGTTTACCGTGTAGACTCTCTGATCGCCAACTTGTTCTTCAGTGAGGTTGGCAGACACAGGTGTCGGCAGACCGCTACACTCGGCGTAGATCGCGGTGATAGCGTTGGTTTCCATCCGTGTGCACCGCTATTCACACGTTATGATGATAGTCTTATGTGCAAAAACCTATAGATCAACAGTTGCAACACTATTATGAGTTAGTGCACGCAAAGTGAGTGTGTGCGACGTGTTCCTCTTTAAAGCATGCACTAGAAATACACTGTAAGATGAGAGAACTTTTATCACTATATCGAATTGGTCAATTAGCCGGCTTACCCTGGTAGTGATTCAAGAATGGCTCGACAGTTCACTCCGTGGCCTCCATGTTGAATCAGAAATGGACGACACCACTTTAGGGTGGCAGGGATGTACCAACCACAAGAGGGCAGTGCAATCTTATTACTAAACGTCAAAATGTCTGGACACATTTAAACGGAACACGGTCACTATTTTCTGGCAGTTTGATAAACATTTAAACAATGCCATGACATTTAATTTATTTAATTTATTTAATATCCTTACACAGTTGTATACAAAAACCCATGATTCTGAATTTTCCACTTTCATTGTTTAGGCCTACTCACTGCATTAGATATTATAGTTAGCATGCACCTGATCAATGACTTCAAGACAATAAAAAATACTTATTACTTTATTCACACTTTTGTTGTGGGTTTGGGAAGGGTATGGTAAACAAAATTATGCGTATACGCATTGTTGTTATTGAAAAATGAAACAATCAAAACAGCAACTTCATTGTTTATCTTAAAATTGTATAGCCAAAGTTCAATAAATCCATAAACCATTGATGCATTTTACAAAAAACCTAATGTTTCAATAAGTCACGTTTTATTCTTTCCCAACTGTATAATCCTTATAATTATCTATAAACCGATAATGTAGTGGTAAATATACTCTGCAACTATCAACATTTCATAGTAGCCTATGTATAACCCTCTTTGATTAGACAAAATAAATCATTTTATAAACTAGACATTTGACACGTCACTGTAGTTAATTCACCAGTGTGAAATTGAATTTTGGAATTAGACCAAATAATTAATGATTACATGAGGTCTGGACACATACTGTGACGACTATGTTGGAGGACTGAATCAATTGCAAATAGAGGATAACTTTGTGTCCGTTAAGCTAATTATTGATATTCTCTTAGCGATCCATAGAGGAATTCTTGTCAGGCGAGGTCCCTTCGAAACACATGATATTTCTAATGTCCCTGAGGCTTGGTGAAAATGGTTACATGGTTTTTAATGCACTCTCTACTTCACTTCATCAGATTCTAAAACATGGAGCTTGAAATATAGATCTAGAAATATAAAGTTTGAAGATGTATTAAAACCAAAAAAGAAGACATAATCCCCCTTACAACAATGTAAATTCTTTAAAAATCACATAAAATGACCACGGTAGCCATTGGCATGGTGATATGCCAGTTTTCTTTTCCACAGTTGGCATACGATGGCAAGCTGGCTAGCAACTGCTCTTTATTTATTCAACATGATTTCCAGTGATGACGGCGGAGTCCAGACTCCATTGAATTTACCCACGCTGTTTCATTTCCATTCCCAGTAATTCAAGTAAAATGTTTTATTTATAGATTGTTTGTCCCAAAAACCTGCATCGATTTCATGTTCCTAAAATTCACACAGAACCCTTCTCCACTTTAGCTTTTTATAAATTACAAAGTAAAATACAATGAACCACACAGAAATGGTAAAAAAAAATAAAAAATAAAATAAAAGGATAGTTTCCTATTTTCTCCACACATTAAAATTATTACAAAGATGTGAGTTGCTGATGTGAGATGTGGTTGGGGGGGGGGGGGGGGGATTATGGTGTTGGAGGACTAGGGGGGAGTCAGCAGAAATGAATGACTTCTCTCTGGCTTCTCTACACTGATTGGACGAGAAGAAGCTGGAAATGTTCTGTGTTGTGGTGGACTGGTTCTGTGTTCACACCATGGCGAGATGGACCAGGCTACGGCCTCATAATACATTGCTCTTCTTTTTTTTGGGAGAAACATGAAAGCACCATCGTATCCTTACACTTTTTTTTTGGTATGAATATCTTACTGTAAGGCATCAAAAAGCGTCCACAGATACTGAACAGCTTAAAAATCGACGACTTGCACAATAAGACTCAACATCAGTCTAGTTTCGTTGCATTCCTCTTTCGTAAAAATTCTCATAGTATGCGTAGTCTCAATTTCCTTTAGTAAGAATATGGCATGAACGGATTGCATGAGAAATATGATTTAGATTAACGTCACATATACTTTTCAATCGAACACAGAAAAATATTAAAAACCATTTTACTGTTGGCATCCGGTTTCAAGTATTGGATCCAAATATTGGAGAAATGTCCAAGAGCACGCAACGGTCCAACGCCTTCCCTCGGAACGTCCGGCGCCATCTGGCCTGTTTGGCGTGCCAACAAACTAACGAATGCTAACTTTTCTTTTAGGAGCAACACAAGATGGCCATTATTTAACGGCAGCACTGCGAGTGAGACAACGATTAAGAAGAAGAAATATGACGTCTTCTACTACCTCGTTTCAACAGAGCTCATGGACAGCGCGTGCAAATGCAGACTTTTCAAATAACCAGGTTTAAAACACTTGGAAACGTGTGGAGGTTTGCGGCAAACACTCGAGGCAGTTCTCGCCTTTATTTTTTCTTCATTGCTTCGTTGGCTCGATTACCTCTCCGCCCGTTGTTCGTTTGATCATTCCTGCTTCCTCACCCCCTAACCACTCCTCCATCCCGTCTTCTCTCCTCCGCGCCTTCCTTCGCTCTACATGACGTCAGCCCTTTTGTCCCTCACCTTGTTCCGTAGTTTAGTCCGGGCCTTGAAGGCGGCAGAATTAAATAAATGCTGTGTGGGGGGGGGGGAGAAACAGAGAGAGAGAGAGAGAGAGAGAGAGAGAGAGAGAGAGAGAGAGAGAGAGAGAGAGAGAGAGAGAGAGAGAGAGAGTCAGGCTTCTGATTGGACCTTTTTAAAGGAGATTACACCAATAGGTTGAGTTACACTTCCGTGTCAAATAGCCGTAGGAGGTTTTGCAGCTTCTGTGTCGGTCATTCTGTACACTGATTGGCAACAGGATTTCTCACCTTCAGTTTCAGTGACAACTGGTGCTCTTTATAAAGTGAAGTGTACAAAAGGAACCTATTTGCACACCAGCCTCAAACAGTCCATCTGCCCTGTGGTGTTCTCACCGTCGGTCCACATGGACCCAGAACCCCTGGTGGCTGCGAATCCTGGAGGTATAACCAGCCCGTAACAGATCAGAGCAGCACCACCAGCGGTCCAGCTATGACCCGACGGTGTTGGATCTAACAAACCAACCCCTGACCAATCCTTCCCCAGCGGTCTCCAGCCCTGAGACCAGTGTGCGGCGTGCGGTTACCTTCTCGAAGCGGGAGATCTTGTTGGCCTTGACAGCAGCGTCCAGGATGAGGGGAGCGCCCAGGCCAAAGATGTCCCTCAGTAGACAGTTGAACTGGACACACAACACGGAGACAGCTCATTATCTAGACAAACTTATATGTGTACATCGTTTGTGCACCTCTATAACCAAGTGGGCATTACATCAATGTCTTGTAATCTCTTCTGCTTTTGTTTGCTGCATCACACAGATTGCGTTTGAAACTCAAAGACAGTTGTTTGTACTCTTTTTGTTGTTTTTTATGACAACTATTTCTGTGTGTGTGCTGCATGTATGTGTGCTGTGGGTGTGAGTTGCGGGTGCGCTGCCCGTGTGTGTTTGTGTGCGTCCGTGCGTGTGTAAAGAGAGGCCCACCTGGAGGTGATGTCGGACCCCAGACTCCAGCAGGTCCTTGAAGGCGTCGTACATGCGTCTCCGCACCCAGCTGTCGATGTAGATCCCCTCCACGCCAAAGCGGATCTTCTCCTCCTGGAAGTCCTCGTTCTGGAGGAGGAGGAGGAGGAGGAGGAGGAGGAGGAGGAGGAGGAGGAGGAGGAGGAGGAGGAGGATTAAACGTGAAAGATGTTTGTTGGAGAACAACAAGCAGCACAAAGATGACGTGTCAAGAGTTCTTTAGTGTTTTGCATGCACGCACACACAAGTACGCACAGTGTGTCCTCACCTCGATGTAGTGCAGCACCTCTCTGAAGATGGAGCGTTGTTTCCTGCGGTCGTTCTTGGCGCGGTGTTTGTTGCTATCCGTCGCCAGGCCCTTCAGACTCACACACAGGCCAACACTGTCCTCCACCTCAAACTCCTACACACACACACACACCACATCTCACAAACCAAATCATGTGCTGCTGTAATACCTATAATAACAGCAGTTAAAGGGAACACATCCCAATTGTGTGTGTGTGTGTGTGTGTGTGTGTGTGTGTGTGTGTGTGTGTGTGTGTGTGTGTGTGTGTGTGTGTGTGTGTGTGTGTGTGTGTGTGTGTGTGTGTGTTCACCTCGTCGATATCGCGGCCCAGCTCCACCAGCAGAGCGATGGTCTCGCCCACAGCGATCCTGTAGTTGACGTCACTGCTCTCCAGACACGCTTGCAGCTTGGGCAGGTGGCTGAGAGGGGAGATGGACAATCCATGGTGTATGAGAACCACTTTAGTCTGAGGATTGTTTTAACAAAATAAAAGCGCTCTCTTTCAACCTACTCCTCAATGTCCTGCTCATTAAAAAGGCACAAAAGACCAACAAAAAAACAGCATATAAAAAAATAAAGAGGTTTTTTTTCCCTCAAATATAATAAAGCTTAATTTGGAGACTTTTATTATTTAGCAACTTACAGTGACTTCAGTTACAGGTCACTATCTTTCCCTGCCTCCCTGCCTGCCCCCCCCCCCCCCCCTTTAGCATTACAACTTTATAACATTATAACACAGAGAACCCCTGGCAGCAGGCCAACGTACAGGTCCAGCAGCACGGCCAGCCTGGACACGGGGCACAGCGTGACCAGCAGGGCCCAGGCCTGCAGGGCGGCGCCACAGAGCGCCGGGTGGCCCGGCTTGGCTGCGGGCAGCACCCCCTCTCTGTTGGGGTAGGAACACATGAAGACCGCCTCCAGCTGGCCCATCGACCGCACCAGGTCCTGGGAGACAGAGAGACAGAGAGACAGATTTGATAAGTTATTATCTTGCATATAATTTGGGGAGGGAAAAATACAACAAAATAAACATGATTTGTTTTAGAAAAAAAGATAAGAAATGGAATCAAGATAAAGGAAAATATAGATGGGATGGAAAGAATGGAACAAGTGAACAGGAAAGGACTAAAACAAGGTCAGAAAGAGGTGAACACAAGGAACCACAACAGAGGTGAAGGTGTAGAGGGGGAGAGAAGGCAGCATGGCAGGGGGTCTTTGAGGTCTATTTATTGTGGGTGCCATGAGTCGGCTTCTCTCACCTCTCCGTCTTCAGCAGCAGACACATAGCAGCACATCCCCAGGGCCCTGGCACACTGACACACAATATAAGATAATGTCCATTTTATTCTATACATCCATTATATACATAAACCACTCTAGATACACTCTTTGAAACTGAAACTAAACCTCAACGAGAGCGCCATCTCTGGTGGAACACTGCACTTGTCTCTTTCTGATTGGCTGTTATCGTGCAAGGTGAGGTCACTCGACACAGTTTTGCACGGCAACTACCATCCGTTGGGCCCCTATTGTCCTCGTTCCCACCCCCTAAAGAATGGACCCAGGTGTTTCTCCGGACTCAGGACCCGGAACGGATTTCTGACAAAACGTTCACCACTCACGCTCTGGCGCGCGGATACGCTGGCGCCGCGGTCAATCAGGATGGAGCTGAAGAGGGGGCGCAGCATCTTGAAGCACTCCTCTGCCTCGTCCCCGCCCCCCAGCTGGACGCAGAGCAGGACGAAGAGCGTGGCGGCAGCCGCCTGCTCCTCACCTCCACCTGCACACACCACCCACCAGGTCGTTGGTCACAATCATCGCTGAACCATTACCGCTGAATGGTGAATCCATGTTGACGATATTGATATAGCGACAGCTTACCACTATCTTACACTACACCACTGTGAGTCAAAGCAGATTCATACAGCTACTACCTCACGTTCATCAATCATCTCTCTTTAACCCTCTCTTACTCTTCTCTTTTTACCCTTCCATCTCTCCCTCACTGCCTCTCTCTAGATCTCTTCATCTCCCTCAACCTCCATCTCTACCTCTCTTTACCTCTTCTCTAGTTCTCCCTCTACCCCTCTCTCTAGCTCTCTCCATCTCTAGCTCTCTCTACTCCCTTTACCTCTCCCTCGCTACATCTCACGCAACCTCCCTCCCTTTACCCCTCTACCTCTTCTCTAGTTTTCCCCCCCTCTCCATCTCTAGCTGTCTCTACTCCCTTTACCTGTCTTTCACTAAATCTCACTCTACCTCCCTCTATTCCTACCTCTCCTTCCCTCCCTCCACACCCCCATCCCCCCTACCCTTCTTGAGGCACCGCTCCAGAGAGTCAGTGACGGTGATGCGTCTCTCGGTCAGGAAGTCGTACAGCACCCTGGAGGAGAAGGACTGGCGCAGGGACTCCAGTGCCGCCTGGCGCGTCTTGGCACTGAGGGGGGCACAGGGAGAGGGGGTGAGAGAGAGACACAAGGAGAGGCAGAAAGTAGGCAAGAGAGAGAGACACACACACACACATAGATACAGAGAGAGACAGAGAGGGGGTTAGAGAGACATGGGGAGAGGCAGAAAGAGAGCGAGACAGAGACAGACAAGAGAGAGAATGTGTGACAGAGTGTGAGATACAGGGAGAGACAGAGTGAGACATGGAAAGAGGGAGAACAAGAGAGACACAGAAAACAAACAGAAAAAACAGAGGAGACCCAACAAGAGATGGGAAGACAGAGAGAGACATGGAAAGGGCCCAGAAAAGGGCGAGAGTACTATGTATGTGTCTGTCTGGTGCAGGCAGACGCTCACCTCTTATCAGTGAGGTCGTCTATACTCTGTCTGAGCTTGTCGTCAGTCTCCTCCTGGGCAGTCAGCTCATCCACCACCTCCGCTGCTGAGGTAGACACCACACACACTTAACTTGATATTATTATTGAGGTTGGTATCAATGAATTTTAATGCCATGAATGTGTGTGTGTGTGTGTGTGTGTGTGTGTGTGTGTGTGTGTGTGTGTGTGTGTGTGTGTGTGTGTGTGTGTGTGTGTGTGTGTGTGTGTGTGTGTGTGTGTGTGTGTGTGTGTGTGTTTTTTACCGGTGCCGTCCTCCAAGGCCGATGCGTTCTCGCTGGCGCTGCTGTAGTGACTCATCACCTCCGATGTCAGGTCATCATCGCTCGCCCCCAACTCACCCTTCACCCCATTCCTACCACCTATGAGAGAGAGTGTGACTGAGTGAGAGACTTTCAATTTCTTCATCCTTAGGGTCTTTCAATCATTCGACGGAGCATGAATAAAGAGTTTCCTTCCACTAAGTTGTAATGGTGACTGAAAGAGCAGAGCTGGTAGGTCTGTGCTATATCCTCTAGAACCCGACATGGTGCTGTGTTGGGCAGGAGACCACATGAACACGCGTTCATGCTGTGCTTCTGTATATAACAGCTGTTATAGCAACATTTGCGATATTGATGAATGGGTTCATATTCTAAACTCTGCAAACTATAAAATCCCAAACCAGACGTTGAAAGGGACTCACCAGAGCTGGGACTATTTCAATAGCCAGCTATCATTACAAGCACCAATACATACATCTGCTACACCCCGATGTTTAAAAAGCACATGGCTTGTTGGTTATTAATGGCAGCGACTAGAGAGTTGCAACAGTTTTAGCAAAGAACAGCTAGTTGCTAGCATGCCGTGCTCAGCTGTCTAAATGTTTCTGTAACCAAGCACCAGTAGTTTGAGATGCACGAAGATACATAAACACTTGGAGGAGAAAGATTGTATTATCTAAAAACAATATTAACAAGACATATTTTTTTTATACATCCACATAGGCTACAATCGACTCGGCTGGGTGTTATTGCCACCATATGCAAATATCTTTCAATGATGTATGTGGGTTATACCATTTTACCATTAGCCTACAAGTATGAAATATAACCAATGTCCAATGTCCCGTTCCATGTTTTTAGATAAAAAAAATATATTCATATATTTAATATATTTATATAAAAAAGAAAATGTACACAAAGTTTTGAACAGCATAAAAAACGTTTTCTCTCAACAGTTTTGGTGTTGACTTTGAACACATCTTACTGTTGCATTATACAAATAACCCATATAGAACTCATGGTCACTGTGTGAGCCAGTGGTTTGAGGTCCTGCTGGCTCAGGGATACAGATACAGCTAGCGTGATTACTGCAGCTTACAGGCTCTATTCATTCAATGAGAGTAAAGAATGGAATGGTCATTGAGTGAGAGGTGTGAGTGTAGTTCTATTTGTGTGTGTGGGCAGGTCAACAAGTTCGGGCCAGGGTGACCAAGATGCCATGCTTGTTGGTAACTGCCAGGGTGCTTCATGGGAGATGTAGTTTGTATACAGGTTAGCCTAATACTGCCTTTCATTTTGCCATCTTTGCAAGACACCTGGCCCATTCGTTTTTTGTAAATAATAACGGCCAACTCGATGCTTTTAAATGATTTGATCGTACAAATATAATACCTAAACTCAGACATGCGGTTTGTGTTCCAGTCAAATTCTTTAGGATTATGCTAGAAAAAAGCATGACAATGTCTCACGCTACTACTGATTACTTATTAATTTACATCATTTATTGTTAGTAAAACAACAAAATGTGCTGAATCTCTACCCCATTTCTTGATAATGTTGTAATGCATGTGTATCGTCTCATGATTTATCTAACACAAGTTGAGATAGCATATTGCACAAACCTTTAACTGTTATCCAATGGCCTGGCATTCAACCCTGACTCCAGAGTCTAAAGACCCACATACCCACCAACACAGGCTGCATGACTGGATCAAATGTGAATCACGACTTTCTTGCTTTGAGATTACAATTTTTGGGGAAAACACACACCATTGTAGAAAATACATTTAGCTTCCAGCTATATCTAATGCATTTTAATAAGCACGGAGTGGTTACAGTTTCAGTTGAGTTAAGGGGGCAGGACAGTGTAGTGGTAAGTGTGCTGGACTCCCAAGCTGAAAGGTTCTGGGTTTGAAGCCCAATAACTGTGGTCTACCTGTAGGCGTTCTTGAGAAAAAGCCCTAACCCCTAGAGTCGAGAAATCCTTGTAATGCAAAAATTGGAACTTCTAAAAACGACACCCTTTAAGATTGTACATATTTGAGTGTACAAACTGAAGTACATATTTGAACTAAATTATCAAGAGTGTACATAATATCTAATCTCCCCTTTTCAAGGCTTGTCTAGTCCATGAAAAGGCACAAAGTGGACGGCTTGGGACTTATGGATCTCACAGCTTCAAACAATCTCCTACAATTATATTTATTCTAAGGTCATAGTTCCACACTATGCTCTGGATCATTCCTTTTTTCCATTGCTTTGACTTTCCATTGACAACAAGCAGGCTTTCTCCACCAATGAAATGTAAGCCTTTTGAGATACAGAAAATATTTTGACACCAAAACTGCATTTCCACATTTAACTAGCATAGTATGGACCTGATTGGGTCAAAAGGCCAAATATCCAATTATTTCTCCAAAACAGACAGAGTATTTGTCAAAGAAATGAAAACCATCGTCTTTCTGTGGCCGGTAAAGCACTGGCCAAAAACTGCCAAACAATGGTCCCCAACAATAGCATGGTATAAAAACTGTCCCTGGAGAGGATAGCCTAACACACTGGAACAATGTGTAGGGGAACAAACGGCCTGAATAATGAGATGAAGGATAGGATCCAGGCCATCAATTCAAAAGGAAACAGGGAGTTGATCTGTTTGACAAAAATACCATAATAGTGTGAGGACAACAGTAGTAAGCCAGTCCCTCTCTACTACAATATATTTAAATAAGCCTACTGAAAGCGTGATACAGAAATAAACCCGACATTTCAGTATTTCTTGAGGCATTGATATAAGATCACTATTACTGGTGAGGAAACATGATAAGCCAGAAATTGACATTATAATAAATCCATCTAAAAAATTTCATTCTTCACATGGTCAGGGACACGGTCACATACATGATGATACTGGCCGTGTGAAAAAGCGATTGGCACATTAGTCCAAGCAGATAGCCACATACAGAGATTAAGCCTGGGTTAAATGTAAGGCCAAACATGGGCTCACACTGAAGGGTGCTCAAGCAGAAATGTCAAAAGCACATGTCCACCTGAAGTGGAACACACTGATGAATGGGAAGTTCACGAATGGAGAAAGGTCTTCCTAGTGGCGTGGACAGCCTGGGTTGATGCTTGCCATGAAGTCAAGCTTATGTGCTTTGGGTTAAGAAAAGAAATACATAAGCACAAGGACGACCTGATGAGAAAGACTTAGACTGGGTAAATATGTTAAAGCGCAAGATGGTGAGGATGATAATGTAGTTGTTATGAAAAGAAAGAGAACGAAAAAAGTATGCGAGTGCGGCACAGGACTCGGTGACAGGTCGGGTCATTCGTTCGTTACCTTTTGACAGTGACAGAGGAGCTTTAGCAGAGAGCTGCAGCTGGAGAACTTCCTGTCGTAGAGAACCTGCAGAGGACCCTGTTCAGAGGAGGGATGGATGATGATGGGCACGAGGAGACGAAGAAGGCAGATGAAGGGGAGGATGGAGTGGTTGATTGAGCAAGAGAGGGATACATGTGGGGATCAATCGGGGGGGGGGGGGGTAGTTAGAAAATGGATGGATTTATGGGTATGGATGTACAGACAGAATGATGGAGATAGACGAGGATGGAGATAGGTGGAGAAATCATGTGCGGAGTCAGACAGAATGATGGAAAGATGAAGAAGTGGAACGTTGAGTGGGAAGTCCAAGGTACAGTAGGAACCGTTTACGGTGTTAACAATTCAACAACGCTTGAGATCCCTCTTTAATACAGAAGCATAAGAAATCCATGAACATGCATCAAAGAAACAAAAAGCATTTAATATGTGACTTCGAAACTATAATCCAGTGCAAACTGTGAATCTCTCCTCCTTTCCCTATGCTGTTCAACATTGTGTGTGTGTGTGTGTGTGTGTGTGTGTGTGTGTGTGTGTGTGTGTGTGTGTGTGTGTGTGTGTGTGTGTGTGTGTGTGTGTGTGTGACTCTCTTTTGCTGCACGTGATGTCTGTGTGCCAATGGAAACAGTCATTTTATAACATGAGGAAGGTCCTCCAATACACATGCAAGACCCACAACAATTCTTTGCAAATGAATGTCTCTCACAATCGGACGGACATGTGCCCAACTGTGGACATGCGGGGGGCGGACATGCGCCATGCGCCCCCCCCCCCCCCCCCCCTAAATAACTACTAAACGAAAACTAAACTTGGTCGCTCCAAAATAGCTTGCAGTAAACTGAGCAGCATGACACTAGAGCCAAAATAAGGTGGCTACGCTCTAACCAACCATGTGCTTAGTCTCAGCAATCCCAGCAACCGAATGTTACCGGGTCCTGTTACATGATCAACAACAGAAATCCCTTTCAGATGGGCAAGCAAACCTTTCGGAAGCATGCTATGAATATCTGTAACGTTAGCGAATGTGGCTCCCGTATATTGCCCCTTAATAAAAAGACAAAAACAAGAAGGAAACCCAAATTAATGTGTGTTGCCACCACTATTGTTACCATATGGCAATTGTCGCTTGACTTTCAACCATAAATATGATAAATTCTGCCTTCAAGGTGTGGTAACCGTACATTACAGCTTTTATTAACGGTCAAGTTCAAAGTGTATAGACCTTATTTCTAGAGATCTGCTTCTTACCACTTTTGCCCGAGCCACGTTTCCCCTTCTTACTCCGCGGCATGTTGTTCTTCTCCCAGTCCCTGAGCACCAGTCAACACAAGCTAACGGTAGCTAGCGAGCTGCTATCGATCAAGGTGTCCGGTCGGGAAGTCCGCGGGGTTGACAGTTGCGGTGACGGCAGTACGAGACAAGGTGAAGGTGTCCGTTGTCTCTGGTTAGAGACAGCCCAACGACTTTCACAGAAGCACATCCAGATACTCAACAAGAGGCTAAAGTGAGCTAACCTCCCTCCCAGTTAGCAGTCGACACCAGCGCCTTTTCCCCAACTCTAGACCAACTTAGTTGGTATAATAGAGGAGTAGGATCTGGAAAAAAGGCCCTCTCTTCCGCGTTTTCAATTACTATTATCTTTGATTATCCCCGGGTAACCTATATTTAATGCCAGGTTGAGAAGATAGGGATTTTAGAAGGTAGTTAGGACGGAGTTTTGAGCACGTTGCTGTCGCGAAGTCCACCATTTTCTCAGTAGCTGCTTATTACACCGGTAGGCGGGGTTGCCAGATATCTACAACATAAATGTTGCCAGATATTCCAACAACCCCCACACACGTCGTTACATTTTCAAACAGTAACGCTGGAAAAAAGCACATATTATTTTTAAATATCAATATAACTAGATTCGGATTGAGTATACAATGCAAAAAGACCACATGACAATGTAATTACACTTTTTGTAATTATTTTTTTTTATTCAATTTATGAATAAACCTAAAACATTATCTACTATAAAAATGTGTTATAGCCAAGTTATAAACCTAGACATTGAAGATGGAGCTGGTTGACCCAGAGACAATTGTGTTATTGGTATAAAGAAATAACTGAACTTTGTTATCGCATTTCATAACACTTAATAAGGAATGCCACTTTTTCACTGCAGGCACACCGATCCAATTATGAATGTTTTCTCAGCAGTGTCGACTTAAACCATTAGTTTAGTTAAATGAAACCATAAAAACATGTTTCCTTAATTGTTAGTTGAAGTTTGGTTCCTTATTAGCCTACTGTTTTTCAGATAAAACACAATACAGACGTGTTAAAAATATCAATATCCAAACACCACCTCATTGGCCCTGCTGTAAAAAACTAACATCTATTTTCAGTCATTCGTTTTCTGTGGTAAACCCTATGCATGATTCAGTTAAACTTTCATTAGTAAACATTACACTGCATGATTCCCTACCATAAATTAAAGGTGAGATGTCAGAGATGTCAGAGATGTTACATTATAGTGCTCCATATCCTACACTGCTTGAGTTAAAGTAATGTTTTTAAACTTCCAAACAAAACGTAAATTATCTTGTCAATAGAGGCAGTTTTACTAAAGTTTGACGGAATTTGTGAAGGGGGTATTCTCCACACTCCCTAATTGCCTCATGTCATTAAATATGCATTAGGAGCACGACGTCTCTATAGGAGCTGTTGTTAGCAATGCAGATGTTCAGTCCATCAGCGTTTTATTTCTATGATGTTTAGCTTCTCATGTCCTTTTTGGATCTTTAGTGACTTGATTGATTATTGATTGTGTGAATAAAAATGGGATTAAGTGGGATAAATCGGAATGTGATTTCATGGAATTCTGGCAGTTGGGAGTCCATTCCAACACCTCGGTGTTAAATCAAACTTGCATTTCCAGAAACCAACACAAGGGGGAAGCATTGGCAACTATTCCAACGAGGAAAGAACGGCGTGTGTTTGTCGTTTGTATGCGTTTCCTTTAGTTTCCAGAGAAGTAGTTGGTCGGTACGAAGGGCATCTTGCTGACGACAGCGGGCACCGCCTTCTTCCTCACCTCCACCTGCACCGCGGTACCGTTCTTGGCGAACGCCGCCTCAACGTAACCCATGGACACGTTCTTCTTCAGGCAGGGGGAGGGGCAACCACTGGTCACCTCACCTGTGAATATGATTTTTTTTTAAATTATTCATCTGAAGACTTCATCATAATAGAATCAAAATATTCCACGCACACACACACACAATATAATTTATATCAAGCGTGTTCGCTGACCTATGACCTCCCCGTCGGGGCTGAGTATGGGGGTGTGCTGCCTGACCGGTGGTCCGGTGGACACCAGTCCCACCCTCTTCCTCGCTGTCTTCGCCTTGATCTGGGGAACAATGATGTCAGCGCCGGGGAAGTCCCGGGCCTGGCGGCGGCGCTTGCCTGGCGCAGCGCGCGGCAGACGAGAACACAAGAGGTCGAGGTTTTAGTTTTAAGTGTTAACCAACACATTGATTTTGAGATCAATATACCGGAGACAGAGCATAGGGCATTAGGGTGTTGGACTCCCAGCCGAAAGGTTCTGGGTTTGATCCCCCAATGTCTGCTGCCTACCTGTAGGCATCGTTCAGTCAGATGCTCCCCAACCCCTACCTGCTCCTAAATAACATGTATCTGAATTCACTTACCGTCACCTTAGATAAAAGTGTCTGCTAAATGACTTAATATTCTTAAAGGCATATGAGATGGATTGCAGTAACAACTAGCATTAACCTGCTCGTCTGCATAACCTGCGTGTCAACATGCAATGTTTCTATCACATCAACCGACAGATCCAAAAAAACGGACAGCCTGAGAAACTCACCTATCGTCCAGACTAAGGTAGCCTCCACAGGCGTGGTTGTATCGTCAATGTCGTTGCCATAGAGACATAGCCCCGCCTCCAGCCTCAGACTGTCCCTAGCGCCCAGGCCCGCTAGCTTGACCTCACTGTTGGCTAAAAGCTTCTCCGTTAGCTCCACCACGCGAGAAAGAGGAACTGAGATCTGGGAAGAAAAAAGGAGGAAGTGAAAGAGACACAATGTTGACTCATGTTTGAATACACATATTAATGTTAAAGGATAAATCTGTTGAGTCCACAACTCCCATTGGTAGGCGTAGACCTTTGTACCTTAAAAAACTTGACATTTGTCAGACCGGCCGATATCGTACTCCCTCGCAGGAAGAAATAGAGAAAGTAACAAAAGTAAACGGAAAGAATTGACAGCTAGTAGGTAACTAGCAAAAAGTGAATAAACTACTAATGTATAGATAATGAACTGCTAATATATAGTTAATGAACAGCGAATGAACAACTAGTCCATAGCTAATGAACAGTTAGTGTATAGCTAATGAACAGCTAGTCTATAGCTAATGAAGAGCTTGTGAACAGATAGTTAAAAGCTAGAGTATAGCTGGTCTATAGTTAATGACTAGTAAGGAACAGCTAGTGTATATCTAATGAACAGCTAGAAAACAACTAGCAAATAGCAGTGAACTGCTAACGAGTTGCTAACCTCTACGCCGTCCTCTCCCGTGTACCCGCAGCGCGTCACCCTGCAGTCTGGAACGCCAAACACCGTGGCCAGGGATGAGGTCATGAAGGTCAGCTTCCCGAGGTCTTCTTTCACCCCTGCCTGCAACACCCGAGACATGGAGGGGCCTGATACACACACACACACAGTTGCTGTTTGTTTGCCTGTGTGCATTCTGTAAATGACGATCCTGAACATATATTAATATGGATCAATCACACATTTAATTTGTAATATGGATTTGCGTTGCTGTTGTTTGTATTGTTGTGTATTACCTTGCAGGGCAATCAGAGCCTGGTCAAGGAACTCCAGATTCACATCAAGACCTGCTGCTTTGAACTCAGCCAGTCTGGACTACGATTTGCACACACACACACACACACACACACACACACACACACACACACACACACACACACACACACACACACACACACACACACACACACACACACACACACACACACACACACACACTTTAGGAATGTTTAGGTATGTCTATATCTCTGTCTGTGTACCTATCATTTTGTTATTCATGTGGTAGTGTTATCTTGTCTCTGTGTGGTGATAAGTCAGTCAGCCAGCAGGCCCTCCTGTCTGGGTGTACCTTCATGAGCGCAGAGTCCTTGTCGGCGCAGCCAGCGTTAGACACAACATAGAGGTAGTTCTGGTCCGTCTTGGTTACGATGAGGTCGTCTATGATCCCTCCCTTCTCATTGGTGAAGAGGGTCAGTGTTCCCTGATAATGAGAACAGATGAGAAAGAGATTGGTCGTTATGTAGGAAGTTACGCAAGTACCACCTCTCATTCATTAGTAAACAATTTGGTTGTTATAAACTTTTTTGCGTTAACATTAACAACATTAAACACTCAAAAGTCAGTCTACAGTCGCAGGAATGGAAAATTCTGAAATGCATCAGTTTAAACTTGTATTTACGCGAGAACAACATCTAGTGGTTGAGTTGAGTACACACCTGTACCTTTGTGTTTGCGTTTCAACTCACCTGGTTGTCCTGCAGTTCTGCAATATCTGCAACCACCAGCGACTCCATAAACTTGATTCTGTCTTTGCCGTGCACTTTGGTCTGACAAGGAGAAAAACAGCATTCAGGATATTTTAAGTTGTGACCCTTGTTGCATCATGGTGCACTTATAGCAGGTCACTGCTATACACATAGGAAATGTACAGGGGACCCAATGTATAAATATTTACAATTAATTAATTCAACAAAATGTATCTTATGCATCGCCACTATACATTACTATGAAGTGGTTTGATACATTACCAAATGTTACATTGGTTTTTACATAGCAGTGTTTCAGAGTTGACTTAATTGCAAGTTTAGTGTGCATGAGATAGTACATGCTCTTATGTAGAACATTTGTGTTTCTGTACATGTCTTTGTCTGTGTACATCTCTGTCTCTGTACATGTGCGCATGTGTGTGTGTGCACATGTGTGTCTGTGCGTGTGCATGTCTATTTGGGTGCATGTAAATATGCGTTCGCGTGCCCATGTCTAAACAACGTAACCCCCCCTAACCTGTAGCATGTGGCTGACGTCAAAGATGGAGCAGTGTTCCCTGGTGTGCATGTGGGACACGATGTGGCTGTCCTTGTACTGCACAGGCATGCTCCAGCCAGCGAAGCCCACCATCTTCCCTCCCTGGGCCCTGTGGAAGTCATACAGCACCGTCTGCTTTAAGGATGCCTGGGGACCACAGAAATAATACACAGAGTAAATAACGACTATATGTACCATAAATACAGTAGAGAACCACACTTATTTACAGTAGAGACAACAATATTACACAACAATAATACACAGAGTAAACAACGACAATATGACTGTAACAATAACATATATAGAGTAGAGAACCACACTTATATACAGTAGAGACAACAATATTACACAATACACAGAGTAAACAATGACAATATGTACCGTAACAATAACATATACAGTATAGAGTAGAGAACCACACTTATATACAGTAGAGACAACAATATCCACAACATCAATTTAGAATGTGAAGAATGTAGGTAACACCGTTATATATCTGACATATATATCATGGTGATAAACCTTGTGATTGCATAGTGTTGAATTGTGAAACTGTTGTCGGTTTTCAGCAACATAAAGTTAAGATGAGGAAAAATGGAATAGCTGTGTATAACATGCAATTTAAATGGCATAGCCGTATTTCAACTTACAACGCTTGAATGCATTCACCACTTGAATTATCTTATATATCGCTGATAAAATGAAGACTAAATATTTTGACAACAGTGCAGTAGTATGAAAGTCACATGCCCTATATATTCATTCTAATGTAGCTAGCTTTCTTCCAACTAAAGTTACTCATGGGGAGACAGGTAAAAATAAAGCTTTCATTTATAGTGCCACTAAATGTGATAACATATTGCTTACACGCTATTGATCGGGTACTTATAAGGGCTGTTTTCCTCCCCTTTAACCTTCGACCTTTGAACAAGCCTTGAGAAAAGGGCTTATCAAAGTAAGAGCGCTACATTACGACACAGACGTGTTCAAGGCCGAAGTAAAGTGTAGTCAGTGTGTGTGTGTGTGTGTGTGTGTGTGTGTGTGTGTGTGTGTGTGTGTGTGTGTGTGTGTGTGTGTGTGTGTGTGTGTGTGTGTGTGTGTGTGTGTGTGTGTGTGTGTGTGTGTGTGTGTGAGACACCATAAGCACCTGACCCACAAAATGTTCCAGAATTTAGAATCCTTAGCACCTGCAACTCCAAATTAAAACGTTCTGTCCTTAATATCATGAATCAAATTTAAAAAAAAATCTTGGAGCATGGGTCTAGGGACTGTAGTATTGTTATCAGTCGCTCACAATGTGTATCAATAAACAAGATCAATAGAAAAGAGGTGTGTGCTTCTAAACACACAGGGATCTACACACTATACTGTTTATACAATCACCATGTTCAAAATACAACTATATATTGATATTGAGTGATATCATAACGTAGCCTAGGCTATAACTAAATCCATTACCACATTTGAAGACGTTTGAAAACGAATTAAACCGGAGTTTCCATTCAGTTTAAGCTGGATGTTATTTAGGCATAAGAGTCACTCACTCGTGCAATAAATATAGGCTGATTCCCCTCATCTGCTTCACTGGGCTGCGCAGCGGAGATGTGCAATTAGGTCCGCATGGATTGACTTCTCTGACACAAATGCAACGGCAATGGAAAAACACGGTAGTAGATTTGCCTTGACCAACTGTGCATTTATAACAAACTCAAATCTGACATTTATACAACGGCTCGGCATGTAGAATTGACTGATAACACATGGAGTAAATAGCCTATCTCACAGAGGAAGAAGGGGGGGACATAAACGATTCAGCTTCTAACAGTTGATGGTTGGGTGAAGTTACCTCTGAAGTTGAAGCATGCCTGTGATGGTGCTGGGGTCCCCCTGCAGCTCCAGCGACCCGTACACACTCGCTCGGAACCCGCACCCCCGACCCCACCACCCCGCTCCGAACCAGTAACCGAGCCCACATCATTCAGCGTTTTCTTCCGGTCAAGCTCGGAGGAAAAGTCGTCACGGCTAACCCTTCGCGGTGTGCTTAGAGGCTGTGGACTCCTTTTAGTGGACTCCGTACTGTCGTGTGGAATTTCTGCTTCCAACTCAAAACCTTCAAACAACCCAGTGGGCAGAGGAGAATTATGGGAAATGTAGTTGAAAGGGGAAACGGCAATGTGACATTGACAGTGGCATTACAATTTCAGGATTTGAAGTTTATATTAAGAAAGGTTTGTGATTATTATGATATTTTAACACATTTAGCTCACCAGAGGGTCGTCAATTCTTAAAGCAAACAACACAGGAACCCAGTAAATAAATCACAACATATCCTAAAGTAGGCTAGAGAAATATACAACTTTTGCGAGACAGTGGTTTCGTTTCAAAACAGATTACTCAGCAGCACTGACAATATATAATTCCGCCAACCCCCAACCTATGTGTGCTACGATCGTTGAGTCATCCATGGGCCTAATATTAACCCAAACCTCTGATGCTATTTCAGTCTGACAGGCATGCAGTGGGGAGGCGCTCTCTCTCTCTCTCTCTCTCTCTCTCTCTCTCTCTCTCTCTCTCTCTCTCTCTCTCTCTCTCTCTCTCTCTCTCTCTCTCTCTCTCCCACCCCCTTTCTTCCTCTAACTCACACTCTCTTCCTCTAACTCACCCTCTCTCTTCCTCCCTCTCTTTTTTACTCGCTCTCTCCCTCAGGGGTAAAGACCGATGACTGGACATTAATGTGGTCTTTGTGGTCTTTACACAAGTTCAAACTGCAGTTGTTTATTCTATTTATTTCTCTCTCTCCCCACCTCCCACCACCCCACCCACACACACACCAGTTGGGCCAGCACAGAGGACACACACACACACACACACACACACACACACACACACACACACACACACACACACACACACACACACACACACACACACACACACACAAATAGCAAAGGGGGTCGCCTTAGCATTGGGGCGGAGAGACATTCTCTAACAGACACACACCAGTGTTGATCCAAAACCAGGATATACCTCTTTCTCTTTCTCTTCCTTCACTTCAAATATTCTGGGATTAGAATTGTGTGTTTCCGGAGAGATCCGTTCTGTCTTGCCATTCCAGATTTCATGACGAGGGACTTGGTGTTGACCGCGCCGTTGCTTGGATGACATGTGTTGTGGAAGCCCAGTGTGTGTGTGTGTGTGTGTGTCTGCCATGCTTGATTGTCTGCCTGTATGAGTGCATGTGCATGTAGAGTGTGAGAATGGAATAGCACAGTAAAAACTTCTCGGACGGAGCCCAACAGAAGGAAACCCAACAAAAGGAAGCCCAACCAAGTGGACACACACAATTATACACACACACATATATACACACAGGCGGTAAGTGAACATTTGTGTTCTATCTTTATGTCATCATTGTGGTGGTATACATTTAATGTATCATAAGTGCCTCTTATATATGTTATGATATATATGATGATGCTAACTATCAACAAGATTTGAAAAACCATAATATGCTATTGTATAGCCAAAGTCCAGTCCTCAAAGATCAGTTCTGTGTGCAGAATTGAAGAAAATATGATACAATATATGAGATTATGGTGCCTTATTATGCATCATATATTCACACGGTGTGTCACAATTTAAGGCAATTAAGCCAGTAAAAGCTTCCAGATAAACTGCCAATTTCGCATTGAGGTGTTCATTTTGTGAAATTGTAAGGAATGTTGAAATGAAAGGTGTTCATTATTATCTACTAGTCCATAAAGACAAAGGATGTGTTCAACTTTAGACTGAGGATGAATTCACATCCACCAATGTATTTAACTTAAGGCTGAGGATATTGTCATCTTTAGATTGAGCTATAGTTGGAGTTTATCAGTAGGTCAATATAAACATCAATAGTGTCTACTACCACATAGTTGTATATATCTGTGTAAAAGAGATGAGTGTACAGTATGTGATGGGAAATATGTGGGTTCAAGCACCAGGCAACTGTACTGTGATTTAACTCTGACTAAGTTAACTAGGGTTTAGTTGATGAGCAAATATAAACACTTCTGCTATGGAGCTTATAATTGGGGCAAAGTTGGGTTTATAAATAACCACCAAAGTATGGTGGATTCCTAGTCATAACCACATTTTATATTTCAGAAATTCCTTGGTCAATTCGATTTTATGCACTAGGTTCTTTCTTAAGTATTGATCTTGCGACACACATGATGAGGCACTTGTTTATAATAGATTGGATCCTCCATCATGTATACTGCTGGTGGTCAGTTCTTCAATCTATTCTCTGAGTTGGTTTATCCAAGACCGGTCATCCTCTGACCTTTGTTCTCCAATTAAAATTCCCCTATAGCCACCTTCTGGAGTTGATAAGCAGACCTAATATTAGCCCTGCTTTTCAAATAGAACAGCTTGTCCCACAATGTGATTTCACACGGAAAAACAACATCCCGTGGAATCTATTTTATACACAGACTATCAATGCTTCTATATTCCTCTCCAATCAATCAAACACTCCTTAATTCTTAGTATTAATGGCAAGCTGTTGGTGCATTTCACCATTTCTGACTAATGTTTTCTCTCTCCATATTTTCTTCTAGCTGTAAATCTGGGTTGGGTAACACAGGAAGACTTTTACTTTGTAAAAACCACCCTTTTGTACCACCATAATGACTAAATTCAGCTCACTTCTTCTTCTCCTCTTCCTATTATACTCAAGAGGAAAAAACATTAAACAAGCAAAGAAAACATGAATAACTTTCTGAACTCTCTCTCTCTCTCTCTCTCCTAGGAGGAGCCATGTCTCGACCGCCCTCCACCCACACCACCCCCCAGTCTTTCCGCATCAGTGAGAGAGACCTGACGGAGATCCAGCTCCACTCAGTGGACTCCATCAATGACCTGCACCGCGTGCACCCTGAGCACGGCCACAGAGGTACACACACATAGACACGCGCACACACATGCATTTGGACACACACACACACACACACATACAGAGACATACACACACAAACACAGACGCACACACTCAGCACAGTGAAGAGTACAACACCATGTGCAGGTTTGTCAGATTTGACCCTTCGCTTTCATTTCATAGGCATGCGACCACCTCTCTTGCCTGCCCACAGCCCGTCCTCCAATGGAAACCTCTGTTTCCATGGCAGGACTGATGTCAATCAAACAGGCCAGCCAATCAGCGGTAAATGGCAGAAACACTTAGGGGACACGTGGCGGTCTGGTTCCTCGAGGGTCTACGCCGCGGCCTGTGGAGTCATCATGTTCTTACTGCTCATGCTGTTCGTGGCGGTCTACTTCCTGGGTCAGACTGGTTGAATCTCATTCATTCATAATACCAATCTCACAGTGATTAAGAGCTTTGTACAAGGTGCAATGCAATGTAGGTGATACTACTGTACTATTGTGTTTAATTCAAGATGACTATTGGTCCATTCTAACAGCCACTTTGGTCCAAAGCATGTCATTAATGGACAGGTAGGGGTTAGGCATGCTTACAGGTAGACAGTGAAAATGGAGGTTTGAACCCAGTACCTTTCGGCTGCAAGTCTAACACTCTCACTAGGCAATTCTGCCTCTATTCATTTAGCTTGCTTTGGGATTAATTATGTTATGGCATATTATTATTATTTATTGTCATTTCCTCTTCCAGTCCAACAGGGCGGAGCTATACGGATGCTCACGGAGGCCATGAGGGAGAAACAGGACGTTTCCATGGAGATATCCAAGCTGATTCAGGAACTACAGGCCCTAATGCACAACCTGACGGCTCTGAGGGACAGGCATTGAAGACACACGAGCATGCGAGCACACACACACGGATGGCTCTACAAGAGAGAGACTGAACCTTCCAACAGCCCTGGCAGATTGACAGTTGATCGCTTTACTTTAATTTATCCTTGTCAATGTTTTGGTGAAAAAGAGAGACGTCCAAATCCACTTCTATATGCAAGATGTCTTTATTTATTCAGAAATTAGACTTGGGAGTTGCACATTAAGACCGATTTTCTTTACAGCGTGGACACTGACCCAACACTTTTAAAAACCCACAAGAGAAAAAAGCCTTTGGAAAAACCTTTCAGAATTCACTCAATACGCACAGCGCTGAAGACTTACAATTTGCAAAGCAGGCTATTTGTTTTGAGAAAACAATCAATGTTGAAAATGAGTTAGTTATGATAAAGAACATAAACGGTAGTATGTTGAATATGTCTTATATCCTAGTTCCAGTGATATCAATGCCATATAAATGTAATGGTGGCCTATTTATCTATCCATCTATTGAATTCTTACAGTTTCAAAACCAAGCCTTTAAAATTAAGTAAAATAAAGTTACGTTTCATTGATTACGACGGTGTTTGGTCATAAACGGTGACATCTTGAGTGTTACTCCCTGCTCTCCCCACACCGCCGTCCAGCCCAGCCTTGGTAACAGTGGCACAGGAAGTGTTTGGAGAACGACGACGAGCCGCCCTCACCGGAATCCTCGTCACGGATCATGTGACCGATGCCCGGCCGTCGTCTGGCGCAGCGCCCGTTGCCCTGACAACGGCGGTGGCTGCAGCGATGGGTGTGTCTCCGGAGCTTGCGGACGTAGCGGCCCAGCGTGCTGCGCAGGTAGTCCCTGAGAAGCACACACTGATCCTGGGATGGAAAAAGGCGGAGGAAGGGTCCGACTGTTATGGTGCGTTCATGTAAAAGTGGGACATTTACCTGTAGTTCCTAGTCGCAAAGATTTTTCACAGAGCTGCAAGACCTAGTTAGTTGTGTGGCGTGATATGAATATGGTGGCCTTCAAAATGAAGTGCAGCAACAAAATGTGTGTGTTCTGGTTTGAAGCAGACTTTCTAGTCAGTATGCACGATAATTCAAAAATATGAAGGATAACTTGTCTTTAGGATAAGTAATAAATCATGCTTGCTAAATTAATGCTGTGGTGCCTGATTTTATGTTTATATCTATTTTAACCATACAATGACAATATTGATAAAAATACGGCATGGTGCTATTTAAATTCAGATGTGTTACATTTGTTTGTTTGACAATTCATGTCTCTGAGCACTGATATCCCCATAGAAAACAATGACACACACACACAACCACACTGACCTTTGACCTGGCGAACTCCAGCTCTCCCCACAGCACCACTCCAGCCGCCCCCAGAGCTGCAGCCTCCCCAAGGGTATGTTGTAGGTCCATCTACACACACACACACACACACACACACACACACACACACACACACACACACACACACACACACACACACACACACACACACACACACACACACACACACACACACACACACACACAGAGTCTTTGTTGGTTTTTGTGTGTGGAGTAGCTAGTGTGTTAAATATTGCCATGCCACAATCATGTCATGTGTCTTTCCACATGTGTGGCATTTGTTTTCTTGTGTCATACCACGTTGAGGAAGTCGAGTGTGTGCGTGAAGGCCAGCCTGGCGTAAGGGAGGACAGGCATGGCCTGCTTTGAGGTGTTGTCATGACGCCTGATGGATCCCACCCTCAGAGCCTCCAACACTCTGTGTCTGAGGGAAGGAGAGGACATCACGTCATACATCTGTCCCACACACACAGCCAATCTCACTTTCTTTCTCACACACACACACACACAGTCAGTCTCGCTTTCACACACACACACACACACACACACACACACACACACACACACACACACACACACACACACACACACACACACACACACACATATACACACACACACACACACATACACACACACACACACACACACACACACAGGTTCCTCTCTTACCGGACCATGAGTGCAGACTCCTGGGTCCCGGCCAGCCTCCTGGGCAGGTAGATGCTGGGGTACAGGGCGGTGGACTCACGCCACAGCCAATCCAGCCTGTCATTCAGCTCCCTGGTCCCTAGGTGGCACTGGCCCGTGTAGTTAGCCCCTGACAGCAGGACGGTTGACACAGCACAGCATGATCCCCGGTCCAAAATAAGTTCTGTTACTGACTGTTTGTTGTAATGATAAATGTTTACATTCTGCAATTCTTTATTTTCAATTTTTACTACTCGTATTGTGTACATTGATGCATTCTTTCGTATATTCATTGCTGTTATCTTTGCAAGCTTAACCCCAGCCAATCAGATCACTCGAAAACCCCAGCCAATCAGATTGCTCTAAACCCCCAGCCAATCAGATCACTCAAAAACCCCAGCCAATCAGATTGCTAAAACTAACCAAGTAGTTGTGTTGCCTAAACCTAACCAAATAGTTGAAAACCAGTCAACTAATTCTAAAAATAACACGGGACAGGAGCCCCGGTCTCCTGAGTAAAAGTCCTGTCCTTTATGACCCCTTCTCACCTTTCGGATTCTTCTTGGGATCGTTGTAACAGGCAGGGAACCCGTAGAACCCCCAGAGCCCGCCGGGTCGACCTGTGGCCCCCAGCCGCAGCGTCTCCCCCATCATCCGCCGCGCCCCCTCCTCGAACTGCCTCCTGGCCTCCTCCATCACCTGCCCCTTCCCCGTCAGGTCGGGCCGCTCCCGCCTCACGCGGCGCATGGACCGCCGGCGGTACACGGCCTTCGAGTCAAAGTTGCGCGCCCACAGCGGCCGCCACTCCTCCCAGTCGATGACGGCGAGGCCGGCGAAGTCGGGGTGCAGCCGGCGGGAGATCTGGTCGCTGGCGATGGCCAGGTGGGCTCCGAGGTCGGTGTTCTGCGGCAGGCCGCCGTTGACCTCGGCGCCGTCGCGGGAGATGAAGGGATACACTCCCAGGCGGTCGCGGTAGAAGATGGTCATGTTCTGGGGGATGTGTGGGGGACACAAGGAGGCAGGGGTTAGTAGGGCATCTACGGTCCTCACCTCTGGTCCACCAGAGGAACTGAGGGCATCACCATCTGTGGTTTCAGTTTAGTGTTCTTTCTCTCGATCACTTCATGTGTCATTTCCCTTGTTTAATCCTGCCAACTGAAATGTATCTGTGGGGTTCTGATGTGTGATGTTGTCTTAAAGTCCTGTGTGTTGCTATTGTTGCCTTAGTAACGCTATTTGGCATGAAAAGCGTAAACAAATGATATCATCATATCAAAATGATGATGATTGATATGATAAGTAATAGGAGAGTCTAGTTTTAAAATATTTTAAATTAATTTGTAAACATGATATACCTGTCGAGCTAGATTGGCATCATCTAGGGCTGGTTTGATATACCAAACACTTAACATTTTACTTTGGGGTTAAACGATCTTCGGCACCAATTCCACCAGTCATGAATTGTAGCGTTATCATGGTGTACCACAACACAAGTTCCGTTCTCTTACTTCCTATGAGCTGTGTACGCCAGTTAACAGTCTGCAGAGAGAGGAGATACCCATGCAACCCATATCGCTCCCTCTGAAGCATACCCGGGAGTCCCGCCCTCTCTCTCTCTCTCCCCAATATTCGCACATTTGGAGCTCTGCGTTCCAGGCCTTCCGGCGTGGGAAGGGAACAGCCTGGGAAGGGGGTTAGCATTGACCTTCACTCACCTGTCCCAGGAAGTGCTCTCGTGAGTTCACCACGATGTCAAAGTCCCCCAGGCTGAGCTGTACCCCGTGGAGCTTCTGACAGTGGGCGGTGGGCATGTTCCAGACCACCACAAACGGACGGCCCGTCACCACCGGGGCAGACGCCTCCAGGGTGGAGTGAGAAGGAGGCACCGGAGGAGCAGGCGGAGGCTTGTGGGGGATGGGCTGGTCGCTGGAGCACGGTGGAGGGGAGACGAGGAGGAGGAGGTGGAGGGAGAGGAGCGTACGGAGGTGACGGAGGGCAGACAGCTCCATGTGGTGGATGCTGGGAGGGGCTGTCCTTCGTCCTGAAGGGAGAGAAGATGAGAACCTTTAGGGACTGTGCATTCAATGGCAATAGGAGAGACGAGTGACATAATGTTGTGAAGTCAAGATAAAGAACTGATAGGAGGGCTGGAAGGAAGAAGGCTCATCTTAAACATGCTCAGATGGCCTTCAACAAATGCTTAA
The DNA here is from genome assembly GCA_026745465.1 of Lota lota. Lineage (NCBI taxonomy): Eukaryota > Metazoa > Chordata > Actinopteri > Gadiformes > Lotidae > Lota > Lota lota. Next base: position 777,647 of record JACYXH010000472.1, on the reverse strand, counting down.
AATAACTGACAGTACTGTTGATGAAATCTTTGTTTTGGAAACAATGAGGGCGGAAATAACTGAGCCATATTACATGCAACATAACGTTGCTGCTGTTGACAGAACATTTACTTGTCAATGATAAATATAAAAGTACATTTTACAGTTAGTACCTTTAAAGTTACATTAATGTTTTCTTTAGTGGTCCTCAAGACAACTCGCTATGTAATTTAAATACAATAAGGCAACATCTATAATATGAAGATGAAATAAAATGTGAATTAAACACGACAATAAAGAATCAACATGGTGAGAAATGTATTTATTTCTTAAAATATATCAGGGCAGTACAACAATGCAATACATGAACTGGTATTTTTCTTTTTGAAAGCACGTCTTCAAAACGAATTTTGCATTCATGCAAGGTGAATCATAGAGTACTTTAGATTAATAAAGCATTTATATAAAGTAGCATGATTTGACTTTTTAAAAACACATTTCATGTGTTTTTTATATATATAATAATATATATAATAATATAATATAGTATATATATTTGAGATTTTATCCAATAGAAACCCAATCCAAATTGAGCCTTCTATACGGTTCACTGGCTTATGATAAGAGACTGGTTCACTGGTTTATGAGACAATGAAACAGCAGTGTGTGTGTGTGTGTGTGTGTGTGTGTGTGTGTGTGTGTGTGTGTGTGTGTGTGTGTGTGTGTGTGTGTGTGTGTGTGTGTGTGTGTGTGTGTGTGTGTGTGTGTGTGTGTGTGTGTGTGTGTGTGTGTGTGTGTGTGTGTGTGTGAGGTTGAACCAGGTGATCCTGCAGACTTGACTGTGAGGCCCAATTCCCAAGGCATGGCCATTGCCTTGTTCGAGCCATCGTGAATGTGTTTCACGCTATTGTGTTTGTGTGTGCATGTCTGTCTGCAATAGAGGCCTGAACGCACCGTGCACTGCAGTGCATTATATATTGCTTTATGTTCAATGCTTCAGATATCTTTGTGCATCCAGAATATGGGCGTTCCCCTGGCATCCCGGTAAGGAGTGTCAATCGTGGTCATGTGACCGCCCCGCTCTACTGATGGGGGGAAAGAGAGAGGAGAAGGAGGAGGAGGGACGGCGTGTAGAGGGGATGAAGGTGGAGCGAAGGGGGGAGGTGGTGGTGGAGGAGGTGGTAAAAGAGGTGGTGGGGCAAGGATGGAGGTAGGTGGAGGCGGTGGTGAAGAGAGACAGGGTAGAGGCGATATTAGTGAAGGTGGTAGTGCCGGTGGTGGGATGGAGGTAGGTGGAGGCGGTGGTGGAGGGAGAGAGCGGAAAAGCGCTACTTGAGGAGGTGGTGGTGGTGGTGGGGGAGGGATGGAGTTGGGTGGAGGGAGAGAGTGGACAGGCGGAACTGGAGGAGGTAGTGCTGGTGATAGAGCTTCAGGAGGCGGTGTTCCTGGAGAGACGGGTGAAGGCGAGGGCTGCAGATGCTGCAGCAGTGTCTCCAAGGGAACGATGGAGGCCAGGGCCCCGGCGCTCTGAACGGGGCCTGACGGTGTGTAGCCCAGGTGGCCGTAGAAGCGCTGCTTGTCGTGGGTGGTTAGGCACAGGCGGCTGAACCCGCGGCCACGGGCGTAGCGCTCCGTCAGCTCCATCAGCGTGCGTCCGTAGCCCTTGCCCCGCTCCGCCTCCGGCACCACCACCGACTCCACGAAGAGGCTGGCCCCGTGACCTACGACCCGGGAGAGGCGGGCGTGGCCCAACAGGCGCTCCGCCCCCGGGGAGCCGGTCAGCAGAACAAGGCTCACGGGGAACTCCTGGCAGGACTTCTGCAGGGAGTGGACCCGCGCGCCCTGGCTCCGCCGCCACTCCTCGTTGACCAAGTCGGCACAGGGGAGCAGCAGGTCCGGGCGCTGGTGGATGGGGACCACACGGACCTCCTCCTGGTGCTGTCCATGATGATGACGATGAGGTCCCGTCTCCCTGGGAGCCTTGAGGTTCCCAGGGGATCGGATATCGGCTTCATGGGCTGGGCGGGGCCGGAGGTTCTGGTTGAGGTCGTCGGTGGTTTGAGGAAGCACTGATGTGCCATTTCTGTTTGTTTTGCTCGGAGAGTCCGATGTTTCTGACGGGTCACACCTGTTGTAATGAGGAGGGGGTTGAAGGGGAAATCATCTGTCATTCATCTTCCTTGGTGTTCAGTAGCTGCTGAATTCCTTCTCTTTGCTGACCAAACCTCCATGCAAAGGTCTTCTCACACAGCTTCACACAGCCAGGCAAACTAGTTCAGCATGTGGTTCATAACACATGCTCATATTTGTAGTGCCATGCGCCGTGTGTAATGTTACAGTTTAAGCACATGTGTGTGTGTAAAGTATGACATGTGTTGAACATGCTTTACCCATTGAAAGAGTAACATCTTTAAAATATTTTTCGTGCAGGGCCAGGCTCTTTGATCTTTTCAGATTTTTTATCCTAATTTTGCTAGTGCTAGCGCCAACTGCTATAATTGTAGATTCTTCTTTTTGGCTCGAATAAATATTGGCTGCATTTGTATGCAAGGATGAAACATATATGAAGTCCTCTCATCTTTATGAAAAGAGAAGTAGGTCTTGACCCAACACATAAACCACAGAGCAGCAAGAAATCGTGAGAAAAGTAGAGAGAGGAGATGTTCTGCATATGCAAGATCCAGAAACAAGTATAGCAGTTCTGAACAGGTGGCATCATTTTAATCTTCGATTAACATCAAGCCTCATGCAAAAATTCCACTCTGCAGACAGTTGCTCCTGTGTAGGCGAATGTGATTCTCTCCACCAATGTCAACAGAGTTGAATGGGCCATACATCTGTGCCACTTATCGGACCACACACACACACACACACACACACACACACACACACACACACACACACACACACACACACACACACACACACACACACACACACACACACACACACACACACACACACACACACACACACACACACACACACACACACAATGACCATCCTTCTGATACATTAGGCCTGGGCCATATAGAAAAGTATAGAAAAGTAAATCAAGATAAGAATATTTTTTACTACACAGTAATGATATATAATCAGAATAAGCTTAAGAATTCAAAGTAACAGCCGTAACCGCCTTCCAAACAACAGAGGGTCATCACATGAGGATAGGTCAACATATTAATATATGGTGTTGTATGACACTAGTAGGTTCTTTCTCTTTGCTTTTTTTGTTTTTAAACCTCCCATTTTCATACTTTCAAAATGGCATCTTTGCACATCCCAAGAATAGCGTATTTATTTGATGACTTTGGGACACCGCTCAAAGACGACAAACAATCCTGTTTAATTATTGCCTCGCGCTTCATCCAATTACAGTTAAAACTCGAAGGAGCAGCCAGCTCAGGTGAGAACACCAGCCAACAAGGAGAATCCTCAGCAGAAGCGAGGCTGACTCACCGGTGGAGCAGAAGACAGGGACGCCAGGAGACGAAAACGCTTCGCCGAGGGATGAGACCAGACAAACGCCACTATCTCAAGACTTGTGGACTTTTTCAGCCACGACACGCACCCTTATCAGCCACCGTCGACCACTCACGATGACACGTTAGAAAATGAGGATGCTGGGACTACGCAACAGGAAACTGTCTGCACGGTGATAATCGAATGACAGATAGGAGAGCTGCCACTCTGGCACCGGACCGTGAGTTGACGTTTATTTATGGTGAGATGGTAGGGGTTAGGGCAGCCTGCTCAAGGAAGTCGGAGACATTGGGTTTGGAACCCAGAACCTTTCGGCTTGGAGTCAAACACCCTTGCCACTCGAGACTAAACCCCCCTCCCCCTCCCTATGCCCCATCGTATGCTCCTCTTCATCTACCACTCTTCTTAGTGAAGCACCCCTTCGCTGAGTTTGGTTTACAGGTTTAACACATTTTGGCTGATGTACATTGGGGGACTATATGACTGACATATTGGCCAAGAGGATGGATATCATATCCATTAACAGGTCACAATGTAAGGAGTGATTGGAATGGCTGTCTGACGTTTAATTAGATTTGACCTTGATGGGGGAATTCTAAACATCAAATGTAGAGTACAGTTTTCAGATTCATGGTGTGGTATAGTTGAGGAAAGTATTACTAATGCACCTGGCCAACACTGGCCTTCATCATACTGTGGATGCATCTTGAAACTAATAAGGGCTTAGGTCTCTGCTCTTACAAATGGAGTATCCTCAGTCTCGATTGTCCTCAACAATTCTACGGCTTAATCTTGTGTTCCCGACTCACAGTTGGGCATTCTCGCTCGGGCAGTGAAGGCTATAAACGGTCACTTGCAATAGAAAGTCGATGAGGGGCCTGATGAAGACTTTTGAAGCCCTCTGGGTGCCCTTTCAGGGAGTTTGTATCTCAGCAGACTTTACAGAGAGAACTGCGTGTCTATCCCCTGACTATCTCACAACAAACCAGCCGCGGCTTCTGACAGGAAATGTAACAGGAAGAAGGGGGACAGAACCTCGAAAGGTCCAGTCCATTTCCAGACAGCACTATTAGACTTAAACAAAAAAACAACCATTTATTATGTGTAATTATGCAAATATATATGGAAGGAGCACGTAAGGAAATCTTGCTTTAGGATGCCAACAGGTAACCACTGTGGAGCTTGGGCTCGAACCCTGAACCTTTCGGCTGGGAGTCCAACACCTAGGTTGCCCCCCAGACCCAGATCTGGGGCGCTGGATAGGTAAATGTCTACACCAGCATAGACTTACCGTATACTGTTAAAGCATAGGTATTGGGTATTTATTTGAATAATAAACGTGCTGACAGAACCAATGGATTTATTATAGGAACGTAGTAGGACCATATAAGGAAGTAGGAATGTCCATAGTACTTCCTCACTAGAAATAAACTCTGCAAGCTAAAAGAGGCAACGATGTCACTGGCTACCATGGATGTATTATAAGAGCACTACCTATTGCAATACAACTTCTCAAAATATAACTGCACACTGAGCTGGTGTGCCGTATAATATCCAGTGTTAGTTACACATTCATGCTCATTCATTACTAGGCATGCAGAAATACAGTTGGCTAAATGTAGTGCGCAGCGACCGATTCAAGGCGTGTATTCGTTTAAAGTTTGAATAGCAACGCAGTGGTGGCAGCAGACGACTAACGATAAAGCATGTATGTTATACAGGCCATTAACATTATACTTACATTGTGAAGAGTTGTCAGTTCATCCAAGAACAGGTTCTTCCTCGAAGTTACCTTGCATAACGTTACTATCAGGTGCGGCCCGATGCGGAAAGGACGGTTATCACGTTAGATGCTTCATAACTACAACGATACGCCACTTTATTTAGTGGACCACGTTTAGGTATGGATTTTAAATTGGTTTAGCCCATAGACTATTCAATGTGTGTGGGTTATGTCGATGGCGTGTTAGGTGACAACGGGTGAATGTGAAGCACACAAGTGTCTTTCTAACTGGAGCCCTCTAGTGCTTTGGGGTTGTAACTACGTACATACTTTAACCTACGAAAAGCAAACGTGTATTGCAGTTTTTTTTTTAAAGCCACAGAACAGGTCATACAGGAACGTTTGATCAATCAATTAGCATACATTGAAGAGAGAAAATATGTCACCACAAGTTATAGAAAAACATTTTATAAGTGAAAAACAGTGAATAAATGTCAACCACCACCACAAACTTAACAAAATGTTTGCTTTATTTTTTTTCATATTTTTTTTAAATCCAGGACAACTCATTCAAGAATAATCATGGAGAAATAAGCACTAACTTTATTTTATTAATATATATATTTTTTTGTTTTACATTTTGTCTGATGGATGTTGGATGGGTGTTTTATTTTTTTAAATCAGAATTGGTCAAGTAAAACAAAAATAACTGAATATATAATCATAATAACAATACATTAATAATTAATACAACTGTGTGGCATCAATTACAGAATAACAAGGACCCAGAAACGTGGGGCTATTCTGGTTTTGACTTCTTCGGTGGTACTGAAAGACACCAGCACTAACTCAACTCAATCAACGACAGCAGAAGTGGAGCGTGCTCACAAAGATCCACACCCCTGCCTCCCAAAGAGGAAACACTTTTTTTTTAAATTTAAATAATATTTTATCAAAGCTTATTTTTTTGTTTATCTCCATAAAATGTTTCTAAAACTCCTCTCTTGTTTCTTCATTTTTTTTGCATTTTACATTCTTTTTTCCCATAAGTAGTTTTTCCTTGTTTCTCCATTTTCCCATGTGTCTGTTTTTGCAACTGCAGGTGCCTATGTGTGTGTGTGTGTGTGTGTGTGTGTGTGTGTGTGTGTGTGTGTGTGTGTGTGTGTGTGTGTGTGTGTGTGTGTGTGTGTGTGTGTGTGTGGGAGCATGTTCGTGTGTCCTTGGCTGATGCTTGCTATTGACAACTGTGTTGTCTACGTGTCTATGTAAATGCAATGCCTGCACATGTGAAAATGTTAGTTTTGGAGTGTTTGTGTGTGCAACAAAATGTTTTTGTGTGTACCTTAAAGCTCACTGAAGCTATGCAAAAATTTGTGTTTGTGTGTGTGTTTAACTATAAGGTGAGTGTATAAAGAAGTGTGTCAAGCAGTATGTGCGTGACATGAGTGTAAGTAGACAAAAGTGATTTGGATGTCTTTTCAGTGCCTATGTAGGTATTAGTTTGTAAAAGTGTGTGTGTGTATGTGCGTGCATGCCAGTGTGCTTATACTGCTTTGATTGGTGTCTTCCAGTGTAGAGAGAGAGAGCTTTAGAAAGAGAGAGAGCCAGAGACAAAGGCCCAGCGAGAGAGCGACAGAGAGCCAGATAGAGAGAGAGATGTGTAGACAGAGAGACAGAGAGACATAGAGACAGAGAGACAGAGAGAGAGTACAAGCAACTAACTCCACAGCTGCTAAGAGGGGGGGGGGGGGGGGAAGGCAACCAGTAGAGATGGGACTTGAGGAGGCTCCAGAAGTCTGTGGATTGAATCGTAATGGCTCTCCTTTGTTTTGTTTTTATATGAATCCTATGCTTGTATAGAGTTCAAATCAAAATAAAAAGAAGAGAGTGAGAGTCAACCTCCCTCACACCCACCATGGTCTCTAGACTATCCTTATCGATGTGGAACATTGTACACGGCGATGCGAACGACACCAGTATAGAGTTTATTCGAGATTGGATGACAACGGCGCAATGTCCATATCGTTTTCTTTTTCCTCGACCACAGCGGATGTGTTGATGCGTGTGTTTGTGTGTGCGTGCATATGTGTGTGTGTGTGTGTGTGTGTGTGTGTGTGTGTGTGTGTGTGTGTGTGTGTGTGTGTGTGTGTGTGTGTGTGTGTGTGTGTGTGTGTGTGTGTGTGTGTGTGTGTGTGTGTAGAAGGCACAGCGAGGGGCCGGAGTGGGGGTCTCAGTCTCTGAGGTCCATGCTGGAGCCGAAGAGCGCGACCAGCTGCTCCTCGTAGTGGGCGATGTTCCTCTTCATGATCTCCTTGCAGGAGCCCAGCAGTCGCTCGAAGGCCTGCACGTCTATTACTGCAGAGCGGGGGAGGGAGGGAGGGAGGGGGGGGGAGGGAGGGAGGGAGGGGGGGAGGGAGGGAGGGAGAGACAGAAGGAAAGAGAGGGAGGGAGAGACAGAGAGAGAGAGGGTGTAGAAAGCGAGTGAGAGAGAGGGTGAGAGAGAGAGAGCGAGAGAGAAGACGAGAGAGAAAACCAGAGAAAGAGAGTTAAGAGAAAGATGCAGAGAGAGGGTGATACAGAGACATGCAGGGAGAACAAATACATAGACCATAAAGAAATTAACAACAGACCACAGATTAAAGAGAGCGAGAAAAACGGAAACATACAGAGACATACAGAGAGGGGAAAAATAGGTATTATGACAGGTTGTACCCACACACAGGTAAACAGTGACAAACTTCTGCACAACATTTTTGTGTACCAACATATATCTACCCTTCATTTACCATTCAGCTATCTCGCAGTCGCGCTTATCCAAATCGACTTACAGTGAATTAGATACATATCATTATAAAGTAGGTAGGCTTGTAGTCAAACACCCTCATCCCTACACCATTTCCGTCACTCCCACCCATTCATGTGTTTGCAGATTCCAGGCTGAGTGCGTAGGATTGTTTATACATGGATAACACCTATGATTCATTATGCTATGTGTATCATTGTGTGTGTGTTTCTGTGGCCCTATGATTCATTATGCTATGCTATCAGTGTGTGTGTGTATGTGTGTTTCTGAGGCCCTATGATAAATTATTTTAGCCCCTCGGTGTGTGTGTGTGTGTGTGTGTGTGTGTGTGTGTGTGTGTGTGTGTGTGTGTGTGTGTGTGTGTGTGTGTGTGTGTGTGTGTGTGTGTGTGTGTGTGTGTGTGTGTGTGTGTGTGGTTTCTGGGGGCCCCTCGTACCCAATAGCTTGACGTCCCCAACGGCGTAGGCGGAGGCGGCGCGGGGCTTGTTGGTGACCAGGGCCAGCTCTCCGAAGTAATGACCCCTGGTACAGCGAGCGATCTCCACCTCCATGTTGTCCACATGATCCGCCTTGGTCTGGGGGAGGGAGGCAGAGAGGAGGGGGAGACAGAGAGAAGGGGAGAGAGAGTGGAGAGGGAGGAAGGGGTGACAGAGAGGGAAGAGAGACAGAGAGTAGAGGGGAGAGGAAAGGGGAGAGAGAGAAATGGGAGACAAAGGACAGAGGAGAGAGCGAAAGCAAAGAGGAGGGAGCAAGGTTTGACTTAATGCCGGCTCATTTAAATTTGCTAAATGACCTCCCCTGGCACCAATTTAAACCAATTGCAGGAATTTTTAGAGGCACTTCCAAGGATTGACTCCTACAGTTTGGGTCTAGTATTTAGAGACACGGAGCAACCAAAACACCCAGTTTAGTGTTTATTACAACCAGCGGCATTACCTTTGACTGCATCGCTTACGCTTTACCTTATACTGCCCTTTGAAACACTGACTATTATACCACATAATTACCACCGACTTTCCGCCGGAAACACACAAGACATTTAAAAAATGCGGACTGGCAAAGAGGAGGAAGAGGATGGTGAAGAAGGGTATGCCTTACTTTACTCTTCATCATGATCTTGACCGCTCCGGACTCAACGATGTAGAAGCACTCTGCCTTGTCTCCCTACAACACGGGATTATAACAGATTATTACCCACAGATAACAGATCACACTCAATAGATTCTATCCAACAGATTATACCAAGCACCAGATTATGTACATATTATACCAGGCACTTCATAACTAATTAATTATTCCAAAAATGACATTATTCTGATTTTATAATTGTTCACTAATTGGATGAATTTACTTCTTAAACAAAATCTGGTTGTAACAAAAAAAAGGTATATCATTTTGACCTGCATGATGATCCTCTCTGAGTCTGTGAACTGTTTCATCCCTAATACGTCCACGATCTTCATCCGCTCCGACAACTAGAGACGACAGAGACAGATAGATGACAGAGAGACAGATAGAGAGAGATAGAGACAACAGAGACAGATAGAGAGAGATAGAGAAACAACAGAGACAGATAGAGATAGACAACCGAGACAGATAGAGACGATACAGAGAGACCGATAAAGAGACGACACAGAGAGACAGATAGAAAGAGACAGAGACAGAGAGAGAAATAGTTTTTTGCATGAGATTCATTGAAGATTCAAACTGCACCTTCTTGCTTTCGCTCCCAACATGTCCTTTTTATTTTGATCATGTATTAAACCAGGAACTGATGTTATGCAGATTAACAGAGAGACACATCTCCCAAGATAAACCTCCCCCTCCCTCACCTCCAGGCTCTTCAGTAGGGGCACAGACTCGATGAAGGCCTCGTACATCCTCCTCTTCTTTGCGTTGTTCTTCACTATGAGTCTGCGGAACGTGGCGCGGTCCTGGAGTCAGCACACGGTGAGAGAAAGAGAGACAAAGAAATACATCTTTAATATCCCGATATATTGTACCGAAGAGGATATAACAGTAAAGCAGGATGAAGATGGCTTCCGTTTGCCTGATTCAATGTGCCGGACAAATTACTCTTTCAATGTCAAACGGCATCACCTTAATAACTACTATCTATTGCATTTACTTTTATAATAAAAATAAAATGAAAGCCAATTTCATTTATTTCAACTCAAGTTTGACTTGTTCCTCTCCATCGCCACAAGGAGGAGCTCTTACAGCGCACCAGCGACCATTACAGCGCACCAGCGACCAAACAAAACATCTCATTCAAAAGAGGAGGACCCCATTCTTGGAAAGATCCTCTTATCAAACAAAATTAAAATGTAAAAAAATCAAAAGCAAATGTCAAATTACGAAATTCCTACCTATAGCGATGACAATACAAACACCCTTAATATAATACTCAGAGCTCCAACAGCGTATCACACATGTTCTACATATCGATTGTAAACTTTGAAATAAAAAATATCTATATAAAATAGGATCTCACCAGTCCCCAGAGCGCTCCCTCCTCGGTTGCCACGATGGTGGCGGCACGCGGAGTATTGTACATGAGCGCCAGCTCTCCGAAGCTGCCCTTGTTGTTGTACTGGCCCACACACACGTCCTTCACCACGATGTCATACACACCCCTGCACCCAGAGACAGAGAGGGATGGGGAGACAGATGTGGGTTGTTTATTTTCCATGCCAATAAAGCGCTTTTGAATTGAATTGAGGAGCGGAGATGAGGAGACAGAGAGACAGAGCTAGAGAGACAGAGACAGAGAGACTGCTGGAGAGAAAGGGGAGAGGGAATACATAATAATTAGATGGTAAAACTTGTGATCCAGTGAAAGAGCTCATCATGTCTTCCTTCTTGCTGCTCCAGCCAGGATAGGGATATCTGGCCCATCGATCGTTTTAACAACCCTGTAGTGCATCTGGAGTACACAGACATGCGTACGTGGGCTCGCAGTGCATTATACATATGATTGTGTGTGTAATGGGTGTGTAGAGTGATTAAGTAAGGAGGCTTCATGTCTGTGGCTCCTAACTCGCAATTGAATAAACTTTATAAACAAGCCTGTTTGCAGACAATGTTGTCAAAGCAGTTGACCTAGAACACTGCAATCAGCCAAACAATAATACATACAGACTGGTACAGAAATTCATCACGTGTGTGTGTGTGTGTGTGTGTGTGTGTGTGTGTAGCAGTGTTTGTTTTACATCTTTGTTTACGTCCCTCTCCCTCCAAGGATTTACCTGGGGCTAGGTGTCACAATACAGTGAGGTAGACGGATTAACCGGCCATTTGAATGGCTGTCTACGCCGTGATTGGCAGAGACAGGGCTGTAAGCCCCCTGGGTGACCAGCTATGACCCCGGGGATGATCGGGATTAGAGTAAGAGATGATCGGGGCTGTGGACTGATGGGAGAGACCCGGCTAAGCACAGAGCGAGTGATATGCAGAGCTAGCGGCGAGGCCGTAGCATAGCATCACGGCAGGCCAGGCAGGAGAGGAAGGGAGACAGAGACAGCGCTAGGTTCATTAAAAACACACCATGGCAAGAGGCAGGGTTCATAGGGTGTACACAGAACAGTATAGGGAGGTGAGCTACAGCGGAGGGACTATCGCAGATTTGCTCATTTTTAGCTATTCCTTCCTATACGTATAATTCATTGGGTCTCGATTGGTTTTGGTTGAAGTCCTGGCTCAAAAGTTGAAGAGCTGTAACCTTGTTAGGATTTTTATAACTTTACCTTAACCCTGCACACACACACTATAGAGATGATTGCAATGTGGACTCCAGCCTGATAGAGGAGATTACACTGTGTGAGTTGCTGTTGGTTTCCAGTAGCAGATGACAGGAGATGAGGAGCGTCACGGCTAACGTCTCCACGGCCCAACCAGAGTCTAGAGGAGGACCACTGAGCTAATGTAAATACCTGTCTGCACACCTGCCTCACATTCCTGTCGGTGAGAGGGAGAGAGAGGTTGACGAGTGACTTAAGTGGGTGAGAGAGTTGAGTGAGTTGGTGCGTGAGTGAGCGAACAAGTGTTTATCCTTGGCGTCTCATCTCTGTGTTTAGCCAGGCCCCCCTCTCTCTCTCTCTCTCTCTCTCTCTCTCTCTCTCTCTCTCTCTCTCTCTCTCTCTCTCTCTCTCTCTCTCTCTCTCTCTCTCTCTCTCTCTCTCTCTCTCTCTCTCTCTCTCTCTCTCTCTCTCTCTCTCTCTCTCTCTCTCTCTCTCTCTCTCTCTCTCTCTCTCTCTCTCTCTCTCTCTCTCTCTCTCTCTCTCTCTCTCTCTCTCTCTCTCTCCTCCAAGGGCGAGGCAGGGGAAATCTCAGGAACAGTGTGTAGCGGTGGAAAGGCTGAGCCGCTTCCAAAGGTCATCGCCTGTCGCCTGTAACCGGGAACACGCTGCTCCAGAGCAACCGCGCGTGTGTGTGAGCGTGCGTCTATGTTTTGTGGAGATGATAGCAGAACTAGTACAAGGAGAAAGAAGCTATCTCCACACACACACACACACACACACACACACACACACACACACACACACACACACACACACACACACACACACACACACACACACACACACACACACACACACACACACACACACACACACTTTTACATGAAGGTTGGAGCAGAGCGGCCTGTTCCCAGTCATC